>VDFB02000013.1:132969227-133210158 GCA_007258455.2 Sequoia sempervirens | reverse complement strand
TCTTCCATTCCCCCTTGTATTTGTAACATTATTTCCTCTTTTTACCCTCATCTTGTTTATAGATATGACCCCGCTCCCACTTTTATTTACAATTTAAGCATAATCCTTCCCTTCAAAGCCTCTTGTGGTGATTATTAGATAGGAAGGTTTTTTAATGTTGATAATTCTTACAAGGAGGTTTTTTGTTTGCATCCCTTGTTTCGTCTTCTGATGTTGTGTCCTCTAGTTTTAGGCCTTTATCAATTGCATCCTCAAGGGAGGTAGGGTTTAAAGTACTTACCAATCCTCAGATTGAATCCTTTAACCCTTCTACAAAAAGGTAGGTAAGACGATCCTCATCAACCCCTAGAACCCTAATTGAGATCCTTTGGAATTGTACTATGTAATCCTCAACTAATCCATGTTGCTTAAGTTGAGTTAATTATTTTAAATATTTTTGTGGATGCTTTCTACCAAACCATTTTATAATTTTTTGTGTGAATTCAACATAGGATGTTACATTTTTTTTCCCTTGGGCGTGGATACCATGATACCACCACTCGTGGGCCAAACCCTCTACATCTTGTTCTATCATGGGGCTAAGGTTCAAATAGGTGTTTAATTATTAAATCTAGGATTGTGTTGTGACTTTTCTCAACCCATCAAAATTGGGTAGTGTTAATTTATTTACTTTTTGTCTTAAGTTCTTACCAGGCTGCCTCCTATAATTTTTTATTACCTTTGGTTTCTTGGCTTCACAAAAGTCCTTAAATGGGATATGTCTCCTAACCTCAGGGTCCAAATTTACTTAAGTTGTGACAATTTCCTCAATGTTAGAGGGGGTGGATTATTTTCTTCTTCTTCCTCCCTTAGTGTTTCCTTCCTAGGTAGGAACGAGGGTCTTGGTAGCTTAAAGGCATAAGACATGTCGATATTTTTTGAATGATTAGAGTTTATATATTTACCATTTTTATGGTTGGATCTACAAGTATTACCCATTCTTTTTACGGCTTGGAGAAGGTCTTGGGTTGTTCTTTCATTTTGTTCCATCAATGCTTTAGTTGTCATTTCCATGAATGATCTCAATTCATTTTCCATTGGTTCACCCATGTTATTGTTTTGAGTGGGGTTGGGATTTGTTACAAGTTTCCTCTTCTCCCTTTCCAAGGCTCTTTGAGCCCTTTTATTTAATTTCATATATTGTTCCTAACCCTCAAGCTCGTAGGAACATTGCTCTGATACCAATTGTAATGTCCCTTTTGGGATTGCCCTAATTCTTGCCTTAGAATCACAAGTTTCAATGTAGTTAAGGTTATAACTTACCGATTAAATGCTGTAAGTAAGATAAATCTTGGTTTAGGCCCTACAATCATGTTAGATAATATTGGAATATAATTTATATGATCAAACATATATAAATATTTGAGCCATGTAAATATATAACTATTGAACTACGTCATATCCATATTGCATAAAGGGAGTTTAATCATAATAGGAATTAGATGGGAAACATGATAAGTTTTCCTGAAGCTATCCCAACTAAGCCCAAGAGTGTGCAATATCCAAACTAAGACAACTTGCCCCTTGGGACCAAGCGGCATGAACATACAAGCTAAGGAAATTCCACCCTTAAGGTGGGCTACTTATTGGGTAAACTTGTATCTGCATTCCCTATCCATGTTGCCTTGTCCATCATCCTTATGATTGAGACTCCTTGAATCCATCCTAACAACTAGTCATAATCTGGCTTGATAGGAAAGCCTTGAAAGGGGTGCATGTAAAATACTCAACCCATCTAATCCCAATAGCATGCAGTGTTCAAACCAAGACAACTCACCCCTTGGCCCCAAGCGGAAAGAATGTCCAAACTAAGACAATTCCACCCTTGTGGTGGGCTACTTAGCATGGGAGAGCTTGTAAACTACATCTCCCTAACTTGCTTTCTTTAACCTTACATTTGATTGATCATAAGATAAATATATACAAAATATACATATATAATCTATTCATTCTAAAGGAATATAATCTATTACAATAGTACTGTGATATATGCATGTGAGAGAAATAAAAACTTATTCATAAAATAATTACTGCGCACTATCTCTATAATTCACACTATATCCTATTTACTGTATTAAATGGCTATATGCCTGCAATCTCTTATATTAAATAAAATTGATATATCTGAGTTGCAAATTGCTCAATTTTTTAATAGAAGGTGAGAGAAATTTTATTTCTCATTCCATGTTGATTGCTATTGAATTTACTTCTTTTTATATCTATGAAAGGATGAGAGACACCCCCCTTCATTGTATGCATTCATCCAAAAGGCATGTCCATTCATTTAAGGGATAATTAAGATTTATTATTATTATTATCGCTTAATATTATCATTGCTCTGCTTTTGAGAGAGATCATTGTCCTTAAAATAATCTTTGCAACTATCTTTGTTTACTTTAAATATTATCACTATACTTAATCTCTACATTCCAATCACTACCTTTAAATCGTTGCATTTTATTACTCATAATCACTTTTATTTTGTCTTCAAAATAAAAACATTGTCCAAAGGAAATTGTTTTTATAAAGTAATATAGTTATTGTTGCTCTCATTATAATCATTGAATATATTAATCAACGCTTTCTTCACTACTACTCAAGTGGGGGCATGACATACTTCTTGTGCTATAGTTCTTTAGTTGATACATGTGTAGAAGCCATTGCTTAATGAATTTCTACTTTAACATTAAGTTTAAACAAACCTCTTCTTCTAATTCCTTCAAAAATAACAATATATAGTGATTTTTCATATCCTTTACTTGACAACCTGTCTTCAAGAATTCAACTATTAAACCTTGATCAGCAATGGCTAAAACTGATACTAATTTTTTCTTAATTCCAAGGACATTACATTTGTAAGTTTCTTTACATTTCCATTAGGAAATTGCACACTTATATCACCATAAATTTTTATGTCATGAGACCTATCATATCCTAAATAGATCTTACTACCATCTTTTTTCTCATGAAAATTGTTAGACTAATTTCTATGACATGACTTATGAATTGATGCCCCTGAATATATGAACCAATTATTACAATCATTTGGTTCAATAGAAAAAGTAGCATATGAAATAAACAACTTTAGATTATGAAGGCTATCAATTGTCTCATCCTCACCATTCACATAGTTATCTTCATTTTTATAATTTTTGGACTCATTAAATTCTATTTCCAACATTCATAAGCATAATGTCCAAATTTTACACAATAGTTACAATTTCCATTTTTCTTTACATTGAAATTTGATTTAGATGATGCTTCATCTTGATACCTTTTATTTTTTATCAAATTTACCTCTTTTGTTATTTTCCCATTATTTTCCTTTTGATAGCTTCTTTCCCTTAGCCATCAAAGTTGAATCTACACTCTAAAGTCTATTGTCCACATGCTTCTTTCTATCCTCTTCATGTAGAAGAATACTTGCCAAATTTTCAAAAGGAGGTGCATTTCCCCTACAGCCAAACTAGTAATGAACACTTTTTAATCACTTACCATTCCATTCAAAGTAACAATAACTAAATCACTACTTGAAACTAATTCACTAATTTTTCAGTTAATTTATCCCTTAATTTATTAATTTTGGATAAATAGTCACTAATACTTTCCTTTGCTTCCATTTTGATTGAAAATAAATTGTTCTTTACAAGCAAAATTTTATTTGTGTTTGTAATCTCATACAAACCTTTCAAATTTGTCCATGTGCCAAGAAATGTAGTGATATCATGAATACAAGGGATGATGGAATCATTTATAGACATATATATGGGTGTGGTCCCATCGGGGGGGCTTCAGGATCTACTTTTAAGGAACAAGAGGTCTCATGAAGTCAAACAAAAAAATTGCTACAAGATTAATTGGAATCTTTTCCTGAAGAATAGCAGCTCCTATCTTTTAGGACTACAGATTTGAGGGGGTGAAAATGGGGTGGGGCTAGAGATTTCCCCTACAATTTAGGAATTTTATCTACCATCTTAACTTTTAGATTCCTACCAAAAAAAATTTGGAGGGAAGATGTCATGTATTTACTTGTTTTTATCTCTACAATTCCAATACACTCCATCCATAGTAACAAAGAACAATACATGCACAACAACAACTAAGTTCATGGGACCACCAACTTCCTTTAAATTTGGAGCTTAATATTTTAAGCTAAACTATGCTACGAAGTTCATGGGACCTTTAAAAAATTCTTAAAAATTTTCAGCAACACGGGCTGAAACTTTTGAGGAAACCTTATAAGAAGCCTACCTTATCTCAACCAAATTTTTCTACTTGCTAGCTTAATATTTTAAAGTAGATAAAAATATTTAAATATAATATGAGATAGAATATAAAATGATGAAGCTATAACCAAATCATTCAAAACATGAGGATGACATACCCAAAAAAATGTTGTTGGCTTCTTATTGACTAAACAATCTAATTACAATAGAGTAAAGCTTGCAACTTACTATTAGATAATCTGATTTAGAAAATCAAAACTCATACAATATGAAAAATAGCCAAAATATATATCAAAATCTAGCCAAGAGATTGAAATATGAAACCCTAGGTAGTCTTGATGAACTACCCTTCGATCTTTGACTGAAGTAAGGTTGTAGCAGCATTGTTGGTGGTCTAATATGATAGATTAACCTCTGTAGTAGTTGGTATGCAACCTATAATTTACTGTAGATGGCTCATAAATGCTGGAACACTTCAAAGATTGCAAAAATAGCTCAAAATATGGAATCACGCAACTAGAAAGGTAGAGAATCAACCTAGCTTGCCTCCTATGCTTGTAATAGGTTGAAATACGATTGATGACAAGTCTAAAACTAGATTTCTAGCAACTTGAGATAATTTGGTATGGATTTTCTAGCCAACCCACAAATGCAAACTCCACAAAACTAAAACCTAAAATGCAAAAAGAGGCATTTTGTTCTTTGAAGTTAGAATATGATTCAATCTCCTTGATTCCTTCTTGGATTTGCAACAAAACCAGTCTTCAAAAACCCTTATCTTTAAGGTATAATCTTTAAAAGCATTCCAATGAAGCTATCTGATGAACTCTATATGAATTCACCTCTCAAGGTGGAATGGGGTCATCACCATACCACTATATTCAAGGGAGCACCACCTTTAATTGACTAAAATCACTTCTAGCCAAGAGAAATATCTCTCTTCACAGTGAGTTTTCAAAATATCAATGCAAACATAATCATCTCACAACCCTCCATGCCTTTAAATAAGGTTTCTAGTCCAAACCACCCTTAGAAGAAGAATCTGATTTGTTTTCAATAAAATATTCAATGACTTCATGGCTAAGGTACTTAAACCGCCCTTAGGGAAGATCTAATTTTAGTTTATTAAAATATTCTTTTCCTTCTTCACCAAGGTACCTAAGTCATCCTTATCCAAGGATCTAATTCTATTTATTAAAGTATTGGTTTCCTTCTCCCTTAAGTCTCCTAAAACTCCCTAGGAGAGAGAATTGACATTCTAGAAGCAAAGAGCAAATCAGATCTAGTTTGATGTGGGTCGACCAACCAAGGAGGATAGTAATATTTTATCTATTTTAAAACTCACCTCCTTGTTTTCTTTGACTTGCAAGTAGACCTCCTTGTTTGCTTTGACTTTCAAGTGGATCGTGAGATATCAATAAAATATGACCAACATAATGCTTTTTTTTTGTGAAGGACAATTTCTCTCCAAAATTTATGATTCTCATGGCCAATATCATTCCCTTATCTCACCATCTAACCCACAAGAATGCTAGATGGGCTAGAATCAAGTCATTAAAATTTCACTCCAAGAATGGGGACACTACATTCCTCCCTTCCTAGGATTTCTTTCCCTCAAGCAACCATATTCCAATCTGCTACTCCATTCTAATATACATGCCATATAACCTTAATACCTAAAGCAACTCACCATGATCACTGAGTACCAATGCATCATCCATGTCAATACCTGGATCCCAAATCAACCTATCCATCCAGATATAAGAGTAGAAATAGATATCTATCATGACACAATCATCACATATCATCCATATTTATGAGTAGACCATCAAAAAAATGTGAGAAGCAACTCCCATATGCACATAGATCAGATCATTAGGCCACCAAATGTTGCTATTGTAACTCAGTTCAACAAATAAAATGAATTCATAAGTGTCAACATACCAATACATATCAAAGAAATCCATGCCATATTACATGTCCATCAAATAGATATGCCTCCACACATTTCCAAGCAATTGAATAGCTGATGTAAACCATGTCAAATTTGAATGTGCAATGGAAACCCAAGTAGGACAACCATTAACCTATGAAGAATATAAGAAGATTAAGTCACCAATCAACAGGTAGATAGTTTCCATATCATAAGAAATTGGCGATATAACCAAAGATGAGTTATGGATGTCTTCACTACAAACCAAGGAAAACTCTTGAGTGGCTGATCCATTATGAGTTTCATCAATAAAGTCAACAATACTATCAAGTAAATGACCAACATCAACTGAAAATTCTGATTTATCTTCATCTATCCATGTGTCAAAACATGTAGGAATTCTCCTATCCTGTTCCATCATGCTTGAAGTCTTCACTAAATAATCCAAATGATATGTCTCATCAATCTCATCACTAAAAACATGTGAACAACATGAAGTTTCTAATTCATTGTTTTTTTCTGTCATAAGAGGCTTGTTCATGACATGTTCACCCTCATTAACATCATTCTTTGGAAAAAGAGATCTTAGATAAGCCTCCCTTTGTTGTCTTGCTTGATCTAAATGGCACACTTGTTCATTGTCTTGTAGTAGATGTTGTTTTGCAAGGGAAGCCACTAACTTAGCCTCCTTCGCCCTTTGTGACCACATATCACACAAAATTTGTGTCTTTTCCACATCCTCCCAAGTGTGATATAAAAAATCAGAATTCTTATGATTTGGATTCATCCCACAAAACTCATTTTTAACACCCAATTCTTGAGTGCCATCTATAGAAGACTCCATGGTATTATCATCCAAAGGTGTTAGCATGTCTATTCCATTTCAATGCAAAATCATAGGACTGTTGTCTTAAAAAAAAATAGGTATAATATCATACCAATCCATAAACTTGTCATTCATTTCAATATTCAAATGCTTACCATCAAGTGTTAGTTCAGTACAATTCTCTTTACATGCATAATGTATACCTTCATGAAGCCAACCATGACCCAAAGCTATCATTGATTTGGCTACTATTTGGTGAGGCAAAGTATATTTGAGAGCTTTCATAATAATATGTTTCCCATCATGTATGAAGCTCAACTCCATTACTTGTAAATCTTGGATGACCCTTTCTAAAGAATGTATCCATTGCATACCAAGTATAATTTCATTGTCCTTAATATCAAGAGCATAAAATTCATCACAAAGAGTATACTCACCAAAGATAATGCTAAGCTTACTTTATTTTTGCAAAGAGTAGTAAGTCATCCTGCTATAGTCACATCAAATCCCTCAAAATCATCACAACGCAAACCTTTTTTTTTTTCCAAACCTTCATCAATGTAGTTATGTGTAGCCCCACTATCGAATAGTGCCAAAAATTTGTAACCAATCAATATGCCTTCAAAGATAAAAGGATTGTACCTTGGAGCTCTTGAAAGATAAGAAACCCTAGAACTTTTGTTATCATCATTTATTGGTTCTAGTGTTGGTTGTTCATGAGCATGCTCTTCCTCACTCTCTGAATCTATATTAGGGATCCACTCATCATTAGATACAACCTCTATAAGATGTTCCATGACTTTCCCAAGGTATCTATGACCAGGTTCCAATGGTTGCTTGCAAATAAAACACAACTTTATTTTGAGCTCATTCCTTATTTCAAAATCCAACATAGATTGTGTAGACTTGGACTGATTTGATTTTCCCACATTTTCCTTGGGTTCATATTTATTATCCTTGAAGTTCTTCTTTGCAGGATGCAAATAAGTAGGTGTAGTGTCAAGGTCTAAGTCAAGCTGAATAGCATCATGTAATGTGTTAGGCTTGAGTGCCTTAACTATGCCTTTCAACCTATCATTCAGACCCTCAATAAAAAACATGACTACCCTTCTCTCAGACATATCAGGAACCATAAAAACAATGTTATGGAATTCTTCTATGTATGTCTCCACATGTTCACACTTCTTAGGTTGTGCCAACTCTCTGTAATACACTTCCTCATCCTTTCTGTCAAAACCATGCTATCAACCTCCTGTTGAACTCATCATAGGAATGGATCAAGCCATGGTTTTTGGTTGCCAAACCATGATGCCACCAATCATATGTAGTACCTTCTTAGTGCATGGTTTTAAATCTGATCTTCCCCTTACCATCAAATGTAGGGAGAGTGATTTTACTTGTAGCATGTATTAGATCCTTGTTTTGATTCCTTGGTATTCTATCTAGCCTTGCTCTATTGTGCTCGCTCTTTTGGATCATGTAATGGTCAAAGGTTAAATGATCCTTTACTTGCGGAGGTAACAGATCCAATTCATCACGCATTGACATGACATTATTTGTGAATGGTGCATCTTCATTTCCTTCAGCATTCTCCTCTTTTGGTTCATTTCTCAAAAAATAGGTTGCAAAGGTCTATCAGTGGTGTGAGTAGGTGTTCTTCATGACCTTAGAGTCCCCACAACACTACCATTGTCTTCATGCTCGTGAACTGGTCTTCTAGGAGCTTTTGTCTGTTGTATAGTTTTTGTAAGTTATTACAAAATATCAGCTGCATGTTGCTTCCCTACTGCAATACCCCTCATGATATCTCTTGCTTCTCTTTCTTCATTATTGGCATCATGTCTTGGTGGACTACCACTTCTTCTATCACCCATGGTGTCTTGTTGTGTATCAATGGTATTTGCTTGTTGCTCTGCTCTTTCGTGTGTATAATACCTATGTGGACCAATCTCTTGTGGCTACATAAGAAAACCTTAACCCCCTAGGCTAGTAGGAACCTAGCTCTGATGCCACTATAAGAAGCCTACCTTATCTCAACCAGATTTTTCTACTTGCTAGCTTAATATTTTGAAGTAGATAAAAATATTTAAATATAATATGAGACACAATATCAAATGATGAAGCTATAACCAAATCATTCAAAACATGAGGATGACATACCCAGGAAAAAATTGTTGGCTTCTTATTGAATGAAGAATCTAATTACAATAGAGTAAAGCTTGTAGCTTACAATCAAATAATCTGATTTAGAAAATCAGAACTCATATAGTATTCAAAATAGCCAAAATATATATCAAAACCTAGCTAAGATATTGAAGGATGAAACCCTAGGTATTCTTGATGAACTTCCCTTCGATCTTTGGCTGAAGTAAGGTTAGAAACACTATTGGTGGCCTGATATGATAGATTAACCTATGTAGTAGCTGGTATGCAACCTGTATTTGACTATAGATGGCCCAAAAATGCTGGAACACTTCAAAGATTGCAAAAATAGCTCAAAATATGGAATCTACCAGCTAGAAAGGTAGAGAATCAACCCAACTTGCCTCCTATGCTTGTAAAAGGTTGAAATACGATTGATGACAAGTTTGAAACTAGATTTCCAACAACCTAAGATAATCTGGTATGGATTTTCTAGCCAACCCACAAATGCAAACTCCACAAAACTAAAACCCAATATGCAAAAAGAGGCATTTTATTCTTTGAAGTTAGAATATGATTCAATCTCCTTGATTCCTTCTTGGATTTGCAATAGAACCAATGTTCAAAAACCTTTAGCTTTAAGGTCTAATATTCAAAAGCATGACAATGAAGCTCTACGATGAACTCTATATGAATTCACCTCTCAAGGTGGAATGGGGCCATCACCATACCACTATATTCAAGGGAACACCACCTTGAATTGACTAAAATCACTTCCAGTCAAGAGAAATCTCTCTCTTCACAATGAGTTTTCAAAATATCAATGCAAACATAATCATCTCACAGCCCTCTATGCCTTTAAATAAGGCTTCTAGTTCATTCCCCCCTTAGAAGAAGGATCTGATTTGTTTTCAATAAAATATTCAATGACTTCATGGCTAAGGCACTTAAATCACCCTTAGGGAAGATCTGATTTTATTTTATGAAAATATTTTTTTCCTTCTTCAGTAAGGCGCCTAAGTCATCCTTATCCAAGGATCTGATTTTATTTATTAGATTATTGGTTTCCTTCTCCCTTAAGTCTCCTAAACCAGAGAGAGAATTGACCTTCTAGAAGCAAAGAGCAAATCATATCTGATTTGATGTGGGTTGACCAACCAAGGAGGATAGTAATATTTTATCTATTTTAAAACTTACCTCCTTGTTTGCTTTGACTTTCAAGTAGACCTCCTTGTTATATTTGACTTGTAAGTGGACCTCCTTGTTTGCTTTGACTTGCAAGTGGACCATGAGATATCAATAAAATATGACCAACACAATGCTTTATTTTTTTGTTGACAATTTCTCTCCAAAATTTATGATTCTTTGAAACATGAGGAACAATATTGACATCCAAATGTTGTATTTATTCCAACAAACTTTCAAAATTTCACAACCAAAATAAATAATATTGCATAGAGATTGTTAACAAATTAATAAAAATGCACTTGGTTAATTGGTCAAGTGGAGCAAGTTTGGAGCAAAATTGTCAAAATTGTCAAGTTGCAATAGTTGTCATTCAAAGTGAAAATCAAAGAGTTGAAGCTATAGAATTAACTACAAACTTCTAGAACTTGATAACCAGGATTTTGAGAGTACAGACATCAAGGAACAGGAATGTGATATTAGTTTCAGAAACTCTAACAGGGACCCATTTTCCACTGAAGGTGAATGAGTCATCTATAGCTTAAAAACAACAAATTTTTAAGTTACACTAATTTTTATGCTCTAAAAACTCTCCTCATAGTTGCTATAATAGTTAGGTACCATTTTTTATTGTTATTTACATCTTTTGGCTCTCATAATTACATCTTTTTGTAGTGATTTCAGTGGAAAAACTTAGTGGCTCATCCTCTTACTCATGCATTTGGTTGTACCCTATTTTTCACCCTAATCACATTATTAATGCCTTTGTGGCCCTAAACCTACCTAAATTGTCCTACTTTAGCTATTCTACTTGCTAGAAATTCATAAAACTACAAAACAGTAAAAACATAAATTAGACTAGTTGCTGCAAGTACCTACAGTAAAATTCATGACTAAACTATTGCTAATGAAATGATACTATATTAACTGAAAACTTGGTAAAGACTATTGACTCAACTAAACCATCCTCTGGAGTACTACTAATGATTGTTACATGCATGTTCCTAAGCATTTATTCATAATAAGCAAGAAATGAAATCCCAATTAACTTGCATATGATTTGTGAACAATGATAAACTAATAACAATTATCAACAAAAATAAATAACTAAAAAGGTGAAGTGAAGAACAATACCTTGAGTGGCCTACTCAAGTAGTTTTTTTCACTTTAATCAAACTCAATCTAACTAATAGATTTCATGCATTCCATGAATTGATCTCCATTTATTGTATAAGATGAAAGATTACAAAATATTCTTGCACAAATCATACTCAATCATTCTGAAGATTCATGTTTCAACTGAAAGTAAAAATAACATAAAACAATGAAAAAAAAACTAACCTATGGACTTAACTAATAGCTATATACAAACTAAGGGAATCCTTATTGAAAGCAACATCTTAACCAAAATAATTAACTCCACTCCTAGATATTTAGAGCATAGAATTAAGACTTGGAATTATTCAACCTACAACTGAAAAAGAAGTAGAATCCTATCAAAACTTAGAGAACTCTATCGAAACATAATGCATGTAATCATACACCCATCTGTCAAAGTCCCATGTAATAAAGACCTCTTCTTCAATGTTTATTAACTGATTATAATAACATGCATTCTATCTTCATTAAGTACCTTCAACCAATGATCATCATGTTCAACTGTTTCTACAATTTCCCCTATTTTGGTGTTCAACACCCCTTTCACTACGGGTTCATCCGATAGCTGTTGTGTATCATGGTTCCTCCTTTAGTTGTAAACAAGTTAGTTTCACAAAACACGTACACAAGGATATCTATCATGATTAAACATAGCATTCCATCATCTTTCCCATACACATATTCATATAAACCATTTAATGTTAATACATTAAACCATAATTCCATCACCATGTTTTTGGGTTTAGGTATGCATAATGGATATAAAAAGGATAGTATGGGGTGATCCCACAATATTGGTTTATAATTTTTGGCCAAAATGGATACTGAACTGATTTTTTCTAACTAAATCTTCACTTTCAAGCACCTATAGCAGCTAAACCGTGAGCAATTTGAAGATGATGTAAACTAGTGGTTTGTGAAATTTTGTCTTTAGATTCTAAATATTTTTTTTTCAAAATTTTTGGAATCAAATTGCACTTTTTTTCCATCTCCTTCGAAAACTAGTTTTTTATATTAAACACCATTTTTAAGGAGTGATGCTCACCGTATAAAACATAATTTTTTTTCCATGAAGGATAAAATTCTATTTTTTTTAAATTTAGATTTGTAACTATGATATCTAGTGCTTCCAATTGGTTTCATAGTGTTTTATTGAATATTTTTTTCTTAATCAAGTTTCAAAGTTAAACCAATTACAATTCAGAAATAGGCGGATTGTATAACATATAACTTTTTTTGTATGTATCAAAATTCACTTTTTTTTTTTGGATGAAGGACTTCAATATCTGGAACACTCATATTTTAAAAAAATAAAATTGATAATCTTCTATTTTTCCACATGTGCAGAACATAGAGCTTGATTTTACGTGAAAAACCTACATTCACAAGAAATAAAAAATAAATATAATAATTAAATTAAATTTATTTAAAATTATACTTTTTGGGAAGATTATAATAAGGAATACATACAAAAAAATAAATTTTAAATGAATTCATTTGATCCCCTAAAAGGGAAATCAAAAGTGGTTTTTTATCAACATTTTGATAGGTGCAAAGGAAACTCAGTTATAGGTATGGTTTAAAACTAGCGAGGTTCTATCCAAGGGGGTTTGATCTAAGGTAGTTCGATCAAAGCCTCTTCAATTGGAATGGTTTAAATGGAACTTTTTAAGGCTTAAATCATTATATTTTCTAAAAATATGTGATTTTAGCAAAAATAAGAATTGCCCAAAAATTGTAAACCAACTTTATGGGATCACCCTATGACATCGAATATTGTTTAGAAAGTATGTTTAAAAGTATCTTAAAGTCTACACAAAACCAACAAAAAACAAGTTATTATCTAGACCTATTAGAGACTCACTATCTTAGAGCAAGATATATATAAATTATAATGAGAAATATGAATCTAAACTGCTATGAAGAAGCATCCAACATGTACTAATATTGCAATTCCATTTCACACAAATAACCTTTCACATTGAATTTGCACACTTCATCCTCTACATACTACTCAATCACAATTCCTTTTACTCTTACATATTCACAAATGAATTTGATATTCTATATATATCCTCTACAACAACTCAAAACCTTAATTAAGTTAGCTCCAAGATGAACTTTAGATCAAACAAATGATATTGCATGGGTCGATGCCAAACATATATAATATTGCAAGAAAATAATTTTGGATTATTACACAAAATTATAGGACCCAAACACATCATAACACTGTTGCAATATGGTGTGTCCCTTGGTCTCCTTGGTGCAAGGTGACACATGAGTTTGTGAAATGGCTTAACCACCTCCCATGGATCTTGTATAAATTTGGAAATTGTATCAGGCATTAAAACAAGTCAATCTTTTGGTGCAATGACAACCAAAAAAATAATAATTGGTATCAGAGCCGAGGTCACAGGTTTGAACCCCTCACTTGTGTTGGGGGGATTGTTGCAAGATGGTGTGTCCATTGGTCTCTTTGGTGCAATGCGATGCTTGGGTTCGTGACATGGCTTAACCGCCTCCCGTGGATCTTGTATGAATCTAGAGGTTGTATCAGGCATTAATAGGTGAATCTTTTGGTGCAACGACAACCACCAATGCAACAAACACATCCTCCAAAATTAAATTAATTAATTAGGATAAACCATTGATGAAGGAAACAAGTGTGTAGACCCAAATAATTACAAAACCACTAAAATTTCCATATATTCACATTTACACCACTGAGGAGAGACTAAAACCAACATGTAGATCAAGATGCAAGCATTTTAGTCCATACACAATATTCCTTCAACCTTTTCCTAAGAAATTCCGACCATCATATGCTAGCACAATACAAGAAACCCACTAAATATATAGGAACAAAGCATTCTACATAAATTGTAGAAAGCTATCATTTGAAAATCTAATATTGTAGACCATCAATACACTAGATAATGTAAATTAGTGTGTGTTTATCATCACTAATCATGTCTACAAAACCACAAGGTCAATACTTTACTTTCAAAAGAATGTGGAGAATTTGGACAAGCTTTCAACAACATTGCATGAACTAGAACACTATCAACTATAAATTTTTTTGCAAAAGGTGTAAGGAATTGAACTCTTGGAAATAGAACCTTCACAAGACAACTATTTTATCTTCTAAACTACAAGACAAAAAATCATTATGTCAAAGGATGTAGACTAAAAATCCACGATTCTATCACAGTGAATACCATAGAAACACTTTTACAACCTATTATTATGTGTAGTACACCAAAAAAGGATGATATCAATGTAAAAATGTTGTAAACATATTAAAACATGTATTCCAAACTCCATATCATACTCAGGCCATTTTTTTCCTTATACAACATTGTAAACTAACACCAACACATATCAACTATAAATCAACTCTCTCCAAAGTATATACACATGCTTCAACATACACAATTTAAATCAATGATAGATTATATTAAGTTGACATCAATGACATCACCTATTGCCAATAGTTTTTCTAAGTGGGTTTTCTCATTTTCTTTGTTTGTGAGAGATTGCATTGTATATGTACATGGGTACCCAACATGGCTTCATACCCGAGACTTGTCTTTGTGTCTTTGCATAATAATAGACTCCTTAAGTTGTACTTAAGTGGGAGTGTTGGTGTAAAAGGTATTTTCCCTATTTAGTCTTATCTAGGTCCTATTTACATAGTTAAGTCCACTTAGGTCCTAGGAGGGTGTCACAACCCCTATTTTTATGGTTTGTATTTTACAATGTTAGATTAAATTAATTAGTAGTGAAATAAAAGTGCAATGAAACAAAAAAGGAAATTATTATAATTCAATTATATATTTTATTTTGCAAATAAATGATAATGATTTGCTATTTTGAATAATTATTTTATTTGCTATTAAAATATATTCCTTATTATTTATTTAGAAGAAATATTTAATTTTCAATTAAAAAAATGGTAGTTCCTAACTATTTACGAAGGATAAGTGCTTAGTTTGCAACTAAAATAGAGTTTGTTAATTATTTTTATCAAGTATTATCCATGAAAAATAAATATTATTTTTAGTTTCAAGATTAGGTTATGGAAACTTTGGGAGAAACCTTTAAAAGGGGGAAAATGATAATGAAACCACACAATATGGTTTCTTGATCTTTATTTTTCTCTGCAAGAACCATAACTAAAAATGAATGTCGAGTAGAAGAATTCTAGTAAATTGATGGTGAAAAGAAGAGAAAAATGAGAGAAGCAATAAGAAGAAAGGAAAATTATACAGAAAATGATTCCCAAGAAGGAAAGGATGAGAAAAGAGAAGAAGAAGAAGGGAAACTCAAATGAAAGGAAATTTCCAAGTTTTTGAACACTTTCCAATGCATTTAAATTTCAAAATGTGAGAATAATTGATTATATTTTGAAAAGTTGGTTTTCATCCTCATGACTGTACAAATTTGTACTTTCTTTCCTATTTATTTACAAATATATATAAGTATATATGCATATATATATTTGGAGTTATATATATATATCTTGCAAACCCCTGTATTGAATATTTTATGCACAGGATGGAGGTTTCCATTTGTTCTTTTCATTAAAATATTGATTCAAAATTTGATAATATTTATATCGTATACCATACTGTCCATATAGATGTATATATTTAATATATAATACTTATATATATCAAACAAATGAAATCCAAATGCATTTTATTGAAATCGCCATAATTGTTTGTTCTAGCTCGGAAACCCAACAGGGAAAACAAAGGGGGGGTTGTTCACGTTGCACCCTCCCCATTCGAGAGGGTTGCACTGTGGAGGCATCACCCTCCACAGGTCGTGGCTTGTGGAGGGGGCATTGCGCTCCATAGGCAGTGTGTCCCCAATGGGGGGTTGTCTGTAGAAAGCTGTAGAGGTTAAATAATCTCTATGATTCCATTGTCAACTTGTCTCAATTGCAACACATGAACATAAAAGGAAGTTTAAAGATTTAAATAATCTCCTTGATTCTACTAACAATCTATCGCTATTGTAGTACTTGAAAATAGAATATTATCAATGTATTAACATAATAGAGAGCTTGCGGTGAAGTCTAAATTCCAAACTTCAAACTTGAGCACATTTTTGGAAACTCGCATTAATAAAAATTGATCTCTTCTGTTTAATGCGCCTGTTGCAAGTCTTTCTAATCTGGATTATTTTTCATTCTAAGGCTGCCATTAAATATGAATTTATAAATGAATCTGTATATATGTGTGTGTATACATACCTTTAAATATGTGGAAATTTGGTATTTCAATGGGTAATTATGATATTATAAACATAAACTCCTGGGTTTTCTTTTCTTTCTAATGATAATATGTTATGTATATGCAATATGAATATATATGAGTACACACACACACACACACACACACACACACATATACTTTGGGTACATGAGTATGTATTAAAGTCTAAAGGAATAGACATTAAATCTGACTTGGAAATATGTATACGTATATATATACTACTGCTACAAGTTGATATAATTTTGTGTTGAATTGTTTCACTTATGAGTATCTATTCAAATGTATGCATAAATGTACATGTGAATACGAATATGGGAAAAATCACTACCTAATTTTGTAACAAAACATTGGATACCTTGAATGCAAGTAGAGAAGAACACATTTGCTTATAATTGTTTTTACCTGTTGATGCATATTGGAATGATTAAAAAAAATAAGTTCATGAGGAAATGTAAAACCAAATGTAAATTTTATCTTCTTGTAAAATTTTTTTTATGCAATTAAATAGCGAATTTAGGAAATATAATGGGTTTTTCGAAAGAATGCATGAATTAGTGAATGATGAACTATATGTAACTTGTGTGAAATTATGCATGATTTCCTTGTAGGGTGACTTTAGATCTAATTTTTGGCACTTTATCATATAACATGGGACGTAGAACCTGAAGGCCTTTGCACCTGTATCACTTATCTCATTTCCCTAACACCATGATATAAACTCTGCTAAGTAACATTTACACTTTGAAGGTAATTCATGCTTCATATAGCACGTTGATTGATGTTATTCCTATGGAAGATTTTTAGATCTAAAGAAAACATAACTTCTTTTAAGTATGATCATAACTTTCTCTATAGAATTAATTGATGTTTGTGATTTGAAATCTCTTGTTCTAAAATCTAGGATTAATGGATGAAATTAGTGTAGTATTGTTTATTGAACCTTTCAATTTCATGAATACAATAGGGATGGCAACAACTTTTTTGTGTGTTCCATACCATCTTTTCCTTAATTTTTAGCAAGAGTAAACATACATATGTACATATTACAAATAGTACTTATACAAACATATACTCATATATTCTCTAGCTTATATACGTATACTCAAACATACAGGAGCTATACCTTCTTAACTCTTTTATGGTATTATTCTCTTGTTGTTGAAACCTCTATGAATCAATGATTTTAGAAGTAAGTATTTTGTTATAATGGCATAGGCATGTGTGCATTCTAATAGGCCTGATCACTTTTATGAAACTTTATGTGATTGGCTTATGGTTTCCAACATACTTGTGTGATATTTGAGAGGTCATTGGAGGTAGAATGGTTTTATTTGGAAATACTTAGGAGAAATTCATGATAGTGTTGGCAATACCTTAATTTCTTATGTAAGGATGATGCACTGGTGAACTTGAAAGTGTTGCTTGTAGACTTATGTAAACTATAAAATAACTTCCTTTTGCTCCTTGTTATGTGTGATATACATGACATCCAAAAAAATGTAATGAATGGTCATGTCAGCAAGACAATATGATCATTGCTCGTGAGGCATCCTGTAACCATTGAGCTTTTGTAGCCAGTAAGGCTCTACCAGTGTGGCATTTCATTAAGCTAGTGAGGCACTTTTACGAGTGGTTTTTCATCCTTGCAAGGGCTTTCGACTCATGAAAATTCTTTTTGTTATGGTTCTATTGTGGTTGCATTTATGATCTTGCTATTTCCTTAATTGCATTATAGTATTTAATTTTAAATGTATTGCTGAGATGATAATTCGTGTGTAAGCCTACATGGCTAAATCTAATGAAGGTACAACCTTGTTTGATATATTTTAATTCATTGATGTATGTTATTCCATTGAATTTAGTGATGAAAGTAATTTAATCATTCCTCTTACTTTGCATCTTGTTATAATAATTTTATTCTATTAAATTATTTTAGCAATTAAGGGTTATAATTGGTAATTGAAATTTTCGGACCTTAGATTTTGGTATCAGAACACTCAGGTTCAATGCTCAGGCATTGATTCTTCTATGCTTAGGTTGCACTATAGTATATGAACTTATTGTATTGAATAGAGAACCCTAGTTATGGGTGATTCTTAGATGGCTAGTTGGAACTGATTAAAAGTTTAGTTGCATTTTCATATGAATTTCTAGTAAGAGTGATGATGACTATTTGAAATAAGCAAGATGGTTAATATATAGTGTTATTTGAAGTGTGCCAAGTTGGATAGTAAATGGTGACTACCCATGAATGATGATGTGGTAATAAAATAGTTTAATAAGAGAAATATGTATTGTGAAGAGAGATCTCTCTGATGACGTAAAGGATGAATGAGTTGATAAGATACAAGGGAAGGAGAAAAGAAGAAATTTTTGATAAATGGGAGAAGGAAAATCACCTATGAAGTAAATAAAGTGGATAATAACAGATAAATATTGGTTGAACCTTTTTGAAGGTAGGAGATCTAAGATGGATTTTTTAAAGGTAAGGATTTTTGTAATAGTACTAGGCTTTGGGCAAGTTGATTGTTGAGCATGTCTTATTCTTTTATGATATGGATCTAGTAGAATCCCTAATATCTTTTGAAAATGCAAAGTTCAAATGTCTTAATAACCTTCATTGGTGATTCATGATAGAAATTGATTGGTATGATGAATCTTTTATGCTTGATTGTTTTAGTGAAAGTACTTGAATACATATGTATTATATGAGAATGATACTAGTGTAATAATGCACTTCTCATGCTTCGTGTGAATGACAAAATGGTATGAATGATTGTATTCCTATCATAGAAAATTGTTTCCTTGACTATACTTATATCTATAGTTGAATGAGAAATGTTCACTAAACTAATGTGAGTGATGCATATTTCATATTATTGTTGATCTTGTGTGAGTGATGCACTAGAGTAAGTTCTTGATTCCTTCGTGTGGATAAAGCACTTGAGAAATTATTGCATTCCATATTTGTGTGTGAGATATAATTTTGATACTCATTGTGTTTATTGGCTCGAGTAATGATCACTATAACTACACTACTGTAATTTATGCATATTTCACCTTTTGTGCAAGAGATGCACTTACTATATTTATTGTATGAAAACTTGAATGAGTAATGCACATTGTATTCAAGACATGTTCCATATTTGTGTGAGTGAGGCACTACAAGTAAATAATGTATTCATAGCCTGTGCGAGTTAGGCACCAAGGGTTTATGCATTCTTGTTTGTTAATTATTCATTCTATGTGCACTTGACCATGTTTATGCACTATTATATCATTTGGTCTTTACTCCATGCAATTTGATGTTTCTTCTTGAATGTGCTATGTGTTAAAAATTTTAAGCTTACCTTCTAGGACAGGATGTCGAATGTGGGTTAATAGAGAAGGCGATCTTCTTTTCCAAGATCAACCAAATTTTGTATATATGCTTTGGCCAAAGCGAGTTGTACCATTGAAATAGATGGATAGTGGAAGCCTAGAATTTTTATATGTTTCTCTGCAACATCCTGTATGTAAGAAATATGTTCATTCTAGTATAATAGTGGATATAAGGCATCGGGCATGCATTGAGAGTTTCCCTCCCGCCTTATTATTATTGGTTTCTAGGCGCCTCATGTAGGGTCGGGTTTTCTTCAAGTTAGGAAGAATCTTGGGGAAGTGTTATGCTTTAGGATTGGGTAGAAAAAGCACCTTAACAATGCTCTTGACCTTCAACTTGCAGAAGACCACTGGGTTATGGTAGTTGAAGATTGATTAAATGTTTTATTTTCCTTATGTAATTCAGAAATTGGATATGTATCATTGCATGGATCATTGTATGGCTTGTTTAGTCAATTGATATAATGCACTTATTTTGGATGCACTCTTGTTTCATTTGTAAAAAGGTAAATGATTATACATATCACACATTTACGGATACCTTTGTTAATATAAATTTACTTTTTCCAATTATAGATTGAGATTTACTTTTTGCTGTGAAATTTAGTAACTAGTTGAATCAATCTTGAGCTCTTGACGATCTTCCTGACATCTTGAATTTCAGGTTGCTATGGTAATCAACTTGAACCTTTTATTTTAGTAGGCGATCTTCTTATCTTTAATGTTTGTAATCATGTTATGATCTTTTGTAACTTGTTGATCTTCTTATCTTTTATGTTGTTGATCAAAATGTAGACTTTGTTGTACTTGTTTGACATTTTTCAGATTGTTGAGAATTTTCCTTTGTTAGTATTTTAATTCACTGATGATGATAACAAGTAGTATGGGATGCTTTTTTATCCTCATAGAGGCAATTATTCTAACATCTCATACAAGTAGGCATGTTGACAAAATGAACATAACTGTTTTCTTTCTATCGGTAAATATCTTGGAATATGAAAAATATTTGAATTAGATATAGAAGATTGTATGAAAGAAATGAAGTTGTTTGCTTGCTTCTATTAGATAAGGTAAATAAAGTGAATTTGATGAAGCCATGATGTGCTAACGAGGTGTGCAAGTGTATGGGTGCTAGCCACAAGAATTTTTGTTGTTATGAACAGATAAGTGTTGAAGTAAATGATATCTTTGTCAAGTGGGCTGCTTCTGACATTAAGGTAAAAAAAAATTCAAGAGGTATGACATTTTTATCTTTAGTTAAGTTGATCATTAGGACGATGATTCTTTAAGGGGGGAAGGATGTCACTACTCCCACTTTTATGGTTCATATTATACAATGTTAGATTAAATTAATTAGTAGTGAAATAAAAGTGCAATGAAACAAAAAAGGAAATTATTATAATTTAATTATAGATTTTATTTTGCAAATAAATGATAATGATTTGTTATTTAGAATAATTATTTTATTTTTTGTTAAAAGATTGTCATGCCCAAAATTTTTGTTAGAAAATCCAACACTTTTTTTTTTACTTAGCAACATCTTACAATGGTTACAAATTAAAGATATTATATTTGATTTATTTATTTATCATTTAACCAAATATTACTATTTATATCATCTTCAAATATTGTTAATGTTTTTATCATGATATTACTTTTTTATTTTTTTAAAATTAACATTAACCATGTGATTGTCATTTAACCCCAACAATATTGCTAATATCAATAATGATATTATTATTATTAATCACATAAATATTATTATTGTTTGTTTATTATACACAAATTAATAAATTTTTAAATAATAACAATATTAAAAATATATGCTTAGAGATACCAACATTCTTCAATAAGTTAAAGTAAAATGTGATTATCAATTAATAATAGCGGCTAGTTAACTCAACCTTCTAAACAACCCTTCTTTTTTTACTACTTGATAAACATTTTGTTATTTCTCCATTTTAAAATTAAGAATATTCTTGAGAATAAGCTACTTCGTATAGTTACCCAAAAAAAAAAAGCAAACATAAAATTATTATCATTATCCATAATGTTACCAAGATAAAAATATTCTTATGAATTGACTTGGTTTCAAGATTTACATACCCATATCATTACTAACAATGATATTAAGATTTACCATGGGTTTTCTCCTATTTTATTTATTTTTATTTATACTATTCTTTAATTTTATTTATTTATTTTAAATTTAAATAACACTCATCGTTTAAAAAAAATACCAATTAATAATATATTTTTTTAACCATTTATAATATTTTAATATTACTACTTTTGAACTTTTGATATTATTACTACTTACTAATGATAGACATATTAATGTTTATCTTCGTATTGATACTAATGTAATTGATAATTCACCGTGATCATAAGGATATCATGATTATTATAATTATTAACTATTTTAATTAATTTTAATATATAAATATATACTTTCTATTATCTTTATTTATTATCGCATAACATAGAGTTCGATACTCTTTTCCTTTTGGAATATGTATTTATGGGCATCAATGGAGCAGTCCATTCTCAACTATAATAAATTTTTCTATAGGGTAAATTCCAGCTTCTAATTTTACTTGATATAGTCTCATCATTCATTACAACTATTTTATTATTATTATCACTTGATATTAAATACTGAGAACAATAAAATAATATTTTATTTTTATTTTATAAAATCTATTTAAAGAATGGAAAATATAATGCTTATGAATTTACACTTTTAAAATTAATGACAACATTAAATTTAACCCAATTTAATATCTAAATCTTATATTCACCAACATTTTCACAAAACTATTCATATATACGATTATTTGCAATATAATTTAACCATAAATATATTATATTTAAATCAAGGATTATGACTTGTATTTACACCACAAGAATAAATTGACAATGAAAATGGAAAGAGTCCCCGTACATTTTATGGAGTCCAAAGAAGGGTTGAACAAATATTAATAAAATCTTCATGTCCATTTAAAAAAAAAAAATTAATGTAAGGTAAGCATTTCCCTAAATCTGGGCACTAAAACTCTTTCATTGTGTTGTAGGGTAGAATTGAAGTGGCGGCGGATGTTTGGAACAAAGCAGATTTTTTTTGTTTAAATCGTTGCTGGAGGGATTTCAACCCAACACCTTCTATTGTAAGGGGTTGATCGAATCTGTTACTGCCCTTCCCTTTCTCTTTCTGCTACATGAGAAACAAACGCAGGTTTTGTCCATTTTATTTATCTCTTTTTTTTCAGTATTCATTTATTTGAAACGCTTATTTATTTATTTTACACTATAGTGCAGGGGTTTCAGATTTGCAATCTCAATGTCTATACCCCCATTTCACATAGCCATCTCCACCTATTATTCATTGTTGCAAAGTAAATATGTATATTTATTTGTAAGCCAATAGAGGATATATTTATATAAGTTTATTATTATTGATTTCACAAATCCTTACATTTGGATTTTATTTTATTTTTATTTTTATTTTTATAAATCTGCCCTCAAATGTATACTGCAAGTTTTATAGATCTAAATTATTATTTTATTTTTTTTAAATCAACAAACCCTCGTGTCTAGGCCCATTTCCTTCATCTTAATCCACCTGCTCCATTTTATTTTATTTTATATACAAATCTTTAGGAGCTTAAAAATTCTTTTTTTTTAATAAGAAAATAAGGTTAAATTTTATTTACAAGTATAAAAACAGTATATAGTTCCAGATGAATATAATTTATTTTATGGTTTAAAAATGTTAAATATATCTGAAATGAATATATATTTAAAATAAGTATATATTTAATCCATTTACATATGGGTATATCAAGTGGGTATTTGTCATATACTTATATTTGTATTTTACTTGCATAAAATATAACATTTGAATACTAGAAAAACGCTAAACATTCATAAAATATAAGACATATACGTATTCTATAAATTGTTTTGTAAATCAAACTTTGACTTAAAGATGCATAAACTTATATTGATGTCTATTGCTTCCATTTGCAATAAAAGTACACATGATATGACTAGACAAGATTTCAACCTTCTTTCATATACTTGTAGATGCTCAAACTTATTTCACATATATTTAAATGGTAACTTGAATATCTATTTCCTTTCATGAGAGGCAATGTAAACAATACATTACAAGCTTCAAATAGAAAAAAAATGAGAAGACTTCCATTTTTTTTTTGGTTAGCATGAACCTTTCACATACTTACTATAAAACACAATAAATCATTTTTCTTTTAAAGTAAAAACCCAAGAACACATCCTTCTCATTGTGAATAAATACCCCTTTTTTTTCATATACCAATAAAATCCCTTTCCTATCCCAAACTCTTTTTTTTTAACAAGATTCATGGGTTTTTTTTTTTGTTCCTTCTAATTACAACAATACATGGAAATAAAATAAATAATAAACCATTATACAAGGGTTCGCTCTCCACCCTACCATAAATGGCATCATGAAGCCTCAAAGGGCTCTAGCCATTCCCTTGAGCAAGATGTAAACTACCAAATAATCTTGGTATGATAATGAAAATAATTTGTTTTGATTTTTTTTTTTAACCAAAACTCTCAAATCAATTATTGACAAATTTGAACTCTTCTTCTTCAAAAATAACAAAAATAACACAATGAATAAAATGAAACTAACTTGATAGAGGAAGGAAGAAGAGCTTATCTTTGAATCCTTCCTTCTTGAACTCCATTCTGAAAGTGAGAACCCTTTCTTTTTTTCCAAATTTTTCTTATTTTCCTTTCTAATCTCCAAATTCAAGGATTCTCCAAAAAGGAGAAGTGGGAAAACCCCCTTTCTCCTTTCACTAAGAAGATATAAAAGAAATTTGAACAACTTGAATCTCTTTGAATGAAGGAGTGACACTTGTCACTCTCTCATTCAATCTTCATGCACAATCTCCCACAAGTGCTCACACATGTGTGAGAAAAATTGGGGAGATGGGAAGAGGAGTGTACTCCAATCCATCTCAAAAGTCTCCATCTTAATTAAGGAGGGGATGGAGTAGTTTGTCACTCCCCCTCTCATGTCACATCTCATACTTGGGTTTGGAGACCAAGGCCTTTCCCTTTTCCCCAAATCTCTCAAATCCGCCACTTTTCAAAAAGAGTAATAAATGAGGGTCATATCTTGGATATAGTCTAAGATATGGCCATAATTAAGCCCTCAACCCTTAGGTACCTATCCTAGGGCTCTAAAAAAAACACGTGACCACTTAAAAATTGGCTTTTAACCCTTAATAAAACCACCATAAAGAATGCATCCGAATTTAAACTCTAATTAAGTGTTTGCAACCTCTAATTTCCTATTCACCCTTCTAGCTACCATCACAAGGCATTTTAACACATAACCTCAAACATTAGGCCCTAAAATGCATTCACTCCAACATTAAAATTAACACCATTTGCCCCCTTTTTTTTATTACAAGGGTTCACAATAGTTGATTTTATAAAAAGGTTATTATCATAGGTCTATGTGGTCCCCCCTTTATCCTTGACATAATTATTATACCTACACATTAGCTCAAACCATTTATATCTAGCCAACGATTCATCTTAGATCAGTTAAATTATATATTTAGAAAGAATCATTCATTTATCCACTTAATTTACATTTATCTAATTATTCATTATTGTTCATTACAACTCAATTAAATCTAAGATATGTTATACTCACCTCTACCACACGCTTGTGGTCTTACCACACTTGATCAATGTTTCATCCATGTATACCGAGTTGTAGTCGACCAACCTTTGTGTTCCATCATTCACGAGTTGTAAATCTTCTAGTTAGACTCACTACTAGTATCCACCTTATGAGACATAAAACCCATTAGTATTCGTCAAGTAAGATCTAACTCCAATATCCCTCCTAACTTCATATTAAACCAACTATCTTAGTGCAACGTGCTTTGTAAATCATAATCATTCCCACCATAACATATTAGCCCTAGCTAGACTAGATATTCATTTTTTTTCAATTTACATATCACTAAATAAATCATCATAATTCTACAAGATGAAAATTTAAGAAGCTAGAGATTCAAAGTATAATCATTTAACTTAGATAGTGATCCTTACTTATAAAACACAATATATGATACAAGGGTTAATTATTGCCTTTTTGAAGCATTTCAAAATCTAACAATTCCATTTTGTTGTATAAACATGTCATTCAGATGTATTAGAGAGTGCAAATAGCTTTTTTAATATGATACATTAATAATAATACACTTCATTCATCATCTCTGATGTGATTCACTAGTAATCAATTAACTACACATAGTACAATAGGGTTGTATCAGTTGTATACAAGGTGGGGCCTTACAAAGATATTCCTTATTACTTATTTGGAAGAAATATTTAATTTGCAATTAAAAAAATGGTAGTTCCTAACTATTTGTACGAAGGATAAGTGCTTAGTTTGCAACTAAAATAGAATTTCTTAATTATTTTATCAAGGGTAAATATTATGCATGAAAAAGAAATATTATTTTTAATTTCAAGATTAGGTTATGGAAACTTTTGGAGATAACTTTAAAAGGGAGAAAATGATAATGGAAACACACAATATGGTTTCTTGATCTTTATTTTTCTTTGGAAGAATCATAACTGAAAATGAATGTTGGGTAGAAAAATTCTAGTAAATTAATGGTGAAAAGAAGAGAAAAACAAGAGAAGAAGCAATAAGAAGAAAGGAAAATTCTACAGAAAGCAATTCCTAGGAAGACAAGGATGAGAAAAGAGAAGGGAAACTCAAATGAAAGGAAATTTCTAGGCTTTTGAATCCTTTCCAATGCATTTAAATTTTGAAATGCGAGAATAATTGATTGTATTTTGAAAAGTTGGTTTTCATCCTCATGACTGTTCAAATCTATACTTTCTTTCCTATTTATTTAAAAATATATGTACATATATATATTTGGAGTTATATATATATATATATATTTCTACAAACCCCTGTATTAAAAAATTTATGCACAGGATGGAGGTTTTTGTTTGTTCTTTTCATTAAAATATCGATTCAAATTTTGATAATATATATATCGTATACCATACTTTCCATATAGATGTATATATTTAATATATAATAGTTATATATATAAAACAAATTAAATCCAAATGCATTTTATTGAAATCACCATAATTGTTTGTTCTGGCTCAGAAACCCAATAGAGTAAACAAAGGAGGGGTTGTTCATGTTGTGCCCTCCCCATTGAAGAGGGTTGTGTTGTGGAGGAAAATATCTCCACAGGTAGCGCCTCCCTAATGGGGGGTCATCCGTAGAAAGTTGTAGAGGTTAAATAATCTCTTTGATTCCATTGTTAACCTGTCTCAGCTGCAACACTTGAACATAATAGGAAGTTTAAAATTTAAATAACCTCCTTGATTCTACTAATAATCTATCATTTTTGTAGTACTTGAAAATAGAATATTATCAATGTATTAACATAATAGAGATCTTGCGGTGAAGTCTAAATTCCAAACTTCAAACTTGAGTGCCTTTTTGGAAACTCACCTTAATAAAAATTGATCTCTTTTGTTTAATGTTCCTGTTGGAAGTCTTTCTAGTCTGCATTATTTTTCATTATAAGGTTGCCATTAAATATGAATTTATAAATGAATATGTATATGTGTGTGTGTATACATACCCTTAAATATGTGGAAATTCGGTATATATATTACTGTTATAAGTTGATATAATTTTGTGTTGAATTGTTTCACTTATGAGTATCTGTTCAAATGTATGCATAAATGTACATGTGATTACAAATATGGGAAAACTCACTACCTAATATATATATATATATATATATATATATATATATAATGTTGATTGGTGAATGTTCTTTTAAAATTATATAAGCTGTTATTAGTAACGGAACATTGGATACCTTGAATGTAAGTAGAGAAGAACACATTTGCTTATAATTATTTTTACCCGTTGATACATATTGGAATGATTAAAAAAAAAAGTTCATGAGGAAATGTAAAACCAGATGTAAATTTTATCTTCTTGTAAGTTACTTTTTATGTGATTAAAAAGCAAATTTAGGAAATATAATGGGTTTTTCGAAAGAATGAATGAATTAGTGAATGATGAACTATATGCAACTTGTTTGAAATTATGCATTATTTCCTTGTAGGGTGACTTTAGATCTAATTTTTGGCACTTTATCATATAACATGGGACATAGAACTTGAAGGCCTTTGCACCTATATCACTTATCTCATTTCCCTAGCACCATGATATAAACTCTATTAAGTAACATTTACACTTTGAAGGTAATTCATGCTTCATAGCACATTGACTAATCTTATTCCTATGGAAGATTTGGAGATCTAAAGAAAACATAACTTCTTTTAAGTATGATCATAGCTTTCTCTAGAGAATTAATTGTTGTTTGTGATTTGAAATCTCTTGTTCTAAAATCTAGGCTTAATGGATGAAATCAATTTACTATTTTTTATTGAATCTTTCATTTTTATGAATACAATAGGGATGGAAGCAACTGTTGTGTGTGTTCCATACCATCTTTTCCTTAATTTTTAGCAAGAGTAAACATACATATGTACATATTTCAAATAGTACTTATACAAACATATACTCATATATTCTCTAGCTTATATACGTATACTCAAACATACAAGAGCTATACCTTCTTAACTCTTTTATGGTATTATTCTCTTGTTGTTGAAACCTCTATGAATCAATGAGTTTAGTAATGTGTGCATTCTAGTAGGCCTAGGATCACTTTTATGAAAAATTATGTGATTGGCTTATGGTTTCCAACATTATTGTGTGATATTTGAGAGGTCATTGGAGGTAGAATGGTTTTATTTGCAAATACTTAGGAGCAATTCATGAGAGTGTTGGCAATACCTTAATTTCTTATGCAAGGATGATGCAAAGGTGAACTTGAAAGTGTTGCTTGTAGACTTATGTAAACTATAAAAGAAATTCCTTGTGCGCCTTGTTATGTGTGATATTCATGACATCCATAAAATGTAATGAATGGTCATATTGGCGAGACAATATGATCATTGCTTGTGAGGCATCCTGTAACCATTGAGATTTTGTAGCCAGTACGGCTCTGCCAGTGTGGCATTTCATTAAGCCAGTGAGGCACTTTTACGAGTGGTTTTTCATCCCTATGAGGTGTTTCCACTCATGAAAATTCTTTGTGTTATGGTTCTATTGTGGTTGAATTTATGATCTTGCTATTTCCTTGCATTACAATATTTAAATTTAAATGTATTGCTGAGATGATAATTCATGTGTAAGCCTACATGGCTAAATCTAATGAAGGTACAACCTTGTTTGATATATTTTAATTCATTGATGTATGTTATTCCATTGAATTTATTGATGAAAGTAATTTAATCATTCCTCTTACTCTGTGTCTTTATATAATAATTTTATTCTATTAAATTATTTTAGCAGTTAAGGGTTATAATTGGTAATTGAAATTTTTGGACCTTATAGAGGGAAACTTTCTAGTTAGTGTTATTAGGGGGTAATGTTTCTAGTTAAGCATTAATTGTCACTTATTTTATCTAGTTGGATTTTTATTTAATGCTTCTATCCTAGGTTATTTAATGTTGGATCATGTCATTTAATGCTTGTACATCATCACATCTTGACTATATAAGCAAGGTATCAAATGTACATTGTAGTTCAATTCAGATAGTTCAATCATTCTAAGTCCAATATATCACTACAATCTTGAGTATTATATATTGGCCATATCTTGCATCCATTGTTGTAGTTTAATTTTTTTGAAGGTGATCTTGGAGGCTTGAGTCCTTGAGTGACTCTAATAGTATATTGCAATCATTTCCTTATATACACAAGCATTATAGTTTTGAAAACGTTTAGAAGAAACAAGGAAAAATAAAATTTATCCTAAGATAATATTTTGTAATAATTTGAACACTATCAAGTTGGCCAAGAATCGAACCCACCAGAGTATGCTACATAGTTTTTATTTGAAATGTCATTCTATTCAAGATTTGGGTCAAAATAAAGGAATAGAATTGAGATACATAAAGACTAAAGAGCATCTTCTAGATTTCTTTACAAAAGTAGTTTCAAAATTTTAATTGTTGAATCTCTAAGATCATTTTGTGAGTCCACTTACCATCAAGGGGTAGTATGTGTTGGAGTTAAAATGAAACTGAGAGGGGGGGTGAATCAGTGTCTTAACAAATTTGACCAATTTTCACATATTTAAAAACATAGCTCATATTTGATCTCAATATTAGTCTGATTAAAGCATTCATGAGTTGAATGTAATAATTCATAAACAGAATTGAGAACATTAATAATCCCAATAGTGAACTGAAACAACAACACAGAAAAGCAGTGAGCACACAGAATAACAAAGAGACACAAAATTTTGCCGAGTGGAAAACCCTTCTGGGGTAGAAAAACCACTCCTAACCTGCCTTACAGGCTTAATCTTCAAAAATCACTTTTAACAAAGCCTTATAGGCTAATTTTTGAGCACCAACTCAAGGAGCACCAACCCCTCATTCTGAGACACCAATTTCAAGGAGCACCAACCCCTCATTTAGAAACACCAATTTCAAGGAGCACCAACCCCTCAAATCATTTTCAGAACAATAACAATATCAGAGGATCTCTCTATTTTCTATTAAGCTCAAGAGACTCAACTCTCTTATATACCTAATACTCCAAGAATCCAACTCTTGTATTATAGAGTTTTCCAATACATCTCTTGATATGGCCAAAATAACTATCTCTCAGAATTACAGGCCAACAACACCTTCACAATTTTCAACGCTGGTTTATATATACATTTCAAGTATGTCTATTATCAAGAAATCTTCAAAAGGAATTTTTCACAAGATTCTGAAACTCTTGCTATTTTAAGAATCTGAAGCTAGATAATGATGATGTGTAGATGATGGTAAAAATTAGAGTAATGCATATCTAGAAAGCTTTAATCTATGTGTTGAGTCAGGAGATTTCAAATTGTAACTGAAAGATTTTCATCAAAGCCATGTCTGCCCACTAACAAAAAATCATAACCTCTAAAATCTCAGAGAATATCTTGCCAGAGATTCGATACCAAGCAAAAATGTCTACATGCAACTATACTTAGAAAATCCATGCCGGCCATAGTGTATGAGACTTCAAAAATCATTCATTGAGACAACAGTCGCCACGTGTTCTTTGTGATTCGCTATGACCTTATGCGAGTTGCGTTTCTTTTTCCTTATTTGCATTTGTTGTGACCCAGTGAAGTCGGGAAGACCTCTCGCATACCACATTAAGTTTCATCGAAAGCCCTTTTGCCTCTTATGTGTCGCTGTGACCTTTAGATAGTCCTACCGAAGGCAATTCAAACATTAATCATACTTTGGTTCCTTTTTTTTTTCATGACCCTTCGTTATCGGGTAGACCTTATAGAGAATTCACTTTTTTTTTCTGAAAGCCCTAAGCTCACAATAGATTGCCAAGACAATAATGTTCTCACACCGACATAAACCTTTTGTCTTATGTGCTTCGCTATAACATTATGATATCAGGGAGACCTCCTGTAGAGCACACCATGTCTTTCCGAAAGTCTTCATCCACTTGTGTGTTGCTGAGACAAGTCAAAACCTATCTTGAAGGTCTTTGTCATTTCCAAGTCACCAAGATAGTACATAGTCAGGGAGGCACTATATAGATTGCTCTATGTTTCATCGATACTCCCATTTGATACACATTGGTCGCCGAGACACATGGTTTTTCTTGCCAACGAGTCCATCTATACTATACATGTCACTGAGACTTCAAACCATTGGGGAGACATCTTGTAGATCGAACTTTGTTTCGCCAAAAGACATCCTTTCATCTATCTTCGCTAAGACAATGCATAGTCGGGGTGACTTCTTGTAGAGCATTCTGTGTCTTACCGAAAGCCCACGTGATCATACCTGTCGCTGTGACATATCACTCTTGGGGAGACCTCATATAGATATACTTCATTATACCAAAACACTTTATTCACTGAGAGTCGCTGAGACAATACCAACCTTTCGCCGAAAGTCATTCATTAGACTTAGTCGCCAAGACTTGACGGGTTTGCTATGACATTACTCCGATGCCAAAAACTCCTACCGATAAGTTCATCCTCAGTCGACGAAACCACGTGAATGTCTTACCAATAGACATCCACAAGCATATGGTCGATGAGACATAACCATTTCGCTATGACCACATACCGATGGTGTAACTCTTGCCGAATTGATCTTTCTTGTGCCGGTTGCCAAGACACAAAGCGCTTGATGAAACAACATGTCGATAGGAATTTCTTACACCGATGAACCACCTCATGTATTAGTTGGTGAGACCTTACGGGATCACTATGACAACACTCTGATATCACATAGTTCAGCCGAAGTAACCCTTTGCACAAGTCGATGAGACACTATGGAGTCATTATAACATTTCACCGAAGCAGTAACCTTATGCCGATAAGACATTCAGTGCATCAGTCAGTGAGACAAGCAATCTTCAGTGAGACTATATACCGAAATAATTATGTTTGGCCAAAGCGAAACCCCAGATGTGATATCAGCGAGACAAAACCACTTCACTGAGACTTATTCCGATACCGCCCAGCTCTGGCGAAGAACCTCCATATGTACTAGTCGGGGAGACATTTCAAGTTCGATGAGACACTACCCCAATAACAAAACTGTACCATGATAAAACATGAGAAACCAATCTGAAACTGTTAACAAGTAGAAACAACTGAAAGGGATTTTTTCATCAAGGACAAACCATATGATCACAACTAAGATCCAACAAACTCCCCCTTTGTCCTTGATGGAAAAACACAAATGACTCTCCCCCTTTTTGCCTCAATGACAAAGGATAGAAGAGAAGAATGTGCAATGCCAGGAAACACAACTAAGAAGCCAACTAAATATCATAAGAACCGGCTGCAAATAGAGCAATAGTGCAGTAGACATATTGAATAACTTCACATAACCAAAGCAAGATAGAGCATCATACTATAACAACACAACTTCACTCACTTCCAATGCACATAAATTATTAGAGAAATCAGCAGTAACAACCCATGCTATAACTCCCACTTCGAAATCAGAAATTTAATAACATCATGCAGATAATCTATATTCAAGGCATCACACCAAAGCTCTCTCCTTTTGTTTCTATCAATGCATGAATTCAAGCAGCTTTCATATATATAACTTGCACTCACTTTCACAGTCAGCACTCATTTTCAAAGTTCAAAAATACGTCCCAACCATACATGATGAGGTTAATACAACCAGTCACCTTCCTTCATCGAAACACAAACATCAGAGCATATCCCATAAACATACACAATTCTCAAGACTGCAGTAGCAACCTACTTAGATCACTATACCAAACTCAAAAGACCAAAACACTCAATTCCTTCATAACAGCTTGCAAAAGACATTGTGAGTATCTTCATTCAGCACACAGTCTTAACTCAGCTTCTTCATGCATGAAAGTCTCGATACTCTTCTCCCATACAAATAATAACCCATAATATCAAACATGTTTTTCAATCACTGTCATTTCAAAAACTCATTCTAGACTCCATAGGGGTAAAATATATTACAATAATAGACTCCCCCTGAGTCTTTGGTTCTTCTCAAGACCTGGAAGGCAACTCTTGTGCAAGGAGTGCACAAGGATTTTTCTTAGAGGCATCTTTATTGCTCTTCTTGTCATCTTGATTGCTCTTTCTTCTCCACTCCAATGAAGACTTTTTCACTAGTTTGCTTAAAGTACCCGTCTTTCTATTGAATCTTCATTGTTGTACTTTATGTCCAATGTTATTACATCTAAAACAAATGACTTTGTGATTGTTCTGAGAAATAGAAGACTTCCTACAAAAATTTCTAGCATTGTTCCCTACATTATTATCACTTGTATTTATTCTACAGTCTCTTCTCAAGTGACCAATATTGTTACAGTTGCAACACACCACATTCTCATTTCTATGGACATTACAATGATTCTTATTTGACCATCTTATGCAATCAATTTCCTTATGACCATAGTCATTACAAACATAACAATATCCTTGGAAAGAATGATTATACCTGAATGAATGATCATGCCAAGGATGTGAAGATCTGAAGACATTTTTCCTTTCTCTATGAATCCCTTTAGATTGTCTTCTAGTGTCAATGTTATCCTTTGATGCAGCAATACTGTAACCAAGATCAACCTTCATTCTTGGTGTTTGCTTGGCTGTAAACTTCTTTCCATCTGAAGTAGTAAACATTGTTTCATGTTTAGATTTGTCTGCAGAGCTTTGTCCAACCTCATATCCCACTGCTGTAGAATCTTTAGAATGCTTTTGCCTGCCCAACATCTCATTCAATATATTAGTACTATGATCAAATTTCTGAATTTTACCAGATTGAGCCTTGATACTTTCAACCTCTTTTCTTAAAGCAACTACTTCTTCTTCAAGTTTTAGAAAAACAATCTTTTTAATCTCCAAGTCAAAACTCACAACATCTGCAATCCTCTTATATTCTTCAATTTCAATTTTTTGACTTATAATCATATTGTCCTTAAGAGTTAGTTCTTTTAACAAGGAATCATTATAAGAACATTTCTTTAAAAAATCAATCTCATTTTCTAGTTTATTACACAATTCATCCTTGTCTTTTAACTTGATTTCCAAACTCTCTACTTGCTGAAGCTGTCTTGTTAAAAACTGGTGTTCTTTTCTAAGCTGCTTAATAGTATCTAAGGCATATAAGAGTTCACCTTCCAAATCAACCTCACTCTTTGGTTCATCATATTCCCGTTCAGAGTTAACCTCATCCAAAGATTGATCTACTTTTACAAAAGTTTCTTGATCATTTAAATATTGATTAATGATCTCCTTGTGCTTCTTTTCAAAACTATGAAGGTTTACACCTTCTTCACTTTTAGATGTTTCACAACTTATTTCAGTATCCAAAGATATCTCCTCTTGTAACTCACTATTTTGATTCATTTCAGTCAACTTGTCCCAAACTTCCTTAGCACTACTGTAATGAATGACTTTTGTAATGACTTTATTTGGCAAGTTATTAAAAATAGCATTTATAGCTCTGGTATTGAATTCAAGTGCTTTCTTCTCTTCAAGAGTGAAAGGAGATGTTGCAGATGTAGTACAACCCTTTTCAACAGTTGCCCATACTTCAGATCCTAAAGAAAGTATGTTTCCACCCTATGTTTCCATATAATAAAGTTTGTACCTTCAAACTGAGGAGTTCTAGATCTAGGATACTCTACCATTTCAGAACTATTGTTTATGAATTCTTCCTCGTTATTCCTTATACTAGATTCAGGTTGAACATGATGAATAGCATTTTGCTGAGAACATCTTATTCCCTTATTCCTTCTTTTCTTTCCCATATTAACCAAACTACTCCAAGAAACTAGGAGCAATCCTAGGATGTTTAGACCTATCAGAGGACCCTATGCTCTGATACCAATTGTTGGAGTTAAAATGACACTGAGAGGGGGAGTGAATCACTGTCTTAACATATTTGACCAATTTTCACATATTCAAAAACATAGCTCAGATTTGATCTCAATATTACTCTGATTAAAGCAATTATGAGTTGAATGTAATCATTCATAAATAGAATTGAGAACATTAATAATCCCAATAGTGAACTGAAACAACAACACAGAAAAGCAGTGAGCACACAAAAGAACAAAGAGACACAAAAATTTTTTGACTGGAAAACCCTCCTGGGGTAGAAAAACCACTCCTAAACTGCCTTATAGGCTTAATATTCAAAAACCACTTTTAACAAAGCCTCATAGGCTAATTTTTGAGCACCAACCCCTCATTCTGAGACACCAATTTCAAGGAGCACCAACCCCTCATTTAGAAACACCAATTTCAAGGAGCACCAACCCCTCAAATCATTTTCAGAACAATAACAATATTAGAGGATCTCTCTATTTTCTATTAAGCTCAAGAGACTCAAATCTCTTATCTACCTAATACTCTAAGAATCCAACTCTTGTATTATAGAGTTTTCCAATAATCTCTTGATACGACCAAAATAACTATCTCTTAGAATTACAGGCCAATAGCACCTTCACAGTTTTCAACACTAGTTTTTGTATACATTTCAAGTATGTCTTTTAGCAAGAAATCTTCAAAAGGCATTTTTCACAAGATTCTAAAACTCTCTTGCTATTTTAAGAATTTGAAGCTGGATAATGATGATCTGTAGATGATGGTAAAAATCTGAGTAATGCATATCTAGAAAGCTTTAATTTCTATGCTGAGTTAGGAGATTTCAAATTGTAACTAAAAGATTTTCATCAAAGCCATGTTTGCCCACTAACAGAAAATCATAACCTCTAAAATCTTAGAGAATATCTTTCCAGAGATTCGATACCAAGCAAAAATGTTTGCATGCAACTATACTTAGAAAATCCATAACGGCCGCAGTGTATGAGACTTTGAAAATCATTTGCTGAGACAATAGTCACCATGCATTCTTTGTGATTCGCTATGACCTTATGGGAGCTGCATTTCTTTTTCCTTATTTGCATTCGTTGTGACCTAGTGAAGTTGGGAAGACCTCTCGCAGACCACATTAAGTTTCACCGAAAGCCCTTTTGCCTCTTATGTGTTGCTGTGACATTTAGATAGTCCTCCTGAAGGGAATTCAAATGTTAATCATACTTTGGTTCCTTCTGTTTCACAGTGACCCTTTGTTATCGGGCAGACCTTATAGAGAATTCACTTTTTTTGCTGAAAGCCCTGAGCTCACAATAGATCGCCAAGACAATAATGTTCTCACACCAATAGAAACATTTTGTCTTATGTGCTTCGCTATAACATTATGATATCGGGGAGACCTCTTGTAGAGCACACCATGTCTTTCTGAAAGTCTTCATCCACTTGTGTGTCACTGAGACAAGTCAAAACCTATTTCGAAGGCCTTTGTCATTTCCAAGTCACCAAGACAGTACATAGTCGGGGAGACACTATATAGATTACTCTATGTTTCACCGATACTCCCATTTGATACACATTGGTCGCCAAGACACATGTTTCTTTCTTGCCGACGTGTCCATCTGTACTATACATGTTGTTGAGACTTCAAACCATCGGGGAGACATCTTGTAGATCGGACTTTGTTTCACCGAAAGACATCCTTTCATCTATCTTTGCTAAGACAATGCATAGTCGAGGTGACTTCTTGTAGAGCATTTTGTGTCTTACCGAAATCCCACGTGATCATACCTGTCACTGTGACATATCACTCTCGGGGAGACCTCATATAGATATACTTCATTATACCGAAACACTTTATTCACTAAGAGTCACTGAGACAATACCAACCTTTTGCCGAAAGTCATTCATTAGACTTAGTCACCAAGACTTGACGGGTTCGCTATGACATTACTCCGATGCCAAAAACTCCTGCCGATAAGTTCATCCTTGGTCGCCGAAACCACGTGAATGTCTCCCCAATAGACGTCCACAAGCATATGGTCGGTGAGACATAACCATTTCGCTGTGACCACATACTGACGGTGTAACTCTTTCCGAATTGATCTTTCTTGTGCCATTCGCCAAGACACAAAGTGCTTGATGAAACAATATGATGATAGGGATTTCTTACGTCGATGAACTACCTCATGTATTAGTCGGTGAGACCTTACGAGCTTGCTATGACAACACTCTGCTATCACATAGTCCGGCTGAAGTAACCCTTTGCACAAGTCGATGAGACACTATGGAGTCATTATAACATTTCACTGAAGCAGTAACTGTATGCCGATAGGACATTTAGTGCATCGTTCAGTGAGACAAGCAATCTTCGGTGAGACTATATACTAAAATCATTATGTTTGGCCGAAGTGAAACCCCAGATGTGATGTCGGTGAGAGAAAACCACTTCGCCGAGACTTATTCCGATACCACCCAGCTCTGTCAAAGAACCTCCATATGTACTAGTCGGGGAGACATTTCAAGTTCGATGAGACACTACCCCAATAACAAAACTGTACCAAGATAAAACATGAGAAACCAATCTGAAACTGTCAACAAGTAGAAACAACTAAAAGGGATTTTGTCATCAAGGACAAACCATATGATCACAACTGAGATCCAACAGTATGTTCATAATTTATGCTACTCATTGAAACTATGGTTTGTAATAAACTTTTCTTATGAATATATATTTATCATTTTATTGAGTAGTTTTATTATTTTTGTCATGCAATTAATGCATGAAGGGTATAGTCTTAGATGTGTTTTCTATTTTAATTTTTTGTTTTTTTCATTATTGCAAGAGGATATGAACTAATCTTTCAACTACATTCTATATTCAAGAAATTATAAGTGTTTATTTACTTATATATATATTCTTAGGGATAATTTTTTTCAAAGGTATTTCCCTTCTTGTTTCTAATAGTTTAATATATGAGAGAAGATAATAAAAATTATATGTGCAACATGTAAGTATTGTTTAGAAATTGTAGCATTTTTTTTTTCCTACATATGTGTTTGATCAATTCTAAATAGTGATTGTAAGATATTTATTGTTTTTCAATATTATATGTTACAAATATTACTGTTATTTTTTCTCTTTCCCTACTATCATAAATTTTCTTTTAGATTAGTTAAAAGGAACACTAGAATCATTTTACAATCTCCAGTCTCTAGAATTTTAATGTTCCTTCATGATTATATTTGTGCTTCTCGTGTAGTTGTATTAATTTATTTTTGTTGGCATTAATTATCTCTAAGTGTCATATAGGGGAATGTTGGGCAGTTTTTTGCACACACGCCCTGCTGAAAGCATGGAACCTCTTTTGATTTTTCTCTTGTTATTTTGATTCTTTGATTTTGAGGATTTGTGTTGCCTTGGTATGTGCCTAAATTTTTTTATCTTGCTTACCTAGGTGATTCCCCTAAGTTGCATATTGAAAATTTTATGCTTTAAGTGAAGTTTAGGTTTTGGCTTTGTTTCGGGATTTTCCACCCCGTTTGTATTTTCTCGAATCCCACTTAAAGTTCGGCTCAACCTGTTTTACACTGCAGTTCAAAGAATTTGGGTCTTTGCGCAATTCCACTTGGGCCAGATTTTTACGAATTTTCATCTTCCCATTGGGTTTTCGAACTTGGTTGATTTTTGGAGTTTTGTGCCTTTATGCTTTCTCGGTGGCATCCTGTTGAGTTGTGATATTGGTCTTGTGGTGCTTTGGCATTATAGACTTGCTTGGAGTTTGAATTCCTGTATGTTTGGGAATTTTGTGGCTTGCTCTGTACATTCATGGTTAAGATTTAGGGTTTCATGCCTAGGGAGTCCCCATTGCATCTTAATTTTCTTTCGAAGGAACCTAGAATTCAAGGAAGATCTGTGGTAGGTGCAAGTTAACTGGTTTCATGTCCTAACTCCTCAAATTTGTGATCGTTCGATCAATTTGAGCGAATTTGTGAGAGGATGTCGATATTCGGGTTTTCTTTTGACCTCGGGATTTTCCATCAACCCCAGATTTTCCTGGATTCTGCCTAGCCTTCTGTGTTCTGGGGTGTGCAATGGAATTCGGGGATTCGACGACTTCGTGGAATTCCGGTCTGGCCGGATTTTTTCAGATTCCCTGTGATGCTTTGTGGAATGTGGAAATTGGGTGAATTAGATGAGTTTAATAATGAATATTTATCATTCCATGCTCTAATTTGATGGATTACACTGTTATTTGCATATTTTATGCATTTTGATGATCTATGGTTGATCCTTGTGCCTTCTTTAGGAAAATACACCTAGCCTAGATTTCCTCGAAATTTCGTCCTAGCCTGGATTCTGCGATTGGCTTGAAATCCCAAACTGTGTAGAAGATGATTTAACGATGTTTCTGGGTTGATTTTGATCCTTGATTGGATTTGTTTGAATGATGAATATGTTATTTGCGATGGGATAATCTTGATCTTCATGTTATAATGGATATTGATGCCAGTTTTTGCTGAGTGTAGGCTAAATTTTAGCATGGATGTCAAGGAGGTTTTGGACATGAAATTAGCTCGATGGAAGGATGGTTTAAAGTATTTATTCACCTTTGGCCAACTTGGAGGAAGCAGTTAATATAGGGCAACGTTGAATTTTTTCTTCCCTTCACATGTATTGGTTCAAATTATATTGGAGATCCCAGGCTGACCTGGGTAGAATTCATGCATTTAATGCCAATTTTGTCTAGTTTTGAATTCTCCTTGGGCCGACTTGTTTTGTGGCCATTTATTATTGTAAGCATTGGTTGGGCCAACCTGTTTTGTGGAAAATTGTTATTAGGCCGACAAGCTTTGGGGTTTTCTATAAATTTGGAATTTCGCCTCATTTGTAAGATATAGATAGAATAGATAGACAAACATATAGACATATAGAGATAGTTTGATACAAGAATGAATTTAGGTAGTAGAGCAGAGGTAGAAGTTAGTCCATTTATGAGCAAGTGTTGTAACAGAACATTGGAATTGTTGTTGTAATTCAGTGATTCAATATAATTGAAGACATTGTTATTTTCTGGTGATCTCTTTTGTGTTGACTTATCTTGCATGGTTCTTATGATTCTATCTTTAAAATTTCTCAAGGTTATTAGATGTATGTTAGATATGATTCAATAGTGTTTATGGTTTGATGCTTGAAGTGTTTGCAGCAATCCCTAGTCCATACTTTTTGCAGCTAGCTGATTGTTAGTTGCTTTGCAAAGTTAGCCTGGACCTTTATATCTATTGTGCTTAGTTCAATTGTGGAGATTTATTCATTTCAATTGCAATTGAGTTGTCTTGGATGAATGTTCATGATCTGAAATTATTAATACCTTAGAAGATTGCACTGTTTCTGTGAGATTGCAGATTCATCTAGTTAAGCAGGAACTAGTTTATGAGGGATTGGTCCACTTCAAGTATTTCATCATTTGCATTATTAATCTTAGGAGTAGTGTTAAATTTAGGAATCTCTCTGAAACCTTAATCTTTTGTTATTTCTTTATTATTTGAGTTAGATTTAGGATTGAAGTATCACCATATTGCCAGATTTGATAAGTTAAAGATTTAGCATTTGCTTGTAGTAAGGTCCCTTTGTGATTACCAGCATTTTCACATTTATCACTTAGTTGTCTATGCATTGTCAAGACCTAACATTAGAGACCTTGGGGTTATATCTTGAGGCTTGTTGATAGAGATTTGCCTTTCAAGAGAGATAGGATATTATATTTTGTCTGAGTTGTTGTTGTGCAGATAACATCATCAAAAGATTGGCGCTAGAAGGAGGGCCTGAATAAGCTAAGCTGGATCAATTTATGTTTTCTATCTCTCCTAAAAGATTCAGAAGAAGAACTAGATCTACTCCAAGAGAGGAGGAATTTCAAGAATTACTAGCCCCTACTAGGTCAAGAAGGACCTGCAGAAGGGGAGAATCATCATCCATCCAACCTCCTCTGTCATCTCCATCATTTGCATCTTCATCAAGTTCATCTTCATCTGACTCTAAGGACATTCCCATTCAACAACCTCAGCCTACCATAAATCATCCATTACCACCCCCACCTCCACCAATGGCTTTCCTCGCTAATAACCCATCTCCATTGACTTTCACCAATTACAATGTCATGCCCAAGAACCCTGAGCACTTATGTTCAAAGTTCCATGTTAATGATCCCAATAGAATTGATGAGGAACACATCTGGATCTTTCAGACTAGCCTTAAGGATAGGGGAATCAATCATGAGGATGTAGCATTTAGGATCTTTCCTTATTCCCTAGGAGAAGATGCATTCTATTAGTACAATCATTTTCCTGTTGGATCTATCCAAAATTGGAATGAACTGGAGACTACATTCTTGCAGAAGTTTAGGATTCCCATCAGTCCTAGTGAGCTCTACCATCAGTTCACGAATGTTAAGAGAGAAGTCCATGAGCCTATAGGGACCTTCAACGATAGGTTTCACCGTGCCTATACCAGACTACACGCTCCCTATGTTGTTGATGATCCCACTGCTTTAGAAATCTATTATGAAGGACTTGATAGTCTGACAACCACCTTCATGAAATGGAAAAACAACCCTCCTAATACCCTACTTGATGCATATGCTGAGGATGTAAAGGTTAGAACTACCTTAAGAAAATATTTGTCTAGGCCTTTACCATCATTAGGACCCACTACTCACCCTGGAAAAGTCCCAACTCTCAACCAGGCTCTTGCTAATCACACTCCTATCATGAATCCAACACCTTAGTTGCCTCTTGTCCCTCACCCAGGGCCTCCAGTGAGTCAAGTGCCACCTACAGTCAGCTATCCCCAACAAAATGTGAATCAACCTCTTCATCCATAATCTCATGCTAGCTATCCCCCATATCTACAGAATTATGAAGTCTTGAACCAGTCATTGAGTACCAGCACTATAGTAGGATATCCCCAAAATAATGTGAACCAACCTCCATACTAAAATTCTAACAAGGAGAGACTGGATGAATTAACTGAACAAATGAAGAAGCTGAATATGAAGGTGACTTACCTGAGGAACCAAAATAGTCAGTTGCAAGCTGCTTAGAGAAATATGCAGTCTAATTAGAGTAGAGAAAATCAACAAGTGCAGTGTCCTGAAAGAGGATATAACCATGACAGAGGATACAACAATGACAGAGGGTATAGTAATGATAGAGGACAAAATTATGATAGAAGACAATCCTTAGGCCATAAATTTGACTGAGGGAAAGCTGGTGGACAAGGGTTCGATAGGAGACAACCACCAAGACAAAACAAGACTTGGAACATGAGGCCTAATAATGGAGGAGTCGCTATTCCATTGGATCAACCAGTCAATTAGCCAGTTAGCCAAGAGAAGCCTCCTAATGGTATATATTTAGCTAAGGTTGGATTATCAGGATGGTGTAGGCTCCATAAAATAAGTCAACATTTTGAATTGGATTGTCAAGAGTTCTAGACAACAGCTTCAATTTTCCAGTATGAAGTGGAGAATAATGAAAGTGGTCAAGAAATGGTACCATCTACTCCCTATGATTCATCAATGTTAGTACTGAATCATGCCCCTTTTCCATCGAGCAAGGAAAATGTGCCTAAAGAAGAATCAGACCAGCTGAAGGAAGAAGCAGATCAAGTGTGCAATGGAGATGAGATTTCACGATTGTTTGATGAAAATCCAGGAAGTGACAATGGCCCCATGGATGAAGAAGAAGCTTATGTTGAAGAGGTTCAGACCTTCCAGAGACCTATCAAGAAGTATGATTTGAGGGATATGCCACATAGACATCCATAGGCTGGAGGTCCCTTCACCACCTCCATTCCACCAAACTTCACAACACCTCCAGATCCTAATGCCAACAATAATCCACCATATCCTCCAGTTTCTAGGAAATACTTCTCTAAAGATCAAGGATATATGGACGTATCAAACGGAAGAAGTGTTGAAGCAAGTAAACACAAGGTGGTGGAATACCCAAAAGAGACTCTTATTGATCTGAATGAGGAACAAATGGCCATATATGTTGCAGATGAACTCAAGAAGCTAAAGGTAAGCCTCTCTGCATTTGAATTATTGAGAGTTCCAACCATTAGAAATGCATTTCTAGGGGCTTACAATGCAAATTCTATATCACAACATAGATCAGTTAGTGAGAGTGTCAATAGAGTATCTAGCTCTCAGATTGTAGGAAGGAAAAATCAGACTCATAATCAAGTTCATGTGCCTCCTGGAGATAAGGGAAAAGACAAAGATATGACTCAAGTTGCTCAAGTGGATACTCCCTTAACTATGTTTCAAGGGAAAACTGATACTCCTCCATTCCTGATTTTTGTCCATATATTTGGTAAACACTTGCATAATTGTTTGTTAGATTCAAGTGCTTACACCAATGTGATGCCCTTTGGTGTCTGTCAAGCTTTGGGTATTACTCCTGCCAATTCCCAAAAGAAAGTTACACAATTGGATGGAACTGAAGTTAATGTTGTAGGGGAATTAAATATGATTCATATGTAGGTTGCTTCTGATCCTAGGATTCAACAGGTTATTAATATTCAAGTGGTTGACATACCTGATGCTTATGGCTTGATTCTGGGAAGAGACTTTACTAGGGCCTTGAATGGATATGTATCAAATGATAACTCTCATATGTGGCTTCCCTGGAAGGGAGTTCCAAATCATATTAGAATTGAAAGGGAACCCAGGATGAGATACATGATTACAAAATATCAGAATACCTCTAATGAAATTTTAATATCTGAGGTGAGCATGGGGAATTATGTGCTTGCAGCCCCTTATGAGGAGTTAGATGCAGAGGAAGTCCTTATGTTCCACACAGTGCCTGTTGACCTCACAACAAAATCTAGTAGTACTAAAGCCTTGGTGGAACCAGTTGAAAATGAAGATGATCTTGAAGATAATCAATTCAGTTTATTAGATAATTTCCAGGAATTCATTCAGAAATGCATTGAGGATCAGATTCAGTTGGGTAGGAAGATGAATTTCAGAGATTTGCTCTTGCCAAATTGGTGTAGGGTTCATAATGCTTCCCATTCTAAACTGGATTGTTGCTTATGCCAAACTGCAGTAGAACAAGTAAAGAAATGTATCAATCCCACTCCAACAGTTAAGATTGATATCCAGAATGTTTAGAAGAATCCAAAGGAAAGGAAAGTGATGCTTTCTGAAGAACCTTCCAGCAGCAACAGTGCAAGGGATATAGTAAGGAAATTTGTAGTTGCTAGTTGTTGGACTTTAAGATTTGATGGATCCAAATCAAAGCAAGGCGCTGGAGGAAGATTTGAGCTAATCAGCCCAAAAGGTAAAACTTTCTTTGCTACTCATAGGCTTCAATTTCATTGCACCAATAATGTAGCAGAGTATGAAGCTTTGGTCCATGGATTGTTAATGGCACTAAAGAAAAAGGTCAAGATATTGCAAGTTTTTGGGGATTCTGAGTTAGTAGTCAAGCAAGTTAGGAGACAGTACTCTTGTCATGACAAAAGAATGACTAATTATAGACATAGAATATGGGACCTTATTGAAGGATTTGATGCCTTCAACATTCAGCTGATTCCACGAAGTAAAAATTAGATAGCTGCCTCCCTTGCCCAGGGAGCTAGTACATTGCAACCTCTGTCTCTTTCTGGATTGAAGAAGTCTATGGTGGAACTGACCCCAGTACCTTCAGTACCTAATAATGTCACCAATTTCTAGGTATTTGAAGATGATAAGCATATCTTGTATTTCATCACAAGCTCATATGTTTTTGCTTCACAGATTATAGATGAAACTGAACCTCAAGAAGTAGAAATGGATTTGGAAGGGGTAATTAATTTGAAGACTAATACTATTCCGAGAGGGATGGTGCAGTTAGAGAGGAATTTCGATCTAGATAAAGTCAAAGATCAAGAATAGGATGCCAAGAAGGAGTCCATCAGTGGACAATGTGAAAAGTATAATATGGGAACTCATGATGATGTCAAAAATGTCTTCATTGGCAAGTTATGTACTCTAGAAGAGATAAAAGGAATAATTGACACATTACATAGATATCCAGATGTGATATCCTGGAGTTATGAAGACTTGAAGACCTATGACACATCAATTATAACTCATACTATCCCTCTAAAGCCAGGAATAAAACCTTTCAGGTAGAGGAAAAGGCCAATCAATGCCTTACTAGAACCTATAATACAGAAGGAAGTGCATAAATTATTGTCTGGAAGAATCATATTTCCTGTCAGACACTCCACTTGGGTTGCAAACTTAGTTCTAGTGCGAAAGAAGAATGGTGAAATCAAGGTGTGTGTAGATTTTAGGAACCTCAATAGAGCATCAAACTACAACCAAGTCATGGTATAGTATGAAGATAGGCATAAGACTACTTTCACCACCAAGTGGGGCACTTTTTCCTACAAAAGAATGCCCTTTAGTTTGATTAATGTTGGAGCTACATTTCAGAGGGCCATGGACATTGTGTTTAAGGACATAATTGGTAAGTGCATAATCATTTATATGGATGATCTAACATTCTTTTCAAAAAGGAGAGGTGATCATATAGCAGATTTGTGTAAGGTGTTTCAGAAGTGCAGGGAATTCGGTATATCTCTCAATCCAAAGAAGTGCATCTTTGGAGTTACAGAGGGAAAATTGTTGGGGCATATTATCTTTGAGAAAGGAATTTCCATTGATCTAGAATGGGTAAAATCTATACTCAAGATCTCGCCACCGGCTAGCAAGAAAGAAATGAAGTCATTCTTTGGCAAGATCAACTTTGTAAGGAAGTTCATCATTGGATTTGCAGAAATAGTCAAGCCACTAAATTTCATGTTAAAGCAGGAAGCCAAAGTTGAATGGAGTACAAAAGCTAAGGAAGCATTTGTAGAGATAAATAAGGCTATTGCTAAAGCTCCGGTTTTGGTGAGTCCAAATTATGCTAAGCCATTCTATATATATCCATTTGCTTCTGATCACTCTTGTGCTATTATGTTGACTCAAAATTCTAATCAAGGAAATGAACATCCCATAGCATTCATGAGTGCACCATTGAAAGATGTTGAATTGAGGTACCCAAGTGTGGAAAAGCAAGCTTATGCCTTAGTCAGGGCTATGAAGAAATTTAGACACTATATCCTCAGAAATAAGGTCTTTGCAATAGTTCCTGATCCTTTAGTCAAGCTGTTGTTGATGCAAAATGAGCTAGGAGAGAATAGAGCTAAGTGGGTAACAATGTTACAAGAATATGATATTGAAATTCAACCCATGAAGCTGGTAAGAGGGCAAGGACTTACAAGGACAATGGAAGAAATTGGCCTTGATCTTGTAGCCCAACATTACAATCTAGAAGATGTTTCCCATGGAGAATGGTATGATGATATTGTTCATTATCTCCTGACTCAAAGGTGTCCCGACCATCTGAATGCAATACAGAGAAGGGGATTACATTTGAAGAGTAAAAATTTCATGCTAAAGGGAGTTGTTCTATATAAGAAAAATCATGAAGGTATCTACCTGAGGTGCTTAGGAAGACAAGAAGCTGAGAGAGTAATGGTTGAATTTCATGATAGATATGGTACTGGACATGGGTCTGCACATGCCACTACAAATCAGATTCTAAGGGTTGGTTATTATTGGCCTACATTGTTCAAGGACATACACAGTCATGTCAGAACTTGCCATGTGTGCCAGACCACAACAACTAGAGAAAAGTATACAGCTCTTCCACTTCAACCGGTCTTCGAGGTAAAACCTTTTGCACAATGGGGGATGGACTTCATAGGTCCCATCAATCCACCTTCATCTGTAGGGAATAGGTATATTCTCACTGTTACTAATTATTTTACACGATGGACTGAAGCTCTTGCGTGCAAACATTGTACTTTTGAAGTGGTAATAGATTTGATTGAATTTGGTATTATCCATCGCTTTGGATATTCTTTATCTTTGGTTTGTGATAATGGTCCTGCATTTGCATCATTGAAAATTTATAATTGGGCCTTTGATCATGGGATCATAATAAATTTTGCATCTAATTACTATCCACAAGGTAACGGGTTGACTGAGTCTTCTGATAAAAACCTCTTAACAATCATTTGTAAGTTACTAGAGAAGAACCCCAAGGATTGGCACACTCAACTTTGATTTGCTCTGTGGGTAAATCATACTCGATGGAAGTCTTATGTCATGTATGATGGAAGTCTTATGTCTTATGTCTTGTAATTCAATTGAGGATCCCCACTTTGCAATTCATTAATGAATATTATGATGAAGAAAATAGGCGTGAGGCCCGCCTACAGGAGTTGTTACACCTTGAAGAAAGAAGAGATAAAGCCTTAGAAAACTTTTCCAAACATCAATATGTAGTCAAAACATGGTTTGATAGAAGAGCCAAGGTAAAAGCCTTTCGAATCTCTGACTTGGTTCTATACTGGGGTAAAGCCCATGACTATAAGGGGGAGCATGGTAAATCTGACAAACTTTGGCTTGGCCCTTACTAGATTTTAGAAATCTTGGGAGATAATGCTTTCCATTTGAAAACTGTCACTGGGGAGGATATCCCACTGCCTATCAATGGGTAGTATTTGAAGCATTATTTCCAATCCTGAGCTATTTTCATCTCTTTTCTTGTACATAGTTAGAGTAGGTTTCCTTTCTGTTTTGTTTGCTTTGCTTTTGTTTGGTTAGAGTAGGTTTCCCTTTTTGTTTTGATTTTGTTTTCTTTGGTTAGTGTAGGTTTTTTTTTGGTTTGGTTTGTTTTTTTTCTCTACTCTTGCTCTGGAGGTCTTCTTATTTTCTTCTGGATGTGTTGCACTTGCATGGAAAATATTCTTTTATCTGGGGCTGTTATGAGTATTTCCTTGATGAACTTTAATCACGTATCTTGAATGGATGGTTGAGGTCTTCATTATTGTCATGCAATATAAATGTTTGATTTAGAGAGGATGGGTCACTAGTTTGATTTGAACTTGAAGTATTCTGAAATCTTATATCTCTTATACATCTTAAAAATCTTTAAGTTGTGGTAGGATCCTTGTGAGGTCTTTTCAAGTGAAAAATCTTATTTCTGCTTCAGTGCCACTATGGTTCTTTGCCCTGAGTGTGAACTTCATTGTTCACAGGTTGAAAAGAAAAAATGAAAATAAAAGAATATCAAAAGAAGAAAAGAGAAAATATTGAAAATCAAATGAATTCAACTTATCAGGGGTATTTGAATATCTCTATCAGGGCTATAGACGCCTGGATGGCAATAGAGCTATGTTCAAGAGGGTCACAATGATAACCTCATTGGGGCTATAGATGTCTGACTAGCAATGAGGCTCTATCTAGGTTGCTTTTGAAGTTAGAATCTTTATGTAGCTTGACCTAATTGAACTTGGTTTTTGCAGTAGCCCAAGGAAGGAAATGAACTCATGTGCACACACTTGGATTGTCAGTTTATGGAAGGTTCAGTTTGCCTTTGATTCTGATACTTTAATCTTGCATTTTGATTTGTTTGTCTAATAGTGAGATCAAAACCAGAGATTCTGGGTTCATGATTCTTGTCCATCATCAAATGCTTTGAGCATTTTCCCAGCAGAGTCGCCATTTGTTGTGTAGTTTTTTGCTCACATGCCCCACTAAAAGTGTGGACCGTCTTTTGATTCTGCTCTTGTTATTCTGACTCTTTGATTTTGAAGATTTTTGTTTCCTTAGTATGTGCCTAAATTTTTTATCTTGCTTACCTAGGTGATTCCCCTAAGTTGCATATTGAAAATCTTATGCTTTAAGCGAAGTTTGGGTTTTGGCTTTGTTTCAGGATTTTTCGTCCCGTTTGGATTTTCCTAGATCCCGCTTAAAGTTTGGCTCGACCTATTTTACACTACAGTTTAGAGAATTTGGGTCTCCGTGGAATTCTGCCTAGGTCGGATTTTTTTGAATTTTTGTCTTGCCGTCAGGTTTCCGAACTTGGTTGATTTTTGGATTTTTGTTCCTTTATGCTTTCTCATTGGCATCCTGTTAAGTTGTGATATTTGGTCTTGTGGTGCTTTGGCGTTATAGACTTGCTTGGAGTTTGAATTCCTATGTGTTTGGGAATTTTGTGGCTTGCTCTATGCATTCATGGTTAAGTCTTAGGGTTTCATGCCTAGGGCATCCCCATTGCATCTTAATTTTCTTTCGAAGGAACCTAGAATTCAAGGATGATCTATGGTAGGTGCAAGTTAACTGGTTTCGTGCCCTAACTCCTCAAATTTGTGATCATTCAGTCAATTTGAGAAAATTCGTGAGAGGATGTCGATATTCTGGTTTTCTTTTGACCTCAGGATTTTTCGTCAACCTCGGATTTTCCTGGATTCTGCCTAGCCTTCTGTGTTCTGGGGTGTGCAATGGAATTCAGGGATTCGACGACTTTGCAGAATTCTGGTCTGGTCAGATTTTTCTGGATTCCCTGGAATGCTTTGTGGAATGTGGAAATCGGGTGAATTAGATGAGTTTAATAATGAATATTTATCATTCCATGCTCTAATTTGATGGATTACACTATTATTTGCATTTTTTTTGCATTTTGATGATCTATGGTTGATTCTTGTGCCTTCTTCGGGAAAATCCACCTGACCTAGATTTCCCCAAAATTCCTTCTTGGCCTGGATTTCGCAGTTGGCTTGAAATCCCGAACTGTGTAGAAGACGATTTAACGATGTTTCTGGGTTGATTTTGATCCTTGCTCAGATTTTTTTGAATGATGAATATGTTATTTGCAATGGGATAATCTTGATCTTCATGTTATAATGGATATTGATGCCAGTTTTTGCTGAGTGCAGGCTGAATTTTAGCATGGTCATCAAGGAGGTTCTGGGCATGAAATTAGCTCAATGGAAGGATGGTTTAAAGTATTTATTCACCTTTGGCCAACTTGGAGGAAGCAGTTAATATAGGGCTACGTTGAAATTTTTGCTTCCCTTCACATTTATTGGTTCGAATTATATTGGAGATCCCAAGTTGACTTGGGTAGAATTCATGCATTTAATGCCAATTTTGTCTAGTTTTGAATTCTCCTTGGGACAACTTGTTGGAAATATGTGCCTCAAACTATACAAGTTGAAACCTCCATTAGAGTCAAGTCGGTGTGACATATTAATTGTCTGGCGGACTAAGCAGGTTTGTTTTATTCAATTTTGAACAGGTCATTGTGACATTTCCATTGTCTTGCTGAAAGGTTACACTGTGGAGTCTATCGTTGTAGCATGATGTATTCGTTATGACCTTATAGCGCTCGGGAGACCTCTGGCCAAAAGGCCATTCAATCGTGCATCGGGGAGACTTTTGGCGACTGTGGTTTTCAGTAAAGCTAAAGGTTTTCACTAAGATGTCTTAGCGAAGTGTTAATCTCTTGTTGACAATGTATGTATTGAGGTCCTCGGGGTAAGCCATATTGACTCAGTAAGAAGTCATTGCGAAAGAAAATGTTATGTCAATAGTGTTTGTTTTGTATTCATCGGGGAGACTTCACTGAAGGAAATGTCATTGGTAAGATGTCCTACAGATGTGGATATGTCTCAGTGACAAAGACTCAAGTGAAAGCCTTTGGTATAACTCAAAGCTATCAAAGAAACCTCTTAGTGATGGCGAATGTCTTGCCCATATTCGATGGCTATCGGGGTATCTCTTGGCGACAGTTGGTCATCGGTGAAACATATGGAGATTGGTGTGAACTCTCGGTGATAGATGTGAGTCTTGCCGACTATCCTTTGGAGCTCGATATGACTTCTGTCTTTGGTATAACTTTAGTGACTCGCTATGACCTTCTGGTGAAAGCGATAGGTTAGGGTGACTATGTGATGACTCAGTGTATCTCTTGGAGCTCGATATAACATCTTGGCGAATTCAAAGGCTCTTGGCGTCATCGATATGAAGTATATGTGGCATCGGTGAGACACTGTTAGTGTCTCATCGAGATGCCAGTGCATTGCGAATTATGTTGACCAATTGACCGTCCTATGTGGAGTCTCATGGACGAATAAGAGGCGAAGGGGAACAGTTGGAAGACAGTCAGTTGCGACGGTTCTATGAGGAAGTTCTACAGATAGAATTCGACATGGATATAGTTGGAAGTTGCAGATGCTTGGGGATTGGATAGTGGTTCGATCAACAGTGGAGTGTGAAGAATTCAAACTGTATCATTAAAGGAATTGAAATCTATAAAGGCTATAACTTGGAAGTTTTTGTTCGAAGAATGTTCATGATGAATGTTGTTGTATAATGACACCAAAAAGATAAGTCTAGAAGTTGTATATAATTTCATTACTGTAATACAAAGTGATTTCTCTTGGTGTGGTGGATTTTTCTCCCGTAAGGGTTTTCCCATGTATATCTGGTGTTCATGTGTGATTGTAAAATACTCTATTTCTATAATCTCTTTCGTAGTGCATCTTAACTTTGAATGTAATTGTAAATTTTAAAGTGTATCTACATTCTTTCCTAAGGTATTGGTGTTAGGAGAATTGTTTTCCACATCTAATTTTCCTTACAAGTGGTATTAGAGCCTGGCCAGTTGTGTTATCCTTGGGGGTACATTGGGTTTTTTGTGTCAATACTGTTTAGTGGGAGTTTTTTAGAGATTGTTATTTCTATTTACAGATTAAGATGTCTAGTTCATCTGGAAAGATTAAAACAGAGAAATTCAATGGCAGTAACTTTGAATTGTGGAAACTCAAGATGGAGGATCTCTTAGTAGATCCAGATCTTTGACTTGTTGTGTCTGGAACTAAACCTATAGGCATGAAGTAAGAAGATTGGAACCTTGCAGATAGAAAAGCTAAGGGGTTGATAAGGCTCTGTTTGGCAGACTCAGTTCTTCTCAATGTGCATGAAGAGAAGACTGCCTCTCTCTTGTGGAAAAGATTGGCGTCTATTTATTAGGGGAAATCTTTGGTGAATAAGTTGTTCCTGAGGAAGAAGCTCTACTCTTTGAGAATGCAGGAAGGAGGGTCTATAGCTGATCATTTGAATGCATTTAACATGCTGCTCGCACAATTAACATTTGTTGGTGTAAAGATTGAAGAAGAGGATCATTGTATGCTTCTGTTATGTTCTTTTCCAGACTCTTGGGATCATCTGGTGATGGCTATTGGGAGTACAACATCTAGTTTCAAGATGGAAGATGTTGTTGGTTCTTTGTTGTCAAAAGAGATGAGAAGAAAGTCTTCTGAAATGGCAAAGGAGGCTCTTGCTGTCAGAGGAAGGTCAAAGGAGAAAGGAAAGAAGAAGGACAAGAAGTCCAAATCAAAATCAGAAGGGAGATCAAAGTCTCTTGGCAAGAAGTCCAAGGTGAAGTGTTGGAACTGTGGGCAACCTGGTCATGTCCGAAAGGATTGTAAAGAGGAGAAAAAGAAGAAGGGATCTTTCGATAATGGTTCTTCTCATAGTGATGGTGACGCCTTCATTGCAGTTTTGGATACTCAAGCATTAGATGATGTTTGGCTGATTGATTATGGAGCATCATTCCACATGACATCTCACAGAGAATGGTTCACAAAGTATGAAGAATGGTGGAAAGGTGTACTTGATGAGTGATTCTACCTTGGAAATTGTTGGCCGTGGAAGAGTCAGAATCTAATTCCCTGATGGAAGAATAAAGGGGATCAATGATTTGATGCACATACGAGGTCTAGCTCAAAATCTTCTTTCTCTTAGTAAGCTTAATGATATCAGAGTACAAGTCTTGTTCTCAGGAAGTGGCTGCAAGATGACTAGAGGTTCAATGGTGCTAGCTAGAGGTTCTCGAATTGGTACTTTGTACAAGCTGGATGCACAAGCTTTTCAATGTAACAGTGTCTCTTCGAAGTCACTGAAAGCTGCTCATGGAGGTAAAGAAGGAAATATCCCTAATTATGTAAACTCAATGGAAGTAAAACTTCCTACAGAGAAGACTATGCTTTGGCATCATAGGTTAGGCCACATAGGAGAAAAAGGTTTAAAAACCTTGAAGAACAAAAATATTATTGAGAGGCTTGAAGATTGTAATTTCAAATTTGAATTCTGTGAACACTGTATATATGGAAAGCAACACCATGTTTCATTTTATGACAATCCTCATAAATCTTCTGGTTTGTTAGATTATATCCATTCAGATGTGTTTGGTCCAGTAAATATTCCTTCATTGTCTAATTCAAGATACTATGTGTCGTTCATTGATGATTATTCAAGGAGAGCATTTGTTTATTTTTTAAAAGGTAAATCAGAAGTGTTTAGTCAATTTAAGTAGTTTAAAAATCTTGTTCAAAATCAGACTGGTAGAAAAATAAAATGTTTAAGGACTGATAATGGCAGTGAATTCTGTTCTGATGAATTTGAAAGATACTGTAAAGACCATGGAATCAAAAGACACAAGACTACACCTTATACTCCACAACAGAATGGAGTTGTAGAAAGGTTCAATAGGATAGTGATGGAGATATTACGAAGTATGCTTAGTAGTGCTAGTTTGGAGGAGAAGTTTTGGGCTGAAGCTACTACTACTGCATGTTACTCAGTTAATCGGTCTCCAAATTTTGCTTGTTGATAAGACACCTTTGGAAGCATGGTCTGGTAAGAAGCCCTCTCTTAGACATATTAGAGTCTTTGGCTATGAAGCGTATGCTTATGTGCCAGATGTAAAAATATCTAAGCTGGAGAACAAGGCTGTCAAATGTATTTTCATTGGCTATAGTGCTAACATTAAAGGATACAAGCTTTGGAATCCTGTTACAGAGAAGGTTGTATACAGCAGGAGTGTAATCTTTCATGAGCTAAAACCTTCCACCTTGTATCTGCAGTCAGGGACAAAGTCTGAAAATAGTAAGGATGTAGCATCAATTCCTCCTACACCAGAGAAAGAGGAATTGAAGATTCAAAATGTACCTAAAACTGAGGATAGCTCAAGTAGTTCTAAAAGTTATGAAGAAGAAGAACCTCAACCTCAGCCAATGAGGAGGTCAACCCGAGAAAGGAAACAACTAGATAGGTATGGGTTCTCATTGATTGATTCTACTTGTGCCTATGCTTTGATTTCTAGTACTGATGAGCCTAGGACTATGAAAGAGGCATTTAAAATGTCTGATTTAGATTCTTGGTTGGAAGCCATGAATGAAGAAATGGTGTCATTAGATAAAAATGAAACTTGGAGTCTAGTGTCCTTGCCTAAAGGCAGAAAACCTATGGGCTACAAATGGGTATTTAAGAAAAATATTGGTCTGGATGGCAGTGTAGAAAAATACAAGGCAAGACTAGTTGCAAAGGGTTATTTCCAAGTAGAGGGAATTGACTATGGGGAAATATTTTCTCTTGTAGCAAAGCTGACGTCCATTAGATTTCTATTGTCATTTGCAGTAGCGTATGACTTAGAGGTTGAACAGATGGATGTGAAGATAGCATTTCTTCATGGTGATCTTGAAGAAGAAATCTATATGTCCTAGCCTGAGCACTTTGTTGAAAAAGGTAAAGAAAAATTGGTATGCAAATTAAAGAAGTCTTTGTATGGGTTAAAGCAGTCACCTAGAATGTGGTACCAAAAATTTGATACATATGTATTATCTTTAGGCTTTGAGAGATCAAAATCATATCACTATGTATATTATAAAGTTGAAAGTGATCAAGTTCTTGTTATTGCTCTTTATGTTGATGATATGTTGTTCATAGGAAATAGCAAGCTAATGATTTATAATCTTAAGTCTTAGTTGTCTGCTAAGTTCGAAATGAAGGATCTTGGTGCAGCAAGGTATATTCTGGGGATGGAAATAACCAGAGATAGGAAGAATAGAAAGCTTTGTCTTAGTCAGAGTAAGTATATAAGGACTGTTCTAGAGAGATTTTGTATGAATGATTGCAAGCAGCTAGTTGTTCCAGTCATGCAGGGAACGAAGCTATCTACTGAGGACTATCCAAAATCTCCTACTGAGATGGAGGACATGACCAGTGTACCCTATGCAAGTGCAGTAGCCAGTCTCATGTATGCAATGGTCTGTACAAGACTAGACATTGCCCAAGCAGTGGGATTACTTAGTCGATTTATGGCTAATCCAGGAAGAATACATTGGGATGCTATGAAGAGAGTTTTTTGATATTTGAAGGGAACTTCATATTTTGCATTGTATTACTATGGGAATTCATTTGAATCACAGAGGACTCTTAGCATTCATGGATATGTAGATTTTGATTGGGCAGGGAACATTGACAATAGGAGATCCACCAGTGGATATGTTTTCATATTGAATGGTGGTGCAGTGAGTTGGATGAGCAAGTGGCAGGCTGTAATCGCTTTGTCCACTATAAAGGCTGAATACATGGCAGCTACCCATGCTTGTAAAGAAGTTGTATGGTTGAAACATTTGTGTTCTAACATTGGTTTTGATGCAGGGGAAATAACAATTTTATGTGACAGTCAGAGTGCCATTTTTCTGGCAAACAACCCAACTTTCCATGCTAGAACGAAACATATTGATGTACAGTACCACTTTGTACGAGATATGGTTGAGGATGGAAAGGTTAGCTTGGAAAAGGTTGATACTCTGGAGAATGTTGCAGATGCATTGATGAAGCCAGTGAGCACAAACAAGTTCAGGTGGTGTGCTAGTTCAATGGGCCTTAGTGCCCATGATTTTCAGTAAATATTATTTATGCTCTGGAGGTGCCTGTATGATCTTCGTCAAGTGGGAGATTGTTGGAAATATGTGCCTCAAACTATACAGGCTGAAACCTCCATTAGAGTCAAGTCGGTGTGACATTCTAATTGTCTGGCTGACTAAGCAGGTTTGTTTTATTCAGTTCTGAACAAGTCGATGTGACCTTTCCATTGTCTTGCCGAAAGGTTACACTGTGGAGTCTATCGCTGTAGCATGATATATTCGTTATGACCTTATAGCGCTCGAGAGACCTCTGGCCGAAAGGCCATTCAATCATGCATCGGGGAGACTTTTGGCTACTGTGGTTTTTGATGAAGCTAAAGGTTTTCGCTAAGATGTCTTAGTGAAGTGTTAATCTCTTGCCGACAGCGTATGTATTGAGGTCCTTGAGGTAACCCATATTGTATTCATCGGGGAGACTTGGCCAAAGGAAATGTCATCGGTAAGATGTCCTACTGATGTGGATATGTCTCAGCAACAAAGACTCAAGTGAAAGCCTTCGGTATAACTCAAAGCTATTGAAGAAACCTCTTAGCGATGGTGAATGTCTTGCTGATAGCCAATGTCTATCGGGGTAGCTCTTGGCGACAGTTGGTCATTGGTGAAACATATGGAGATTGGTATGAACTCTCAATGATAGATGTGAGTCTTGCCGACTATCCTTTGGAGCTCGATATGACCTGTGTCTTTGGTATAACTTTAGTGACTCACTATGACCTTCTGGCGAAAGTGATAGGTCAGGGAGACTACGTGATGACTCGGTGTATCTCTTGGAGCTCGATATAACATCTTGGCGACTTCAAAGGCTCTTGGCGACATCGATATGAAGTATATGTGGCATCGGCAAGACACTGTTAGTGTCTCACCGAGATGCCAGTGCATTGCGAATTCTATTGACCGGTTGACCATCCTATGTGGAGTCTCATGGACGAATAGGAGGAGGCGAAGGGGAACAATTGGAAGACAGTCAGTTGCAATGATTCTGTGAGGAAGTTCTACAGATAGAATTCGACATGGATATAGTTGGAAGTTGTAGACGGTTAGGGGTTGGATAGTGGTTCAATCAACAGTGGAGTGTGAAGAATTCAAACTATATCATTAAAGGAATTGAAATCTGTAAAGGTTGTAACTTGGAAGTTTCTGTTCAAAGAATGTACATGATGAATGCTACTATATAATGACACCAGAAAGATAAGTCTAGAAGTTGTATGTAATTTCATTACTGTAATACAAAGTGATTCTCTTGGTGTGGTGGGTTTTTCTCCCGTAAGGGTTTTCCCACGTATATCTGGTGTTCATGTGTGATTGCCAAATACTCTGTTTCTGTAATCTGTTTCATAGTGCATCTTAACTTTGACTGTAATTGTAAATTTTAAAGTGTATATGCATTCTTTCCTGAGGTATTGGTGTTAGGAGAATTGTTTTCCGCATCTAATTTTCCTTACACTTGTTTTGTGGCCATTTATTATTGTAAGCAATGGTTGGGCCAACCTGTTTTGTGGAAAATTGTTATTAGGCTGACATGCTCTGGGATTTTCTATAAATTTGGCATTTCGCCTCATTTGTAAGATATAGATAGAATAGATAGACAGATAGAGATAGTTTGATACAAGAGTGAATTTAGGTAGTAGAGCAGAGGTAGAAGTTAGTCAATTTCTGAGCAAGTGCTATAATAGAACATTGGAATTGTTGTAATTTGCTGATTCAATACAATTGAAGACATTGTGATTTTCTAGTGATCTCTTTTGTGTTGACTTATCTTGCATGGTTCTTATGATTCTATCTTTAAAATTTCTCAAGGTTATTAGATGTATGTTAGATCTTATTCAATAGTGTAACTTATGGTTCGATGCTTGAAGTGTTTGCAGCAATCCCTAGTCCATACTTTTTGCAGCTAGTTGATTGTTAGTTGCTTTGCAAAGTTAGCCTGGACCTTTATATCTATTGTGCTTAGTTCAATTGTGGAGATTTATTCATTTCAATTGCAATTGAGTTGTCTTGGATGAATGTTCATGATCTAAAAATCTTAATACCTTAGAAGATTGCACTGTTTCTGTGAGATTGTAGGTTCATCTGGATTAAGCAGGAATTAGTTTATGAGGGATTGGTCCATTTCAAGTATTTCATCATTTGTATTATTAATCTTAGGAGTAGCGTTAAATTTAGGAATCTCTTTGAAACCCTAATCTTTTGTTATTTCTTTATTATTTGAGTTATATTTAGGATTGAAGTATCACCATATTGCCAGATTTGATAAGTTAAAGATTCAACATTTGCTTGTAGTAAGGTCCCTTTGTGATTACCACCATTTTCACATTTATCACTAAGTTGTTTATGCATTGTCAAGACCTGACATTAGAGACCTTGGGGTTATCTCTTGAGGCTTGCTAATAGAGATTTACCTTTCAAGAGAGATAGGATATTATATTCTTTCTGAGTTGTCCTTGTGTAGAAAACATCATCAACAGGGAACATGATGCCATTCTAAACTAGAGTATGAGAGTAAATGACTAATGGTATAACAAAAAGAATAAGTGATCATCACATTGATTAAATAATTGAAGGTTACAATTTATAGCTTTAATGAAGCTTAATAATTCCCTACATATGCAACCTAATATGATAGCTAACTAGAGCTAATTGACAACACACAAGACTTTTTATACATTTACAATAATTAGTGACAAATCTATAGCTCTAGTTGACACTTATTCAACATGTGGATAAATTAGTTATTCATTATTCTAACACACTCTCTTAATAAATAATTTTTTTTAGACTACTAGCATATCTCTACATTGTATAAAAATTTATCTTGTCCAAGGGTTTGGTAAATGTATTGTCCACATTTTCATGCATGTTATAATGCATCAACTCTATATCTTGTGAATGAATCTTGTCTTACAAAATGATTTTGAGTTTCAATACATTTTGTTCTAGCATAATACATTATATTGTTTGTCAATTTGATTGAACTTTGAGTGTCACATTTGATAGGTGTTGGTAATTTTCCTCTCCCATATCCTAAAGAATATATTTTAGCTGAATAGATTCATATGCAGAATTTTATAATACTTTATATTTAACTAGACGAGGAAGCAATTGGTTAGCTTCTTGCTACTTAAAGACACAATTCTTGGACATATATTGAATGCATATCTATTAGTGTATTTTATATCATCGATATCACCTATCCAATTAAAATATGAATAAAACAACATTAAAATGGTTAGTATATTCAATATCAAAGTTAATGGTTCCTTGTAGGTATTGAGTAACCTTCTCTATTTCTTTCTAATGAGTCTCATAAGGGTTATCCTTGAATTGACTAAGTATATTTATTGAGTATGTAATATCAGACTTTGGTGTGGTTAAGTAGTTCAAACTTCCCACAAACTATCTATACAAAGTTCCATTTAATTCTTAATTATACCATCATTAGTGGAAAACTTAACATTATATTCTAATAGATTAGATACTAAATTTTAATTCATACATATCAAAAACTTGGATCAATTTATTTTCATATTTACTTTGATTAATACAATTATTACCATCTTCTCTCCATACTTCAATTCCTTAGAAATAATGCATTTTTACAAGATCCTTCATTTCAAATTCCTATGAAATAACTATTTTGATTTCATCAATTAGACCCATAACGCTTTCTATTATGATTAAATCATTAACATAAAATAAAATCAAAGCAACATTTACATGTTCATCTTTCTTTAGGTACACATTTGGATATCTTACTTTTGATAAATTCTTGTTGGAAGAAGTTGTAAATGTTCATATACCATGAACTTGGTTCCCTTTTAAGACCATACAATACTTTGTTTAAGCTACATACAAGATTTATTTTCCCCACTTAACAAAAGCTTCAAGTTGAATAAGATCCTAATTATATTTACATTTTTTCTTTTAAATCACCATTGAAAAATGTTGACTTAACATCCATTTGTTGTAGCTCCTAATTATACTTATCAACAAATTCACTCATAATTCTAACAGTGTTCATTTTAGCTCTAGGGAAAAATGTGCCCAAATAATCTATTCTGTCCTTTTGTGAATAGCCTTTTACAACCAATATAACTTTAGACATGCCAATATTACCATCACCATTAAATTTAGGCTTGAACATCTATTTTGATTCTATAGGAATTTTATTTACAAGTAATTCAATTAGTTTCCAAGTACAATATATATAATTTAGTGATATGTATTGAAATATCATCATTGTGTGCAGTGAGTGGAAATGAAACCATCATTAATCATGATGAAATAAAGATGTTATCATTTTTGTTCAAGATATTAAAATTTTATGACTTGTATAATAGGTGTAATGCATTAGGTGGTGTAGTGTAGAAAAATGTAGCCCTTTTTCACACATAATTTTGGAATGATTAACATTAAAATAAACCTAATGTTGCCTTGGTCTAGTGTTGTAATTTGTTTTACACCTTCACATTAGGTTTAGGGCCCTTTTAAGCTAAATTGACCTAATTTTTCCTTAATTTAATATTGTAGAGTGTATTTTTTTACACCTTCACATTAAGTTTTGGGCCCTCTTACACTTATGACCTTAATATCATCATTAATTGGCCCCTAAGACCAATTATTTTTTATCCTAAGGCTTTTTTTTTTTTTATGAATAGGAAACTATCTATATTAAGTTATAATATAAAAGTCCATATTCACAAAAAAAAAGTGGGTGGTAAAAAGGCACTTAATATCATAACCCCGACTTTTCCTCTACCTAAAAAGCCTTGGTGGGACCCATACACCAGCTTGGGAATATTAGTCCCACCCAAATGAGACCTATACGCCATCTTGGGAGTATGAGTCCCATTTGGCCCATTTTTTGGGTTTTGAGTGATAAATCAAGGTTTTGAATTCAAATTTCATGAATGTCAGCATTTGGGATCTAATAAATGGTAAATTGGATGGAATTCATATATAAAAAAGGTTTCAAATCATTATTTCATATAAGCATTCATGATATCATCCTAAGAAATCAAGAATCAGGCATCCTAAGAGTTCACAAGAGCATCAAAGAGTTTACTATTCTGAGGAATTCAAAGGAAATTTTCTTCATCATTTGTTGCGGCAATTCAAGATCCATTATCATGTCAAGGGCATAAAGTATCAAGAATTTTGTTGAGCTAGTGTTGTGATGTAGTATTCAAGATCCAAGTTAAGCATTGTTCCATATCTAATTCAAGATCTATATCTACATTCTTCATGGCCATTTCATGTTAGATTACAGATTCACATTTAAAGACCTCATTCAAGGTATTATTGTTCATGTTTCATGTTTCATTGTTTCATCATAAGGTTTAATTGCCTAAACAGGGTTTGACCAAGGAAAACCCCTATTTCCTAACAATCAACAAGCTTTTCTCTCTCTCTCTCTCTCTACATGTGTGATTGAAGATCTAGGTGTCTTGAGACTTGAAGATCCTCTAAAGAAAAAGTTGTGAGATTGAAGAAAGTTGCCAAGTTGTCACAAGGTTGTCATCTTGATGAAAAGTCACTTACAAGCTTGAATTCAAGGTTTTAGACTCAAAGATTTGGTAGGAGATAAGTTATAGGAAATCCTTAGAGGATATAATTTTTTTGAAGAAACCCTAATACTCAAAATAAAACACCACTTGTGGCATATGAGTCCCAGTATACCTATTTTCAAGAAATTTCTATAGATCTTGGTTTGACAGTTCCAGATTTTAGTTTCGGCCCGAAACCCTAAACTAGGACTAAATCACCCCTACTAGCGTACGAGTCCTAGTGTGCTTCAACAATCAAGTTTCAGGATTCCAAAACTTGTTTCAAGCCACTTCAAGTTTCCATGTGTACCTCTGTACTTTTCTAGTTTACTATTTTGGTTTGAGCTCATTTCTAGGTCATTTACTTAAGTTTCCATACCATTTGTACTTTTTGTCTTTCCAATCCCTAGCTTGGTGGTGAACCCCCCTTTTAATCTTAAATCACACCCTAGGACATCTTATTGTAGATCTCTTTCTCTCATCCCCATCCCTAGATTGAGATCTCTAAACTTTCCTTGAATGAAACTTGTTGAAAATTGGTGCTTCAATCTCCTAAAACATAGAACATATAATTTTCTTCATTTAATTTTGGTTAACCTAGCATTTAGAACACCTTATTTTCTAATTTGGAGTGCATCAATGTCCTAGATCTAGACTATATTAACTTTGCATTAGGTCTTGCATTAGTTAATTTGCATTCTAGGGCTTCTAAACTTTGCATTAGTGAAAGTGTATATAGGTTGCATTTTTGCATCCTAGATCATTTAATTTGATGCAACCTAGGTTGAAAAACCCCTTACTTTCTCAATTCAAGAGGATTTAAAATCACCTTTCTATCCACAAACTCAATCTCACTTGTTTTCCCCTATTTCACCTAGACAAGCTTGTAGCTAAGCAGACCCAGTTTTCCTAAATTAACTCTCAAAATATTTTAACAAACCTTGCAAAAAATCACCATTCTAAGCACCCATTTCAAGCTTCTACAACATACATCAACCTTACCTAGGACTCTTTTGGAACAATTTTCACAAAAAAATTGAATCAACGTTGTACAAGACCCTACATAGGTCAGTTTTACAAAGGAGGTCCACCTTAAACTTTCTCTTTCACCCAAAACTTGATTGGGCAGCACTCACTTGCCTGAGGAAATACCAAATCCACAACCTTTATGCCAAGATAGGCCATGCAACATCCCAAACACAGAAACCCTCACTTTTCACAATATACCCTAGGGTTTATTGAAAAACCTACTTGCAAACTCTACCAAACCATGCCACCAACTAAAAAATCCTTGACTAACCTTGCATAAGCTTAAAATGTCAAGAGGTATCTCTTCCCTCTCATATTTCATCAAACCCTAGGCTAAAACCTTAAATTTCATACTCTTTTGCTCACAAATCCATTAGGGATAACAACTCAATCTTCTTTATTCCTTCTCCCCAACACAAAACAAACATCATACCATCTAATCCTACACCTTAGGACCCATTTCACCAGTCACAATGATTACAGTTAGTGAAAGGGGTCTTTTAAAACATGATAAATGCTTACAAACCCCATAACAAGGTATACCTGATAGACTTCAAGGAAACAAATATAAAACTTCACAAATTCAATTTGAGCTCCTCAAACTAGATGAAAATAATAGTGAGTTCATGCCACTTTAAAAAAAAATGAAAGATTTGAACCTCCTTGTGTATGTACGTTACCATACAGGCCTAAAAAAGATGAAATTATAGAAAATTTCTGAAAATCAGTGAAAACTTTTTTGAGGTTTTGCTTCAAATCCAACATCCAACCATTAAAATGATGATCCATACCTTTTTAAAGGATTTCCCACCAAAAACAATCAACACACCAACTTCTAACTATTTTTCAAACTCCTTGTGACCATTAGGCTTCTAAGCCTTTACAAATTTTCCATTTTTGCAAGTTTATGTTGACAACTTTTTGCAATATTTTCAATTTTGACTCTCCTAGACTCCTAAAACATTATAGATGGCCTATTTAGACCTTATTCCACCTAAAAATCTGACTTAACATAAGAAAATGACATTACTCCTTCTTTGACAACTTTTTGTCAACCTTGACAATTTTTCAACATAATTTACAACTTTTACAATATGGACTCAAAAGACCCCAAAGTTGCAAATTACATCCAAAAATGGTCTCTTTGGACCTTATTTAGACTCAAAACATTCAACAACTTAGACTCCAACACCTAGAATCACCTCTTCCTTAAGACAACTAAAGAGAAAACATTGAAATGATTGGTGCTCCTGCACCATAATTTCACTGAAATATTGCAATTGTAAGCAATCAAGTCAACATACAAGTTAGAAACCTTAGAATCAACTCAAAATTTACTAAATTTGGTGTAAAACCCTAACTAGGACTCATATGCCCCTCTAGGCGATTTAGTCCTAGTACAGGTGGTTTTAACTAGTTTCTAGGTATTCGATGTGGTATGTTGATGCAGGAGCATCTAATGGTGTAAGGGCAATATTGCATCACCCAAAAATATTGTATTTTCATTTGCTTGTAGTTTCCTTAGTTGTCTTGGGGCCCATGGTAACTCATGCAGTCTTTGGGATAGTTAGAAGTTTGAAACAACCAAAAATATTCACCTGCTATTTTTAGTAAGCTGGCCTATTTAGGTCGTATGGACATGAAAATTGACCCCAAGGAGTGAAATTGGAAGATAAGATTTTTGGTGAAAGAATCATCTTGAAATCATGTACCGTTTGGAAGATATTAAATTTTCATCTTGGGGAATTTCTCTAATGAATTTTAAAACTAAAAAATGAGGCACTTCAAAGCCCCAAAACAAGGTGCAAAATATTTGATCTTATAGATCTAGTGAAATATAGTTGTAGATATCTCAAACAACCTTTCCAATGATATATTACAACTAAAAATATGACATTCGAATCAAAATCTATGGCCCCAAGAAGTTGCCCCACTAAAAAGTGAATTTCATTAAATATCTTCCTAATCAAGAAATCAAACAACGAGACTTTTGGCACCAAAACAAAAGGGAAAGTTACACTTTGTAGAATATTCTAGGGTAGTTATTGGGTAATATAAAAGGGTTAAGTGAGGGTTGTAGAAGGTGGCTCCATTAGTGTAGATTGTGGCTCCAAATAATATATTTTGTTTTCAAAGTTGATTTTGTTGTAATGAATCAAGCCCATGGGGCTGTAGCATGTAAGTTTTGAATCTGTAATTTCATTTTTTGACAATAATTGAAAGTGATTTTTTTTTGTCTCGCAACTTCTGTGTTGGAATCTATATTTGTGATTTGTTTGGGGTTTGGACAGTTAGGCCCTCATCAAGTGGTATCAGAGCAAGTTTTACTAATTGTGTAAACAGATCACCAAATGTGAGGCAGTTTGCACCAGGACTTGTGGTTGTGGGTTTGGATGAAAAGTGATTAGAATGCCTCCACGAAGAATCATTGGTTGTGGAAGAAATGTTATTGTACCAAAAGAGGGTTTTAGAGCCCTACAATGACAAGTTCAAGCACTGCAAAAGGAGCTGCATCAAGGGTTTGAGCCAAGAAGAGGAGATGAGAGTGAAGATGAAGCTGAAAATGAGGAACAGTTTGAAGAAGGACAAGAGGAAAAATATCCAGAGCAAGTTAGATTATTTAAGGCCATCTCTAAGATTGGGAAAATTCCAAAGATCGATGCTTCTACATTTTTTGGAAATCTTAACCCAAAAGAGTTGATTGATTGGATCAACGATATGGACGAGTACTTTGAGTATGAGGAGGTGGAAGATCCTGAGAGGATCAAATTTGCAAAGACTAGGCTAAAGGTTCATGTGAATATTTTGTGGGAAGAGATACAACTAGAATGAAATCGAAGAGGAAAAGAGAAAATAACAAGATGGGATCGTACGGTGGAAAAATTAAAAAGATAGTTCATTCCTATGGATTATGAGCTAGATTTGTTGAAGAAGATGCAAGGGTTGAAACAAGCAGGAAAATGTGTTAAGGAGTATACATAAGAATTCTACTGTGTCTTGATCAGAATAGGCCATTTTGAAGCCAATAAGGAGAAATTTTACCCTTACATAAATGGGTTGAAATTGAGTATTCAAGAAGAGTTGGGTCTAGTAAGAATTTCTACCATTGAAATATAAATTTGCTTTAAAGGTAGAAGAAAAGTTGAATAGAAGATTTGGAAGTAAGCCAAGAGGTGGGGGTTGTGGTGGAAAGACAAGTGGGTAGTCATAGGGAGATCAAAAGAATGGTGAAGGTTCTAGTAGCAGCCAGAACTAGAAAGGAGATAGCACCTACTATCCTCATGATCAAAATAGTGGAGACCAAAGAGGAGGAAGATTTGGATGAGGACTAGGAAGAGGAGGATTTTGTGGAACTTGTTTCTAGTGTGGAGAAGAAGGAAATAGAGCCTATGAGTACCCTCAACATCAAGGAAGGACAAACAAAAGACCTGAGGGTAATGCATGAGTTGCACATGTAGATGAAGATGCTCCATCTTCACATTCTGAGGATGCAAAAAGAGGAGAGGTTCTTGTTACTAGAAGAGCCTTGTTGAATGAGGAGAAGGAACAACTCAAAGGAAGAATTTGTTTCACAACAGGTGTAAGTGTGAAGGTAAATTTTGCAATGTTATTATTGATGGAGGTAGTACTAATAACCTTGTTTCAAAAGAGATGGTTCGTAAGTTGTGGTTGGAGAGAAGAAGGCATTTGAATCCATACCGGATTGCTTGGTTGTAGAAAGACCATAAAGCTTTGGTAAATGAACAATGTTTGGTAAAGTTCAAGATTGGAAATTACCATGATGATGTATTGTGTGATATTATTCCTATGGATTTTTGTCATATGTTGTTAGGAAGACTATGGAAATTTGATCAATGAGTAGTACATGAAGGACCAGTAGAGGTTTCAGATTTGTTGAATGAGTTTTAGGAAATTATTTCTGATAATGCACCTAAAGGTTTTCCTTTGGTAAGGAAGATTAGCTATCAAATGGATCTTATTCTTGGAAACAGTTTGCCAAATAAGGTAGCCCATCGAGTGAATCTAGCAGAGAATGAAGAGTTGAACAAACAAGTGCAAGAGTTGTTGCAGAAGGGATTGATTGGAGAGAGTTTGAGCCCATGTGTGGTACCTATAGTACTAGCACCAAAGAAGGATGGACAATGGAGGATGTGTATAGAATCCCGAGCCATCAACAAGATCACCATCAAGTAAAAATTTCCCCTGCTGAGGATGGATGACATTATGGATTGTTTGAGTGGAGCTGAGTACTTCACAAAGATAGATTTGAAGAGTGGATATCACCAAGTTTGGATTAAAGAAGGAGATGAATGGAAGACAACCTTCAAAACCAAGGAGGGCTTATATGAGTGGTTAGTCATGCCTTTTGGGCTAACCAATGCACCGAGCACATTTATACAGTTTATGAATGAGGTATTGAAAGAATTTTTAGGAAAAATTGTTATTTTTTATCTGGATGATATTTTTATTTTTAGTAAGACATTGGAGGAGCACCCGATGCATATCCGAAGAGTTTTTGAGAAGCTAAGGGAGGAGAAGTTCATTAATTTGAATAATTTAGTTTTGTGAAGAGGGAGTTGGTGTATCATTTTTTGTCTTAGTAGAGGATCTTAAAATGGATCCAGAGAAGGTGAGAGATATCATTGAATGGCCTACCCAAAGGAGTGTTACAAAGGTAAGATCATTTCATGGTCTAGCAAGTTTTTACAAAATGTTTAGTAATAATTTTAGTAGTATTTGTGTGCCTCTAATTGAAGCAATGAGAGGGGATAGAAAATAGTTTAAGTGGAGTATAGGAGCAGCCAAAATTTTTGATATGTTGAAGAAGAAAGTTACAAAGCAACCTATTTTGGCACTTCTAGATTTTAATAAGGTCTTTCAGGTAGATTGTGATGCTAGTGGCATTGCCATAGGAGCTATTTTGAGTCAAGAAGGTAAGCCTGTTTCCTATTTTAGTGAGAAGTTGAATGATGCTAAGAAGAAATATTCTATCTATGATCAAGATTTTTATTCTATAGTTTAGGATTTGAAGAAATGGAGACACTATTTGTTGCCAAAATAATTTGTTTTATATACTGATCACCAGGCTTTGCAGTGTCTCAATAGTCAAGAAAAGTTAAATCAAAGGAACTTAAAATAGGTTGAGTTTTTGTAGAGTTATACTTTTTTTTTAAAGCATAGGAGTGGAAGTTGGGTTCCTTGTTGATAGAGATGAATATAGAGGTTGTTGGGTTCAATGAACTCAAGAGTTCATATCCTGAAGATCTAGACTTTGCAGAAGCTTTGAAGGATTTTTTGGAACCTATTACATTGGATAGGACAAGATGGTTGGATTTCTTAATCCAAGATGGTATGTTTTTTAGAGGAAGCCCATTGTGCATTCTTAGGAGTTCTTTGAGAGAGAATCTAAACAAGGAAAAGCATAGTGGAGGATTGGCTAGAAATTTCAGTTGAGATAAGATCATTGCTCTTATTAGTGAGAATTATTACTAGCCTTAGTTACAATAGGATGTGAAGAAGTTTTTACAAAGTTGCAAAGTATGTCAGATGCAAAGGGAACAAGTCAAAATACTGGATTGTATCAGCCATTACTTGTACTTGAGAGGGCATGGGAGGATATTAGCATGGATTTTGTTCTTTCCTTACCAAGGAAACAAAGATGGCATGAGTCCATTTTTGTGTTGGTGGATAGATTTTCAAAGATGGAACATTTCATTCTGTTTCATAAGACAAGTGATGTTGTTCATGTTGCAACATTTTTTTTTAGAGAGGTGGTGAGAATACATGGTCTACCAAAGAGTATAGTTTCAGATAGAGATACCAAATTTGTTGTTATTTTTGGAGGAAATTATGGAAGAAATTGAAGACAAATTTGAAGTTCAATTCTGCACACCATCTATATACTAATGGACAAACAAAGGTGGTGAATAGGAGTTTGGGTAACTTGCTAAGATTCTTAGTAGGAGATAAGCCCAAGGGATGGGATTTGATTATACCACAAGAAAAAATTTCTTACAATAATTCTATCAATAGGAGCACTGGTAAATCACCATTTCAGATTGTGTATGGTAGTAGTCCAAGAACTACTTTTGAACTAAGGAAAATGGACAAGGGGGAGAAGAGTAGTGGTGAGGCTAAAGATTTTGCTGATCACCTAAAGAATTTGCATGAAGAGGTGAAGAAACATATCAATAAGATGAAATAACAATATAAGGCTAAGGTAGATCAGAAAAGGAGGTATAAGGAGTTCTAGGTAGGATATGAAGTCATGGTTCATTTGCAAAAGGAGAGGTTTCCAGTTGGTACATACAACAAGTTAAAGATGAAGAAGTTTGGACCATGCAAGATCCTAAAGAAGCATGATTCAAGAAATGCATATGAGGTAGAGTTGCCTAAAGAAATCTATATTTCACCTATGTTTAACATTTAAAATTTAACAAAATATCATGGAGGGATTGATGAATAAATAATAGAATCACAGTGGAATATTCCTACACCTACTTTAGTAAAGGAGGAAATAGAAAATTTTTTGGATAGTCATGTGGGCAGAAGCACAAGAAACAAGAAATATGTAGAGTACATGGTGAAATGGAGAGTAAGGCCTATGGAAGATTCATCATGGTTATCTAAAGCCAAGGTTAACCATCTTGGTTTCCCTAAAACACCTGAGAAGTGACAGGATAACTTTCCAAATTACCCTTGGTGTTTGATGCAGGAGCATCTAGTGGTGTAAGGGAAATCTCGCATCACCCAAAAATATTGTATTTTCATTTGTTTGTAGTTTCCTTAGTTGTATTGGGGCCCATGGAAACTCATTCATTCCTTGGGATAGTTAGAAGTTTGAAACAACCAAAAATAGTCACCTACTATTTTTAGTAAGTCAACCTATTCAGGTCATATGAACATGAAAATTAACCCCAAGGAGTGAAATTGGAAAATAATATTTTTTGTGAAAGAATCATCTCAAAATCCTATACCATTTGGAAGATATTAAATTTTCATCCTAGGGAATTTCTCTAATGAATTTTAAATTGAAAATTAAGGCCCTTCGAAGCCCCAAAATAGGGTGCAAAATCTTCAATCTATTAGAAATGGCAAAAGGTGGCTATAGATCTCTTCAAAAGCTTTCCAACGATATATTACAATTGAAAATTTGATAGTTGGATCAAACATTATGGCCTTGAGAAGCTACCCCACTAAAAAGTGAATTTCATTAAGTATCTCCCTAGGCAAGAAATTAAACAACAAGACTTTTGGCACAAAGACAAAAGGGAAAGTTACACTTTCTAGAACATTCTAGGGCAGTTATTGGGTAAGATAAAAGGGTTAAGTTAGGGTTATAAAAGGTGGCTTCATTAGTGTAGATTGTGGCTCTGAATGATATATTTTGTTTTCAAAGTTGTTTTTGTTGTAATGAATCAAGCCCGTGGGGCTATAGCATGTAAGTTTTGAATCTATAATTTCATTTTCTAAAAATAATTGAAAGTGAGTTATTTTTCTATCTTGCATCTTCCGTGTTGGAATCTACTGTTGTGATTTGTGTGGGTTTTGGGCAGTGTGGCCTTCATCATGTGTTTTGCAGCATTTGAATCCTTGAAAAAACCCTACCTAGGACTCATATGCCCCTCTAGGAATATTTGTCCCAAAAATGACCAAAATCTATCTTTTACAGCATTAAAAGCCTTGTTTCTGTGCTTCTATTTGTTGTTGGTAGATACCTATTTTAGTTTGTTGATCTTTTGTTTCATTCATTTCATTAGATATAGCTTAATTTAGTTCACTGATTGCATTTCTTAAATTCAGAATGATATTTACAATACTTCATTTTTAGATTGTTACATAGCATAATCAGTCAATTATCATGTTCTAAATTTAAAAATTGCATTATCCCTTTTGCATGTTGGCTCTATCATTATTGCATTTTAAATTTCTAAGACAACCATTACATCATGTTTTCACTGCAAAAATCTATGGTTATTATACTGTTGACTTTGGAATTATTTATAATTGATGTGAAAGGTCATGAATTTCATGGTTTATTCCTTCATATTCATTGTCTATGCATTCTTTTCTTGTGTTGGAACATTCATTTCTGATTCATCATTCAATTCATTGCAATAGTACTTAAAGTTGCTTAACTTCAGTGTTCATCCTTGTTACATGAATGATGTAGAGCACCAAGTTCTTCCATTTTGAGTATTAGGTCTAGTTAGGTTCAATTGAGTCTTGGTGATGTCTAATAAGGCTATATTAGGCCATCATGTAATGTTTTTTCTAGTTTTGAGTCAAGGTGAGGTCATAGTTCAAATGTTGCTAAAGTTGCATAAAATGTTGTCATGTCAAAAATTGAAAAAGATGTAAAAGTGCAAAACATAGTAGCCCAACGGTCAGTTGGGATTTGAAAAGGTAGTTAGTTAGTTGGGAAGGTAGCTTTAGGTGGAAAAATATTTAAATATGTAATTTCCATCAATATGAATTTTGTTTGAAGGATTTGAAGGAGAAAAATCAATAAAATACCTCAATTTTTCTATTATTTTATGTATTTTCCATTGTTTGTAGCCTATGTACGGTCCGTATAGGAAAAATTGATATAAGTTTGTGTAGAATCCATTGGAGGGATGAACTAGCTTTGATTTGGTTCTAATTTTAAGGGATCTCATCAAGTCTAAAGCATTTTGTGGTCATATTTCTGAAAGTGGGTCTGCATACCCTGTTAAGGGTTTTGAGGGCTAGAATGTGTTAAAAAGGCCATTCCACATCTTGTACCTATTGTATCTTAGTGGAATGGGCCTGTTTAGAATATTTTTAGGTTTAGAAACAAGGTTTTACTATTGGAAAGTCATTTTGAGGAGTTATTCTATGTTGCCCCTGTGGTAAAAGTTGAGTTTTGGCCAATAAGGCATAGCTAGAAGAGATAGTTTGTGGAGTTTTCTTTGGTTAAGATTAGAACCTATTGGTTTTGGTGTGAGAAAGGGTAATTAGATGTATTTGGAACCTTTCAAGGACATAGGAGGTAAATGGTGAGTTTGGGCATGATGCCCTAGGTGTGGAGAGTGCATTTTTAGAGTGAAAAAGAGTGAATTGGTAAGGTTTTAGTGTGGGAAGGTGAGAAATACTTGGGGGAAGCACTATAAGAAGATGTATTAGGAATGTGCAGGCATAGAGAAACTTGTTTAAAGTGGTGGTAGATCATCTGGAATTCTAGAAGATAGTTTTTCATTAAACCCTACTTAGAAAGGGTTAATTTGAGGGTTTCATGTTTTGGGGGAATAGAAAGCATTCCATTGTCAAATGATTGTGGAAACAAAGGTTTTGTGGCCTAATATAAGATTTTTTGTAGGTTTTGTGAGTTGGAAACAACTTTAAAGGATACTTCTTTTGGAAAAGTGGGCTAATTTTCCCTTGGTAGCAGTGTTGAAGCCTTGTTTTGGGGTAATTGTTCCAATGTAGCCTAAGGGTTTTTTGAGTTATATTATAGAAGGCATTTAAGGGCATCCAAAAGTGTATTTTTTTTGTGGGTTTTAGCTTGGAATTGAAGGTTGTGTGTAGATTTGCTTGTTTGGAGACCTACTATGCTAGTAGGCTTGAATAGTGAAAATTGATGAGAAAATGTTACAAGAGTAAAATGGTGGTTGGGTATTGATTCATTTGAGTTTGAGAGAAGGATTATATCTTTTTCATTGCATTAGTTGGTATCAAAGCACATGGTCTAGATCTTTTGAGAGTTGAAGATTGAATTTTGGTAGTTGGAAGGTGAAAAGGAAAGATGCATAAAGAGGATACCATGGCAAAAAAAGTCATAGAGTTCAAAGAAAGGTATGCTAAGCTAAAGGAGATGACACAAAGGAGGAGCCTATTCAGGAAAAAATGTAAATACAAAAACAATGTATGTAAAGTGGTGATAGATTCAGGTTTTGTTGATAACATAGTCTCAAGGGAAATGGTTGACAAGTTGAATTTGGAAAGAATTCCACATGAAACACCCTATAAAGAATTTTGGTTGAATGATGGTCAATCAATTGTGGTTAATGAGAAATATTTTGTTGAATTTAATATGTGTGGTTATAAGGACAAGGTACTTTGTGATGTATTTCCTATGAGCTATTGTCATTTACTACTTGGAAGGCCATGGCAGTTTGAGAGATATTCCACTTATGATGGGAGAATCAATACTTATCAATTAGAGAAAGATGGAATCAGGTTTACACTAACACCACTGTAGGAAGAGGATGAGGAAAAATATAGGACAACAAGGATAGTGATGGTAGGCAAGATGGAATTCATAATGCAGGAGGAAGACAAAGACAGAGAAGGTACAACCACTACAAGAGAAGACATTGTTGAGATAACAAGTGTAAAGAGGGATGCAAAGTTGAAGAGCAAAGAAGAAACTGATATGTTGATGTCCAAGGCTGAAATAGTGAAGGTCAAGGGTGAAATGACCTTGAAGGTTTAAGAAAAGCTTGGAAAGTGTGATGAAGACAAGGGAGAGACTAAATTCTATCAAGGAAATGCAAAACAGGTTGTAGGATAGTCAAATACTATCAAAATAGTGATGTGTAGATCTGATACAAAGATTTGTGAGAAAAATATTTTTGGGCCAGAGATCCTGATAAGAGGAAAAGATGAGATCTTGAAGAGTGAAGGTGAGTTACCTAAGGAAAGGAAAGAATTTCCTAGTAAGGTCATAGTAGTAGAGGTATATTGTCCACTAAAAGGACAAGGAGATAGAAAGAAGCAGATGTTTGATAGAAAAGAAGATAGTAGACCTGATAAAAAAGAGCTCTTAGAGGCAGAGAGAATGAAGACAAAGGAAATAAATAAGGACAAAGAGAGTGATTGGATTGTGGAAAGCTAAAAAGGGCTTGAAAAGAGTGAAAATATCATGGTGGGGGCAATGTTGTGTCCCTTGAAGGTAAATGGAGGCAATGGGCAGTCAAGTACTGCTAATATAGAGGTTTTCCTGACCAAAAATACAGAGATAAAAGAGGTAGGAAGTCTGATATAGAATGTAAGAGTGAAAGATGAAAAAATCCAAGGCAAATGGCAAGTAAAAGAGGATGAAGATAAGTAATGTGAGAGCATGGTGCTTAGAGAAGATGGTGGATAGTCAGATTGTGTCAACAAAGAGGTTCCTAAACTTGGTAGGATAGAGGTTCTTGAGGCAAAATATTAGATGCAAAGTGTGGACAGTCAAGAAAAAGAAGTGCAAAGTGAGAAAAAAGACAAGAAGATGGAGAGCACTGTGAGCCAAGGAGAATGGAAAAAGGTAGTGAAAGGGATTGTAAAGGTAGAGAAGAGAATGAAGGTTGCGGTCACTCCAAGTGGTGAAGATGTGAAAGCAAAGAGTTTGGAAAAGGTCTCAATGATGGAAGGGACCAAAGCTGTGAAGTTGACAATGATAGGCCAAGAGAAGGCTAAGGAAAAAGTGTTTGTGAAGTCTCCAAATGAAGAGGAGAAGAAAGATAGTGTTGTGGTGAGGACAGAGAGTTGTCCTTAGATGAAAAGATTGGTTGGGGGGAAGACATATGTTTCCATGACAGTGGTTCCAAAAATGGAGAACCAAAAGTTGATTGTGAAGAGAAAGGGTAGGTGATAGACAGTGAAGGAAGTCCTTTATTACTTCCTTGTTTTGATAATAATTTTGATGGGATTCAAACCAAATGTTAACATGAAAGAGGAAAGACAAAGTGAGAGATATTTTTTAATTAATGAAGATGAGGGACAAAGTGGAAGCAGATGGATAAAGCTAGTGAAGAAAAATCAGAGTATGAAGATGCAGATCCAAAATGACAAGGCAAGAAGAGGATTATTTTGCATGTAAAAGTTCAAGCCAAAGGTGAAGATGAAGATCTAATGGAGCTATTTCAAGAAAAATGAGGTGAATCAATGAGTTGAAGATCAAAGAGTTATTGTAGGTCAAGAGTTGACTTCCAAGGGACTTGGAAAGATTTCATGGCTGGGTGAATGGTGTAGAGCACCAAGTTCTTCCATTTTGAGTATTAGGTCTAGTTAGGTTCAATTGAGTCTCGGTGATGTCAAATAAATCCATATTAGGCCATCATGTAATGTTTTTTCTAGTTTTGAGTTAAGGTGGGGTCATAGTTCAAATGTTGCTAAAGTTGCATAAAATGTTGTCATGTCAAAAACTGAAAAAGATGTAAAAGTGCAAAACATGGTAGCCCAACGGTCAGTTGGGATTTGAAAAGGTAGTTGGTTAGTTGGTAAGGTATTTTTAGGTGGGAAAATGTTTAAATATGTGATTTCCATCGATGTGAATGTTGGTTGAAGGATTTGAAGGAGAAAAATCAATAAAATACCTCAGTTTTTATGTTATTTTCTATATATTTCATTGTTTGCAGCCTGTGTATGGCCCATATAGGAAAAAATTGATACAAGTTTGTGTAGAATCTATTGGAGGGATGAACTAACTTTGTTTTGGTTCTGATTTGAAGGGATCTCATCAAGTCTAAAGCTTTTTGTGCCCATATTTCTAAAAGTGGTTTTGCATACCCTATTAAGGGTTTTGAGGACTAGAATGTGTTAAAAAGGCCATTCCACCTTTTTTACCTATTGTATCTCAGTGGAGTGGGCCTAGTTAGAATAGGTTTAGGTGTAGAAACAAGGGTTTACTATTGGAAAGTCATTTTGAGGAGTTATTCTATGTTGCCTTTATGGTAAAAGTTGAGTTTTGGCCAATAAGCCATAGCTAGAAGAGATAGTTTGTGGAGTTTGCTCTGGTAAAGGTCAGAACCTATTGGTTTTAGTGTGAGAAAGGGTAAGTAGATGTGTTTCAAACCTTTCAAGGGAAAATGAGGTAAATGGTGAGTTTGGGCATGATGCCCTAGGCGTGGAGAGTGCATTTTTAGAGTGAAAAAGAGTGAATTGGTAAGGTTTTAGTGTGGGAAGGTGAGAAATATTTGGGGGAAAGGATACTTCTTTTGTAAAAGTGGGCTAATTTGTCCTTGGTAGCAATGTTGAAGCCTTATTTTGGAGTGTTTGTTCTAAGGTAACCTAAGGGTGTTTTGAGTTATCTTTTGGAAGCCCTTCAAGGGAATCCAAAAGTGTATTTTTTTTTGGATTTTAGGTTGGAATTGAACTTGTGTGTATATTTGCTTGTTTGGAGACCTACTAGGCTAGTAGGATTGAATAGTGAAAATTGATGAGAAAGTGTTACAAGAGTAAAAGGGTGGTTGGGTATTTATTCATTTGAGTTTGAGAGGACTATACCCCTATCATTGCATCAATGAAAAAGGTGTATACAAGACACACACATGTTGGCGTATGATGCTTCATCTCATGATCTCATGATGGTATTGTTCACTATTCCATTCTATGATGATTGGTGTCTAATACCTCTTGATATTGATAATTCACTACTCATTCATTGATTATCTCATTGCAATGGTTCACTGCAAAGTGTTGATTTGATATTGATGCAAGGTAGTGCTAAAAAATTCAAAAGTATAGATTGTTGAAGAGTTCCTTAAGTTTCTTCAATCTAACATCCTATCATTGTTTCATTTTATGGTTCATTACATGAGTGATTGAGGTTTGGAACCTAACATGGGTATGTAAAAGGTTATGGTTTCAAACTTACTATTTTGATAAAAAAAATTCTTCATCTATTGGTGGTTTATGCTAAATTGTAGAACATACCTTAAGTCTTCAATTTATACTTTGAAGAAAGACATAATTTTTCATATGTTGAAAGTGACTTACACTAGCAAGTTAAGGGTGCTTATGTAAGAGTTTGAAGGGTGATTAAAAACATAGTGTCACTGGCCCTTTCTAGGGCATACCAACTTAGCAAGTTAAAGAACTTTTATCTCACCACTACCAAATGTTTTAGCTTATTGTATGTGGCAACAAATAAGGGTTTCAAATTTTATTATATGAAATGACAGATATTGAATCTAATCAACAATAAAATCTCAAAGTTTTGAAGGATCTTTGACATAATCTTGGACAACAATGGTTGTGTGCAGTTTCTTGTAAGATTTGGTGATGCTTCAATTGATATTTGTAGTTTTTCGAGCTCCTCATTAAGTTTCCAGTAGCGGTATGGCTCTAATGTGGTTTTTCAGGTTATTGATAGCTTTATATATATTGCTTATGCATGGCATATTGAGTGTGAGAGTTGAATGTTCAAGTTTGCAGACTTATTTGATTTGGGTATAATGTATAAAGTGGTTTCTCTCAAAACCCTATGAAATGAATTTCTAGGAATTTTGTTCATAGATGGATTGTAATTGTGTTTTTAAATACTATGAACAAATGGACAGTGTGATATAATTCTTTTTGAAAAAAAAACATAGTATGGTATAATGATTTTTTGTTTTTTAGGTTTTCAATACAATGAAACTTGCAAGACATAAAATGCATTAAGATTGAAAGTTTTCATGAATTGTAGTGAAACAAGGAGACCCCCTATCTTTTATTCTTTTAAAAATTAACAAAAATGATGTAAGGTCATGTCAGTGAGACATAGATTGACCTTGTGCCAGTGAGGCTGTATTTTTCCAATGAGGCTGTATTTTTCCAGTGAGGCTGCATTTTTTCCAATGAGGCTATAATCAATGGGATTACCATTTTTTCAGTGAGGCTAATAAAATGAAATTTCAAAGTGGTTTTTTCTCATTGTAAATGTTTTTCCACTTATAAATCATTGTGTTATGGGTTCACTTTATTTGTGGTCTATTTGGTCTCTATGTTTAAATATTCACTCTTGAGTATCTTTCAACACTTGAATTTATTTATCAAGTATTTAGCCTTTCCTATCTGATTGGATTAATTTCAGCATTTGAACTTCTAAGTTATAACAAAGAAACTAGGTGCATAATTCTATAAGGAAAAATAAATCGAATTTGTTTTGAAAAAACTGATTCACCCCCCTCTTAGTGTTTTCCATACTCCAACAAATGGTATCAAATCCAAACCCTTGCCAAAATTTTAACCAACTTAGAGGGTTCCTAGTGGAGTACTTTCCATGGAAAATCAGGAAGGTTTTTCTACTTCCAAAGTACCATTATTTGATGGCATTGGCTTTGGTTTTTGGAAATATAGAATGCAACATCATATAACTTCTCTAGGCTATGAGGTTTGGCATGTAGTTGAGACTAAGTACACTACCATAGCAGCACCCTCTACTCCAAAGGAGAAAAAGGCCTATGATTGTGATGCTAAGGCCATAAATTCTATTTTATATGGACTAACTAATGATGCACTTGTTAAAATTATGGATTGTAAAACTGCAAAGGCTATTTGGGATAAATTATCTAGTATTTATGAGGGTGATGAAAAAGTTAAAGAGGCTAAGTTATAAAATTTTAGAGAAAAATTTTAAGGTCTTAAGATGAATGAGGAAGAGAAGGTTGTTGATTACCTTCTAAGAGATCAAGAAACAATTAATTCAATTTGTGGTCTTGGTGAGACTTTAGCAGAAAAAGTTATTGTCAAGAAAGTGCGAAGATCACTCACACCTAAATATGATTCCAAAGTTTCTGTTGTAGAAGAGAGGGACATAAAAATACTCACTTTAGATGAACTTCATGGCACCTTTACTACCTATGAGATGAGAGTCTGTAATGATAATCCCACTAGCAAAGAGGCTTCCTTTAAGTCTATAAAAGAGGACATTGACATAAATTTTGACTCAGAGAAATTGGATGATAGTGAATCCATCCTTATAAGCAACCTGAAAAGAGGGTTGGGTAGGTATAAGGGGAAGCTTCCATTTAAGTGCATTAGTTGTGGTAAGATTGGGAATTATGCTGCTCAATGTCCTAACAAAGACCCTAAAAGTGATGAAGAAGATATTAGGAGATGGGGAAAGAAAAAATGGTATAATTTTAAAAAGAAAATAGTTTTTAAAAAGAAGAAAATTATGATTGTAGATGTAACAGACAGTTGTTTAGAAGGATCTATGAAGAAGTATAAGAAACCTTGTTTATAACTATCATTAATCAAAATGAGAATAAAAAAGAAAAGATTGTAGATCAATATGATCATGATGAAGAAGAGGTTGATTTAGAGGGTGAATTAAGATGTGCACTTAGTGAAATAAAAAAAAACTCAAAAAGGAGGTTGTAGTATAGAAAAACTAGACCCAAAAAGATATTGAAAATCTGATTAACAAAATTAATGAGTTTGAAAAACAAATTGTAGGTTTGAAACTTAAACTTGAAGAAAACAAGAAAGTTATAGAAGTTACAAAAAAACAATTAAATACCAAAGAAAAGGAGTGTTGCACATTAGAGGAAAAAATTGTATCCTTGAGGAAAAAACTTGACATGTGTGATAGTAGTGACAAGTTAGCAGACCTTTTGGGTAAACAAAAAGACCACAAGTATAAGACTAGTATAGGGTTTGTAGAAGGGAAATGCTCACATTCCAATAAACCACAACATGTTGATGTTGCAAATGAAAAGCTTATGAAACCATCAATTGACAAAAATAATATTTCATTTAGATGTAATTTACATTTCTTTGGCTATTGCTTCTATTGTAACCAATACAGGCCTGCATAAGGAAAGTGAATGTAGGGTTATGTCTAGAAGGAGTCCAATTTTTGTGAATGGAAATGTTTTTAATTTCTTATATAAGTTGAAGTGTTTTAACTATGGAAGCCTTGGACATATAGCTAGGTTTTGCAGACCTAACTTTGAAATGCAAAAAAACAAAACTTTCATCTCAAGACATCTTCTAATGTAGAAAAGACAAATTTAGTTTGGATACCAAAGAGGGTTGACAGAAAGGCTAAAGCTATGCTTTTTTCAAATAGCCCTACATGTCAAAAAGAAAGAACTATGGGCTGTAGATAGTTGGTGCTCTCACCATATGACTGGTGATAGGAACAAGTTTGTAAATTTTGAAGATTATGTTGGTGGTTTAGTCAAGTTTGGGAATGATTTTTGTATTTTGATGAAAAGAAAAGGTACCATTCTTCTAGATGATGATACTCTTTTACATGATGTGTACTATATAGAAGTTTTAACATAATCTTCTGAGCGTAAGTTAAATTTGTGACAATGGATTTAGTGTTACATTTAATGCTCAAGGTTGTGAGATAAGTAAGAAATCGGGAATGGTAGTTGCAACATGCTTAAAGAAAAAAGGGAACATTTATAATCTTCATGAGATTGTAAATAGAAGGAAAGTTGAATCTAAGCTTGTGCATTTTGCACAAGTGATATCTATTAGTGCATAAAGGGAAGCATGAAGTTAGGGGGAGATGCTTGTAACTTTATCATTCAAACCCTTTATTAAGTAGCAAGGATGTTGTATCTTTGCAGTGATTTGGTGTTATGATGGTGGAAATAGTTCTAGTTTGATAATTTCATTTGGGTCATTTGAAAATGCTATACTATTTATATTCATTATCCTCCAATAACTTGTTGTACATGTAGTTCTCTTTGGACAGTTGGTCTAACACTAGTCTTTCTTTGACAATGTTATGAAGGTTATCTTGCATTTTCCCAATGGTCTTTTCTTTTTTTTTGCAACAATGGTATGCCTCATACTCAATTGAATTAGTAAGTGATAGGTGTTTCCAATGATTATAATGTTGTAAGGGGTCTTAACACATTGATGAATGATTTCAAGGATAGTAATAGTAGTTCTTATTTCTTGGAAATAGTTATCATGGTGGATGATAGTTTGTGTTAATTGAATCTTCTTGTAAGTGTAGTGACAATGGCTAATGCATGGTGCAGAGAATAATGGTTGGCTCTTGGTTTAAGTGGCTTGATCTTGATAATCATTGAAAGTGGTTTGCATCTTTGTCCACATCTTTGACTATTGATAGTAATCTCTTGCTAGTTTGATAGTGTAAGATCAATGTTTTTTTGCAAAAGATTTGGGTTTGTACATTTCAAGAAAGTGAACTACAAGTAAAAAATGCACAGTGTTAGTAATAAATGCAAATTATCTCTGCTTGTAAAGGATGTAATTGTGGGTTCATGTTCACTATTTATTCTTCACTGAGTTCTTGGTACATTGTGTTTAATGCTTTCTCTTGCCATAGTATGATTGGTACACTGATATTTATGCTTGGAACAATGATATTCATGATTATAATGGTATCATAGTAAGCATTCAAGTATGCCTAGTTATTCCAACAAGTGATATGTGTTGAAAAATATTTCATTCTCATGGTATATTATAATCAATGAAGGTGACAATGCTAAAATATTGAAGTGTATCATAGTGTTTCCTCATGCCAAAGTGATTGTTGTGTATTGGGATAGTGGTCAAGTCATAGTTCAATAATTTCCCTCTAATTCATGATGTTAATTCTTCTTGAGAAGTTCCAACATTGCTAACTAGGTCCATCACTACATAGTTCCATTATTGTTAGCTATGATTTGAGACTTTGGGTGAAGTGCCATGAGGAGGACAGTCTTGTTATCAAATAACAATTTTGTGTCATTGTGACTTTTGCGTAGTAGTTATGCTTGAGATATTTTAGAAGTGTGAAGGATTTAATGAGTGGAGTGGTGAGAATTTGAGAGATTGAAAAGACTCTTTGAAACATCTATCTCTCACTTATGATTCTTGTGTTGATCCTCATTGTTTATTCATCATTATAGAGTTAACATTCTTACATGTTTTACTCTTGTGTTTTTTTACAAAAGAAAAATGCTAATCATTTCTTAGTAACAAAGATTTGAAACCTTCAATCTTTGTTGACAATTTTCAATTGAGACAGTGACATGGTGATGGCTATTGTATGGTGGAGTGATAGTGAAATGATTGGCTCACTATCTTGATACACAATGAATAGGACAGTGACACTGAATCCAAGATTACCTTGATAGTGGTGACAATGTGATAATTATATTACTTTGTTTTGTGTATATGTGGCTTCCTTCTTATGATATGATGGCTTGATGATCTTGACAATTATCTAATATTTTTGGTTTTTTTCTTTGGTAATCATCATGATTTGGCATACTTTCAAGATACAAAATGTGTTATGCACTAAATGTTGTTTGTCATTTATGGAACAGTGAATTGAAGTTTGCATTGAAGTTCCATATCAACACAATGCTCTATGAATACTATGTAGTATTTCAAGGGGAGCTTCAAAGCTTATATTTTTCATCCTTAATGCATGGATGTTGCATTGTATTGTCATTTCATTCTTGTTCAGATGTTTAGATTGTATAGAAGCGCTTGGTTCAGTAACTTGAGTTTCTATGTGACAACACTTTCATAGCGATTTTTCCATGCATACATATAACAGTGATGATAGACTATTTGCATGCTACCAATGTTCCAGTTTGTGATTACATGTGATATCTTGCACCATGGATATACAGTGGAAGTTTTCATGTCATGATACTCATTCATGTGCTATGTTTAATGGATGTTAGCCAACTTGGTATAATGCACTACATGGATAAAATGTTTAATATGGTGCCGACAAAGAGATTTTTGATTATTTTGTTTTCATATAATTAGGTCAACCTAATTGATGATTAAGATATACATGTATATATAAGATGATTTGAGGAATGATAAGAGAGAGAAAAAGTGTGTGGACAGTATGAAGTTTGGAGTGTAAGTATGTGTGGAAGAAAGGTCCAAGCCTAAATGCTTTATCAGTTGTGGATCAGAGTAGATTTGTTAAGAGACTGTTGGGTGAGGTAGTACTTCATATTTTGAGCTTCATTGGAACTGAAACCTACACATTGAAGGTGTATTCTATTAGTTCAATCTTCTGGCAATGATCCACTATCTTTGTATCTTTACAGTTAGCCATCTATTGTATTCAGGCTATGAGCCTCTTAAGGATAATGAGTCCTGGTAGTGAGACCTATAATATTTTGTATCCAGATATAATAGATTATGAGTTAACCCTCACCATGGATTTTCCCTTTTTGGGTTTTCCACATAAAAATCCTAGTGTTCATGTGTATGGTTGCTTTGATTTGTTTCTATGTTCTCTTGTTGATTCAGTCAAAATTGTGATAATAATTAGATGAATTTTATTGTGGTTTATGTATTAGTGATTCACCCCCCCTCTCAATATTTTGGATGTTCAACAATTGGTATTGGAGCTTGGTTTCTCAAAAGAAGCCTAATAGTTTGAGGAAGATCCCAGACTTTGAGTATAAGAAATTTTTTCCTCTAGAAGTGGTCTATGTTGGATATTCAGAAGAAATAAAAGATCCAAAGGAGAAGTTGATGAAAGTGAATGAGTATATTGAAAAGATGCAAAGTAAAAGTGTTGAAGCATGTGATCTATTGGTTAGGGCAGATGAAATTTGTTAAATAGGTACTGAAAAATTGAGAGGGGGGTGAATTAGTTGTCACACAAGTTCAAACTTAAAACTTTATCACTTATTAGTTCTTCAACCCCACTATTTTGTTATTAAGTATGAGCATGAAAGACAAATAATATAAAGTAAATCAACACAATGAACACCATATTTTTTCATGGAAAACCCAATAAGGGAAAATCCATGGTGAGGGTTAACTCACAATATAAAGATTATAAAACCAAATACAGAGGCTCGCTGCCTAGAAGAGGACTCATTGTCCAAATACAAAGGCTCACTACCTACAAAGGACTCACTATCCAATAGGAGGGATCACTACCTATAGATACAAAAGAGAACAAAAGATCCACCACTGCATTTAACACACCTTAATAGACTTGAGAAAAGAATTCCAGAAACCTTTAGCTCACTACTTTTAGGAATCTAACACACTAAAACCAACTATCACAACTCACTCACACTCACACACTTTTGCTCTTATGATTGTGGCTCACTTTTGTCACTTTGCATCATGTTTTCATCCAACTCTTCACAATTTTACTTGCTCTTATACCATTCTCAACCTTAGAAGCATTTACCAAGGTCGGCCACAAATAAGTCATTTCATAAATTCAAATCAAGTTGGCAACTCAAAATTCCCACATCAAAAAGGAATAAGATTGGACCAATAAAATTATTTTTTAAGATCAAAAAATAACATTCTCGAATAAACCACATGCTTCCTTAATTATTTTTTATTCTTTGAATGAAGTGCAAACACCAGGTCGGCCAAACCTAATGAAAACACAAATGAAAAATGATGCGTGCACACTTCCCAACACAAAGATGACACACATACACCTCAATACACTTCAATATTCATGAGACTTCATCTTAGACTTCTTCAGATACGTCTGCACCAAAAAAATATACTCCATACACTGAATACCTTTCACCAAATCATCTAAACTATGCAAACCTGCACTAGAATATAGAAACATGACTTCTAGATTACCAAACTTCAACCTTCTTTTCCAAAACATAGAGAATACCATCATGAGGCAAATCCTAGATCTGCAAGATCTAAAATGAACCAGTGGAGGACTATAGAGCAAAAAAAATTCTCCCAATCCATAGAAGATCAAATCTACTGGTAGAACACACATACCGGTGGACACAACTTTCTCATACAATCTCATCAAAAGCTGAAACTTAGAATATATCACCATCGTATTATCATCAGTAAACCTCCAAAACTGCACAGGCATAGGACCAATATAGGAGAAATGTGAAGCACATACTAAAGCACAATCTAAAAAAATTCATCACTCTGACTTCTATTCTTTATTAATTTTCTCAAAATCACTTGGAAACTCATCAACACAACTCATCTACAAACAAATAAGATAGCTCTATGTACTCACAACATTTCAGCAGCATCTCAACTATATATGTACAATCTACAACATATTGAATAGTATTGACATCAATGAAAACACCACCCAAGAAGCCCATACTTGCAACAATCTCACCCTTTGTCATTGATGGCAACACATGGTGTGAAAAATCACCATAGACAACAACCTACAAAATAGTCTGGGAGAACATCTTTTCTACTGCAACTATTTTTCACATAACTTTCTCTCCCCCTTTGACATCAATGGCAAAGAATTACTCTGATTACTCCTGCTTAGGAGTACACCCATCTTGCAATAATGAAAACCTTTTCTACTCCCCCTGTGGATCAAACCCATTTATCAGTCCAAATAAATAAATAAGTTGTGAATTCAATGGACTAATGCACCTTCATGTGCACTTATTTTGGAGGTTCAATGACCCCCAACTTCTCCCTAAGATATTCAAAAGTATCCTTTAGAAGATCCTTAGTGAATAAATATGCAATTTTTTCCTTTGTTGTCACATACTCCAATCTAACTTCTTTCTCCAACACTTTTTCTCCCAGGAAATGATATTTGATAGATATGTGTTTTTTTCTTAAATGCATAATCGGGTTTTTTGCAATATTTATTGCACTAATGTTATCATAGAAAATAGAAGTAGGCTCATCATATACCACTCCAATGTCCTTTAGAGTTTGCTTCATCCATAGAACTTGTGTGCAACAAGATGTTGCAGCAATGTGTTTTTCCTTTGCAGTGGATAAAGAAACCAAGTCTTTCTTTTTACTCAGCCATGAGACTAATCTTCCAACAAGAAAGAAAGCACCACCACAGGTACTCTTTCGGTCATCACTCTCAGGATACCATAATCCATATTCTGATGTACCTTTAAGATATCTAAATATTCTCTTGACCATTGTAAAATTTGTTTCTTTAGGATCTGCTTGGAATTTGGCAACTAAGCATACTACATGCATAATATCTGGTCTAGTAGCAATAAGATACAGTAGTATGCCAACCATTGATCTATATTTTCTCTATCATTTTTAGCATATTCATCATCTTTGCTCAGTTTACATCCATTTACCATTGGAGTACAAACCAGTTTAGAATCCTCCATCCCAAACTTCTTCAACAACTCTTTTACATACTTATATTGTGAAATGAATATCCCTTTGTCAATTTGATTCACTTGTAGACCAAGAAAGAAATTCAATTCACCAATCATAGACATCTCAAATTTTTTTTGCATTTCTTTAGCAAAACTTTTACACATGCCAACATTTCCACCCAAAATGATATCATCAACATACACAACTACGGTCAACATTTTGTTACCTTGTACTTTGAAGTAGAGATTGTTCTCAACAAAACCCTTTCTAAATCCTTGCATATCAAGCTCTGGGAGCTTGATTTAGTCCATACAATGCCTTCTTCAATTTACAAACCATTTCTGATTTGTCAGACAACTAAAATCCTTCAGGTTCTTCCATATACACTTCTTCCTCCAATTCACCATTCAAAAAAGTTTAATTAACATCCATCTGATACAATTTAAAGTCCTTGTGGGTGGAGAATGCGAAAAACATCCTGATAGCTTCCATTCTAGCCACAAGGGTGAATGTTTATTCAAAATCTATTCCTTCAACTTGTGAATAGCCTTTGAAAACTAGTCTTGCCTTATTCCTTACAACTTCTCCACTTTCATTTAGCTTATCCTAGAACACCCATTTCAAACCAATCACATTTTTATTTATAGGCTTAGGGAATAGTTCCCATGTTTGATTCTTTTCTATCTATTGTGGCTCTTCTTTCATTGCTCTCATCCAACTTTCATCTTCATATGCTTCACTTACAGCATGAGGTTCTATTTTAGAAAGTAAACACAAATTTTCCTTAGCTGCAACTTTTCTTCTTGCTTTTACACCTTCACTCTTGTTCCCAATTATTTGTTCTTCTAGATGATTCTTCTATACATACTTAGGAGTCCTATCAGCAAGTTTTGACTCATTTTTTTCTTCTTCTTGAGTTTGTTCTTCTTTCTCTTTATTCTCCTCTGGTACATGTCCACAAATAGGATCATTAGGCTCAACTTCACTTATTTCAATAGGTCTTTGTATGTCTTCATCAACTTTCACACTAGAACTTTCAACAATCTTCCTCAATCTTTTGTTAAAGCATCTATATTATTTGCTAGCAGTAGAGTATCCAAGAAAGATTCCTTCATCACATCTAGCATCAAACTTTCCAATATTTTCATCATCCCTTTTAATATAACATTTTCTTCCAAATACCTTAAAATATTTTACAGTAGGAGTTATACCAGTCCATAGATCAAAAGGTGTCTTTGTGTTGTGTCCGATCTGAACTCTGTTAAGAACATAAATAGTAGTGTGTATTGCTTCTCTCCAATATACATCCAATACATGAGACCCTTTCATCATAGTTCTAGCTACTTCCTGTATTGTCTTGTTTTTCCTTTCAACTACTCCATTTTGTTGTGTGGTTCTCGTAGTAGAAAATTGTCTTTTTATGCCATGCTTCTAACAAAATGCATTAAATTCACCATAAATGAGTTCACCACCTCTATCAGATCTCAAAGATTTTATTTTTAAGTTTACTTCATTTTCTACTCTTGCTTTAAATACCTTAAACCTATCCAAAGCCCAAGTATTTTCTCTAAGAAATGCAACCCATGTCATTCGAGTATAATCATCAATACGCAACATAAAATACCTGTCTCCATTCAGGCTTCTAGTTGTAGTTGGACCACAAAGATTAGTGTGAGCAAACTCCAACATTCTGGTGATTCTAGGCAATCCTAGAACAATCTCCTTTGAACTAATCTTGACCAGGTTATCAAAATTTACACATCCCATTCTCTAGTGCCATAACCAACTTTCACTGACTTGAGATACCAGGCACTGACCATCAACTCCCTTCAACTAATAGATGTTTTCATGAGTTCTTCCAGCTGCAATCATATCTCCATTTCTGGATCCTTTCCTGATTTCACAGTGTATATGCATAAAATTGGTCATTTCTAATCTTGGCATTTAATTAAATATTTATTATTTATTTAATAGATAGTATTAGTAGGTCTTGTGATTCTAGGCAATCCTAGAACAATCTCCTTTGAACTAATCTTGACCAGGTTATCAAAATTTACACGTCCCATTCTCTAGTGCCCTAACCAACTTTCACTGACTTGAGATACCAGGCACTGACCATCAACTCCCTTCAACTAATAGATGTTTTCATGAGTTCTTCTTCCAGCTGCAATCATATCTCCATTTCTGGATCCTTTCCTGATTTCACAGTGTATATGCATAAAATTGGTCATGTCTAATCCTGACATTTAATTAAATATTTATTATTTAATTAATTCCTCTAAAGTCCTCTACATATGATTAAATTTAATTAATTTAATTATATTGTTCACCTACTTTATTCTTCCACTTTAATTAAATAAACTCATTTTATTTAATTACCACTTTCTTAAGTCCACTTAATTAATTAAATAAATGTCATTGTTTATTTAAATTAATTATCACATTTAAGTTTAATTAAATCTTTGATTTAATTGAATTGAATTTAATTTCTCCTATTCAAATCTTTCTTCTAATTAATTAAATATTTTATTTAATTAAGAAAATCTTCCATGCCACCCGTAAATAAATAATTGAATTCATAATTCCTTATTTATCTTCAAAATATTTCCATAATCTCACAAAAAGATGATTTTTACAATTCATCTTTATCATCTCATCTTATCTCTTCTTCAAAAGAGGAAACAAAGCTTGTTTTTTGTTTTCTTCTATTTTTCTCTCCAGTGTTATCCATCTTCAATCGTTCGATCTGCCGGGAATTTTCACAACTATTGATCACATCAGCCAATTAAAATCTTTCAAAAACTCTATAAATACCCCTGTGAATCCAAGAATTGGTTACAACAGACAACAACACAATGCACGTGCATTTGAATTTAATTACATTATAGCATTTTAGCATTCTAGCATTGTTTTTATCATCTTTAGCTTTTATCAATCTCGTAATCTTTCATTTTATCAATCATGTCTAGTATCAGCATAATGATATCTTAGCATAACATTGCATGCATTCATATTTTATCTCATTCTCTAGGAAGACTGTTTGTTGAGCCTAGCACACAATTTGAGAGCCAACTAGAATCAACAAAAAAACTAGAGATAGAGGAGAATAGGATGACATCAAAGACAGAATAAAGAGTTTGTGTTTATTTTCATTTAAATTATGTTTTGATACAATGTTCTATCAGTGTGTTTTGATTTGCTTAAAATACATTTGACACACTCTAAAATTGATCACACATAGGTATTGTTCTGAAACACAAGTTTAAAGCCATTGCTACACATCTGACCAACACTTAGAAGGTTATGCTTCAAACCCTTCACATAATATACATCATCAGTACTGTGTGTTCCATCAAAACTAATCAAACCTTTACCATAGATCTTAGCTCTCGAATAATCACCGAACATAACTAAACCACCATTATATTTTTCAATTTTAGTGAACTTACTCTTATCTTCAGTCATGTGATTTGAACATCCACTATCAATCACCCAATAGTCTTCATCCCGACTTGCATGAAAAGCAATAACCAAAGTATGTTCCATCATATTCTTCTTATCCTCCGAAGCCTTCTTACTTACACATTTTCCAGAGTTAGTGGATTCATATTTATTTTACAAAGCTAAGAATAAGCATTCACTATCATCAACCTCATTACCAAATTCATCATTAGAAATACCTGCCTCTTCTTTAACATAGTACAACTTCTTATACTTCTTATCCTTATAATCCTTGTTCTTTTTATGTGTATCCCTATTCAGACATCTCGAAGCATAATGACCAATGTTATCACAACTAAAACATTTAAAGGGTAACATACCTTTATACTTCTGGTACCTTTCTCCAACTTCCTGGTGAAGTTTGCTTCCAACTCTTCATCATCACTATCCAGTTCCTCAATCTTCATTTCCTTAAATGTCATTCCTGTCTTCTCCTATTCCTTTTCATCTTTTTGGAACTTTCTTATCTCAAACTCTTGCAAGGTGCCAAACAACTCTTCTATAGTGTACTTAGGATAATACATTTCTTCAATCACAGAGATCTTGTTGCTATAGTAGTCCAGTAGGGTGATCTGGACCTTCTCAATTATATCTTCATCTTCTAGTTTTACTCCTTGATTTCTAACTTCATTTGTTTCCAGTTCAACTCTTTGAAAGAAACTCATAAATTATTCACCTTCTTCCATCTTCAGATTCACAAATCTATGCTTTCTCACCAGTCTTTTTGTCAATTTCACCTTTTCATTTCCTTCATACTTGTCTTCCAACTTCTTCTAGACTTCATATGCAGTATCTAGAGAACTAACCTTAACTCGATAATTTTTAGATAAACTACTACAAATCGCATACTTCACCTTCTCATTTTCTTCATAAGAAGTGATCTCATCTACAAAATTAACACTACTAGACGAAGGTGTATACTTCGACTCAACTGCCTTCTAGGTCTTGAAACCAAGAGAGAAAATATATACTCTCATATGTCCCTTCCAATATTTATAGTTAGTTCCATCGAACATAGGGATCACCAACTTGTGCACCATTGGATCTTCCTTAAGCGGTTAAGCTCTATGTTGGTGGTTTTCCCAATTCACCTAAGAATTCTCTAAGGAATAGACAATTCCTATGTTCAAGACACCTGAAATGACTGACCAACTGAACCAATAGCCTTCATCTATATTGAATGACATATTCACTATGTGGGGCCTCCACGAACTAAGCAGACCGGGACAGGTGTCAAGATTTTGCTGATCTCACTGATTTTATCCATCATTTACTTTCAACTAGCGATCTAGCAGAGAATGGGGAAGACCATTCTGTAAAATGAATCATGGTCATTCATTGAAGATGCTAGGCCATAGAAACAATAGTGGGGAGTGGGTCTCGTGGTTGTACTATTACATGCATCTACTTCTCGCTAGTCTCATTGTATTTATCCCACTGACACTTAACTCCGGTGAGCTGCTAAGTTATGATTTAGATCTATTTTGAGATCTTCAAATCTTTGAAATCTGCACATCAAACAACATTAGCATTTAATAGACATGACTTGGTTTAGCTTTTGGTGACATGACCACCAAGGTAAATGAATTAAGGTAATGAGAAAAGTGATGACCGGTGCATTGGGAAAACAAGGTTGGTAAACCAATGAGATAGCATGACTCGAACAATGACTTAAAAGACTAGCTAACCGATGGAACAAGTCAACCAAAAATTATAGCCTTTGGACACCCTTGTCAATAAAAACCTACTCTTTATGGGGATAAAAGGTTTTGAAAGGGAGGCAAAGAACACGGGGTAAAGAGAAAATTCTAGAGAATTTTAGAAGCTCCATTACCGGCTCATGCTTAGGGATGCATACCTCTAGTGGGTATGGTGAGAAACAAATCTTTGATTGAAGCAGACTAGGGTAGGAAACCAAAACCAAGGAGCTCACCCAGACTAGGCAAGAAAACCCAACAGGAAGCAAACAAACAAGACCAACATATATACACTAATTACATAATATACATTTTGGATTGGAGGCACCAGGCCCCCCAAAATTCAAGAGAAACACTTCCCTTTATCAAAGACTGTGGCTTGTATATCCTGCTTTGAACTAATATTTTCATTATATTGTCCCAAGTTATTAGCACAATTTTGATCAACACTACCCATGAAACTTGAAATAATGTTACCACATTTATCTTTTCCCCCTCCAAGCTCAAGAAACTGATTAGGAAAAATAAATCCCTCATACTCTACACTGTCATGAGATGCACCATCATACTCTTCTTGTTCATCAAACTTGAAAAGCTCATAAGCACTCTGGCTCAAACTAGATGAATCCTTATAAAACTTAGGAAAGAAAACACAATTAGATATGCTATCAGCATGCTCATCACAAGTGTTATTACAATGAAGTGAAAGTAGTTCCATAATCAAATCCATCAGATAAGGAGTGTCTGTGAAGAATTCCATTGTATTGCTCTAGCTCTTCATATAACTAGAAAAGTGTTGCAGTATTAGCATACCCTACAAAAGCATAAGATGATTCCTTCCTCTTATTACAAGGAAAGATTATTATGATATCTAGGCAATCAGGTATGACATGAATAGCTGGCATTTCATTATTATTTTCCATTGCGCAACTCCTCACCATGGGAAATATAATGTAATCACTTTCATCCTTATGAAAATTCTCATTGTATTTAGAGTTGACACCATGCTTGAAGGATCCTTTATCTGTGTCAGCATCCCTACGTGTCTCATGCAATTTGGAACATGAGAAGTTAGAATCAACATCTTTATTGACATAAATGTCAATATTAACACCATTTTGATCTTTATACATCCCATCCATAACATACCCACTGATGGAACTTTTCAGATACTCTTTTGGGAGATCTTCAAAAAGAGGATTGCTCTTTCACCAATAAGGATTATCATTTGGTATCTCACTATCCAATTCACTTCCATTGAATAAAATATTTTTCCATACATTAATTGTATGTATCTCCTCATCTTTCAAATTAGGAAACCAATTACCCAAACTATTAGTGTATTCATAACCAATGAATTCATTGGAAGAACACAAAAGAAGCAATCTCACTATTCAATTCATCATTCATGCCCACAACAATTGATCCACATTCAGAAAATTCTTCACATGAAGAGAATTGTTCATTGTCTAAATCTGCAAGATTATTACTACATCCTCTACTAGGAGCAAGTGATTCCATCTCTACTTCATAAGAGGAATCATCTTCAATTATGGACTTCCAAACTTTTGCCTCCTCATTTTGGTTCCTCATTTGTGCTATATCACTGAGAACAAGTGTATTCCTTTCATTGAATAATGCATGAGGGCTGCCACTTGAATATTCACCTTGTGTCCTTTGTGCTTGATCACAGGTTATGACACCCCTAGGAAGATAGTTAGGCATCACCTCCTTGTCTTCATACTCTATCTCTGCATCCTCATCAACACCACTTACATCTACTTCTAGGTTTTTGGTGAAGTAGCAACAATCAACAACCACTTGTTCTAATTTTAGTGCCTCTCTTTGTCTAGGTGAGCTTAACCTTTGATATTTCCCAATATGGTAATTGTTTCCCATACTTTGAGAAATAAACAACGGTATATGTCCATGTTCCATGTTTTCTACAATGTATATCCAATCTACTATTTGATTGAGGCTATGAGGTTTTTGGTCCTTAGACCATTGACTGGATCCTAATATATATGCTTCACAAAATAGGTTGATGCACATCAGGTCATTAGGACTAAAGCTTTTGGTTATTTCCATCAAGATATCCAATAATCTTAAAAATAAGTCATATAGTGATACTTTTTTTAGCCTTCTTATTTCATACAACCTTTTTGATAGAGGAGATTATATCAGATTTTCCTATCCTTGATTGATGTGAGGTTGATTGTTGTTCATATTCTTCATTTCTTGGAAGTAAAGTGTACACAACACTCATGAGGTATTCTTCTTGGAAAATTCTTTTACCTTCAAATCTATTTGATTCAACATTTTGGGTAATGCTAGAATTATTACTAGTAGCTACAGATCCTTCATTATTGAGTATCTTAAGTTGTTCTCAATATCAATTGCAATCTTATATGCTTGGTGCAAAGTTGTGGGTTATTTATCTCTTAATAAGAAGCTCATCTTCTTGTCAAATCCTCCTAGATACACAACCAAACATTCTATGTCATTTGGCCTTATATCTTTAGGAATTTCTCTGATTTCCTTTGCAAATCAGAGATTAAAAATAGGAACTAATTTCCCTTTATTCATATGAATTTCCATGAAATTCTTCCTTGTTATACTTGGATTCACCCTCTCACCAAATTTTTCAAAAAAGCATATCATGAATTGATTCCAGGAGGCTATAGAACCTCTTGGTAAATATGAGTACCAATCCCTGGAATCATCCTTCAAAGATTGATCAAAGAATTTTGTAACAACATCTTCATGACTTATTTCATAATCCCCCATCACATCCAGGAAGGTTTGCAAGTTTTTAGAGGTTAAGTCTGAACTTTTCCATTTGAATTCGGGCAAGTACTTCCTAACCTTCTCAGGAATTGGATTTGGGAAACCTCTAATGCCACTAAAAACCAATGGCATATATCTTTCAATAACAAAATCCCATTGAGGGCACGGTACATTTTCCTCATCCTACATATTTTTGCTTGATTCTTTACAGGGAAAAATTCTCTAAAAGGAAGTACTCAAAAGAATAGCATACTTCTCAGATAGTCACAAACTTGGCATATAAGAAGTATGGAAATAATTACTAATATTCCCTGTCTTAATAGAAATTCATCTAATAGGGAACCATTTATGACCTTAGATCTTGAAAAATTCTCATAAGCCTCTCTGCAATAGAGTAATACTTTGCTAAATTTATGAGAATACTTGGAAAATTTGTAGCATTCGTTAATCTCTCCTCCTGACTGCAGATTTTGCAAGTCTAGAAATCTTCTTGACAATTCAACTTGTTCTTAAGACAGAGTTGTAACCTCATTTCATAGAGGAATAAACTTCAAAAGCATGAAGTCCTTTTCAAGAGTAAGTTTCATTTTGCAAGTTTTTCAGTTCATTCAAGAACTTTTTTGGTGCATTTAGGGAACAAAACGACGCTTATAAGGAACAAAATGGCGCATATACTCAACTCAATTTATTAATTTTTTTTTGTAAAAACAAAAAAAAAAATGATGCATTTTCTTTTAGCGCATTTAGGACTTTGTGTTGCACTTATAGGATTTGTTTTAGCACATTTACTTATTTTTGTGACACATATAGGTGATCTTTTCACACATATAGGTTGTAACTAAACAAGATTCTGAGTCTGATGCCTTCCACAGACAAAACCTTTTCTGGCTTAAAAAGAACCAATCTAGGATAGTCACATCTGGTTTTTAAAAAAGAAGCAACCCTAGGGTAGACATGGATTTAAAATGAAGTAATCTAGGATAGTCACCACATAATGATTTTTGTGGTTAAAATTGAACAACTTGTTTTTTTAAAGCAACATCTTCACATAGTTTAGATCATTGTGATTTGGGCTCTAAAAAGAACACTGTCTACTGTGTTTTTGGCAATAGGTCTATGCTCTCCCCTTAACTGTGTGATCAGAATACCATACTTTCCTTTTACATTTCTGCAATTTCTAATGCTTTATTACATCCTGTAGAGGGCCTTCTCTTGTGGGAAAAAGTACTCACCCAAGATGAACGACCCAAGTGGGTTCAAGTCAAAGCCAGACTATTCCACCCCAGTATAAAATTTAAAGCGAATCTAGGGAAACCCACTTTTTCCAGTAGTGTGCAAGATAACCATCCCCAAAGCCTTTGTTCTAAAGGTTGGGAGGTCTCCTAAGGGATTTTATTATTTCCGCACTGAACATAAACCCTTACTAAGAACCTAGTGTAGTATCCAACCTTGTCAGTTTCTGAACATCCTAATAATCATAGTGCAAGGGGAGGGAAGAATCTACCCCCAAGACACTCACCATATAACTGCCAAGGACCATTTGCTCAGGGGATCTGGTATCCACTTCTGTCACTCTGAGTATGTGCCTAGAAAAGACAAAAACATGGTCACCCCTTCGGGGGTGGCATGACTGTGTGAGTCGACACAGTTCTAAGATGTGGGTTGTGGTTATTATGATGACCTACTTGAGTACTAAGAGTGAGTCTACCTAAATTTTTTGTCATGTGTGAAACCTGTGAAAACACTTTTTGAGAAAAAATTTTGAGCATACACTTGATGTTTAGTATAGGGCTTAAGAACAATTGTTTTCAGAGTGTTTGTTGTGTTCTCAATCACACTAATTCAGATAAAAGATCATCTAAAATGAACATAGAAAATTTCAGCTGAAACTACTCACAACTGTTTAGAAAAATGCTTTGGAAAACTGTTTTAGCGCATATAGGGCATTTCTTGGCACATTAAAGGTCTATTCTAGTGCATTCACTAAATAGTTTGGCACTTTTAGGGTTTGTTTTTGTGCATCAAGAGTTTTAGCACATATGTTGGATATCCTAAAAAAAAAAAATTGGTCACTGGGAAAATATTTTTCCTATATCGCATATAGAACACAAAGTAGCGCATCTGAGGCATATTGTAGCACATTTGACTGTTTCTCTGGCACATATGCCTATTTTTGCAACACATACAAGGTACAGAGTAGTGCATCTATCAATTTTCTAGAATTGTTGCTTTTGAAAAATCTGAGTTAATAGCGCCCTTGGTCCAATAGCATTTCTCTCATGCTTAGAGAGTCAAAATCAACCAAATTTTTCAGGAAATCAATTGCCAATAGGATAAGGAAACCCAAGAAACATCTAGGTTACAAAAAAAACTTACAACGAAGAAATTTTTTGTATAAAATTTGCAACGTCTTTTTCCATTACCGTGAGTTTCTCCATAGGTACCAAGATTTTGCTAGGGGATTTACTGATGATTACGTTGTAGAACCTTTATATTCACGAGGCCATTTCTAGAGAAGAGCTCTATCTCAACATCACAATCACAATCAACCTCTTGAGTTCAATTTCATACCACAACCTTCTATTGAATATCCAACACATCCAAGTCAAATCCTTCAGTGAATATAATTATTCTATCATTCTTCAAAAATAAAGATCAAATCTTAAAAGTGCACCTTTCAAACAAAATTTTGATTTCTTCATTCAACTTCCTCAACAGGATTCTAGTATCCTTCATTGTTGGAAGCCACAATCAAGGGTTAGGAAAGTCTTTGATCATATCATAGGATTTTCATCTTATAAGATCAAGACATCATCATTTTTGCACTTATCAAACTGTGATCTAAGTCTAGAGGAACATTTCAAAATTGTATGCCTATTTTTACAAGATCTCAATATAATAAGCTGAAAGAGGATATTCAACAAGAAGATCATACCCGTAGAACTCAAGAAGAAGGTGAGACTAGCAATACCCTTTATAGTGCGAGTCATAATCCCCTTTTTAACAACAACATGGGTGAAAGAGAAAAAAATCCATTCCCTTTCAACAGGGATGGGAGAAAAACTCATGTAGATAGTGATGATGAACAAGATGAAGAACGTCTTAGAGAGACTGAGCTGTTGGAATTATGAAACAAGCACAAAACCACGAGCCATAGGATCAAACACAAACAAATACACCTTCCATGCAAGAGATCTACAAAACAAATGTGCAATTATCTTCAACAAGAAAAAGCTATAGAAGAGAGAAAACTTTCAAGAAGATATGAAAGCTACAAATATTCTCCTGTTAATAATTACAACGAGATCAATCCTTATGAAAGGAGATCAAGAAACCCTAAAGAAAAGCCTAAAGGGAAATCCTAGTGTGCACACTTAATATTTAATAAATAATTAATTATTAATGTGCCTAAGTTTAGCTTAAGTAACTAAAGTGATAAGTGACTTAATTAATTAACCAATATGATTAAATTAATTAAGTAAAACAACTTATTACTCTAACATGAGCAAGATCCCAAATTTCACAAAGCCTTAGAAAAGATCTTGGAGCATAACAAAGAAAAATATTTTCTATATTTGGTTGACAAAGGAGCTAAATTACCTCATGATTTTGATACTGAGAACATAAAGAGTAATCCTGATGAAACACCCTTGTCTGATCTTAATGCCTTGACTCAAAAAGTTAAAGCACTACAAGGAAAAATTAAAGATCTACAAGGAGGAGCCACAACAAATACATACACTCTTGATGACATTTGTCCTTATCCTTTTGACCGACATCTCAACATGATCCCCTTTCCCAAACATTGTGAAATCCCAAAGTTCGATCGTTACAATGGGAAATCGGATCCAATTGATCATATTAGGGACTTCTGAAATATGACTTTAGAGTTTGCTCATGAGGATACATACTTAATGCATTTGTTTCCTAGAAGTCTTGGAGGCCAATCTATGGAATGGCTATCAAAAATCACACCGCCTGTCAAGAAATTTGAGGAGTTGATCAGCGAGTTCATATCACAATATTCCTACAACATACAACATCAAATAACCATGATAGATCTCTGCAAGGCTAAATAGAAACCTAGTGAACCATTCATTACATTTCTTCACAGATGGAGAAGATTATTCTCTAGATATCCACATCATGTTCCTAAAAAGAAAAGATCACCACTTTCATAAAAAACTTAGATCAAGAGATGAGCTATCATTTTAATCTTCATTGTCCTCCCTCTTTTCAAAAATTGATTGAAAATGCCATCACCATTGAGAGTGCCTTGGTCCAGACAGGGATAATAAAACTTGATAAGGACAATCCTAGCTCTTCGAATCACCACAATGACAAATCTAAGTTTTGGACTCACAACAAAAACATGGTGAATGATGGTGTTGTAGATGCAAATCATGTCTCGACCAAACCATTTGTTCTTAGTGCTTCAAGTGCTCCTCGAAATAATAACTATAACAATGTCAACTCAGTCACAAATTAGGGAAACAATCCTCTTCTTTCGAGGAATAATATGAATCAAACTTCTACTCCCAATCAAGGTTACCGTGGAAAAAATAACAACAATGTCTTAGGCAATGCCTCAAACACAAATCCGCAACCATCTTCATTCTTCTCTAACAAAAGAAATTTTACTCCATTGGGTCAATCCTTAGAATCTACATTCAAAGAATTGATGGCTAAAAAATGTTCTTACTTTGCCACCTCAACGAGATTTTGAACCCAGTGTGAAACCTCCATCATGGAATGATGCTTACTATTGTGGTTATCATCAGTGCAATGGACATCACACGAATAATTGTCAAGCCTTGAAGAATAAAGTCCAACACGTAATTGAGAATGGCACCATCACAATAGAAGGACACCAATAATCAAACGAAGACCACCAAGTGTTTCCCAACCCTTTGCCCAATTATTAAAAGGGTAAGTCTTCTAGAAAAAGTGTGAATCATATCAAAAATGATCATATAATTAATCATATCTACACTGACAACGAGTGGGTCAATGTTATAAAAGTTAAGGAAAAGATGGACTATAGAGAGTTCAATGCAACAACAAGAGCACAAGCTAAGGTTGTCTTAAAGGGTACTTCTTCAAAATCCACTGTACCCCTACCTCAACCTCAATGTGACTTAGTCAATCAACTTGGAAAAACTCCAGCTCAGATTTCTATCTTAGAACTCCTAAAAATTTCCCCAGCACATAAGGAAATTCTAGAAAAGGCCCTCATTGAAACAACTGTATCCACTAATCTGGATGTGGACTAATTTGAAGCCATGGTGGGACACTTTTCCTCACCCACATGCCTCTCATTCTCTGAAAAAGATGAAATTTCCATGACTCATCCCCATAACTCATTGCTATACTTAGAAGTCATGATCCACAAGTTTCGTGCCTGACGCGCCCTAATAGATGGAGGTGTTGGTTTCAACATATGTACCATGAAGTTAGTTCAGGCTTTAGGATACTTTGAGGACTCCATTGATCCTAGAAGAAATATTACTATTAAAGCCTATGATGATGAGGAAAGAGCATCCAAGGGTTTAATCATGCTACCAATTAGAGTAGAACCTATTATCAAAAATACTTTATGTCAAGTGTTAGATTGTGATCTTGCATACAACATCTTGTTGGGTCATCCTTGGATCCATGAAATGCAAGCTGTCTCGTCCACATATCATCAATGTATTAAGTTTCCTTATGATGGACAAGAGATCACAATACCAACTGATAATTCAAATAGTCAAACTTGTGCCAACATCAAAACTAGTCAAGATACTTTGGTTCCCAACAATTGAGAAGCTCCTACTAATACTTCTCTCAAAGTTGCTACACAAATAAGTTAGTTAACCAAAATATTTGACAAGAAACTATGGTTCAAGGATAATGGAGTAGGGGAGTACTTTCTCTATCTTTCTAATCTACCTATATCACCTCGGTCACATGGACAACCTTCTATCATGCAACATCAAATATTTGTAGCATCAACATCAACACAACCACCAACAAAACCAAGTATAAAGTTTAATGGACAATTTATCAAAGAAAAATTCCCCATGGAAGATTATGAGGATAGAGAAGTTCTCAATTGGATCTATAAAGATGAAGATGAAACAATTCTTAATGTCAAACTACCTACTGATCAATATGGTAAATGATATTCAATTATGCAAAAGATGGGCTATGATGGTAATGGTCCTATTGGGAAAAGAAAAGGAGTAGTTGAGCCTATTCACCTTTCAGGACTTGTTGCAAAAGATAAAACAGGATTGGGCTATGATACTAACTCAAAAGAAATAACATCCAAAAAATTGCATGATATTGTCCTCACATTGCAAGAAGGTTCTGATCTAGGGGAAGCCTGGTTGACAGCAATTCAGAACATCATAGATAATAACTCTGACACAGATTCTGGAGAATACAAATGGGACATCATCCACAATGATGAGTTCTGGAGGGATAAAATTGTTGATGTGATACACAAGTATACGTCTACTCTAGTTGAAGGTGAAGGATCAAGGACCCAACCACAATAATTTGAACTACAACGCAACTATGACTCTAGTGATACCTAGTCAGATTTAATCGAACAAGACTATCATGAGAACAATACCATCATTGATCTATCTCATGACTCAGATCCTATAGACACCTCTGTTATAACCATAACCATCTCCAATTTCACATAGCCTAATGACCCACTACCGCTAATACATCTTGATCTCATTGACTGGGATCGATCCAGACCTATAGATATACCTATGTTTCCAATCGATGAATCTATTGTGAACTTCCTTTCCTTGGATGACACAAATGATTGTTCCACTAGCAATTTTTGGCATAGAGTCTTTAATCAGGAGAGTGTCAAGTCTCCTAGCTGCAAAAATAAAGATAAAAAGGAAAGATCTAATGGTGAAAACCATAATCTGGCAGTATTAGATTAAACAAAAGATAAAATAAAGAGTGTATTAGATGGTGAAAACCTTTTTAAGGCAGTAGATGATGGGATACTTGACACTCTCCCAGAGCACTATCATGAACAATCACCTATCTTGATTGAGCCTACAAAAGCAGTTAATCTTGAAATTCCAAAAATAACAAAGATCCTATAGTTAGCTGCATCAATGATAGATGAGGAAGTACCCGAGCTCATGGAGTTCCTCAGAGCAAATCAAGTCAACTTTTCCTGGTCTTATGCAAACATGCCAGGTCTTGATCCTGATCTTATAATGCATCACTTGTCCATCAAACCAAGAGTTAAACCTATGAAACAAAAGCTCAGGAAGATTCATCCTCATGTTGCACTACTAGTTAAAGAAGAACTTTGAAAACTCCTTGATGTGGGATTTATAAGATCAATTGACTATGTAGAATGGATCTCCAACATTGTTCCTATGTCCAAGCCCGACAAAAGTGTTACAGTGTGCATAGATTTCAGAGATTTTAATAAGGCTTGTCCTAAGGATGACTTCCTGCTTCCAAGCATTGATACTGTAGTTGATCTGGCAGCTGGCCATTCCATTTATTCACTAATGGATGGTTTTTCTGGTTATAACCAAATCAAGATTGCACCTGAAGACTAGGACAAAACAACTTTCACATGTCCATGGGGGACTTACTGTTGGAACATCATGTCTTTCGGTCTAAAGAATGTTGGGACTACTTATCAAAGAGCTATGACTACAATATTTAATGACATGATGCAAAAATTCATGGAAGATTATGTAGATGACATATTGGAAAAATCATACACAAGAGAAGGATATCTCGAGGTATTATCCAAAATCTTTGCACAATTAGAAAAGTTCAAAGTTTGCCTCAACCCTAAGAATTGTACTTTCAGAGTCACCTCTGGAAAGCTCTTGGGTTACATAGTATCAACAAAAGGAATTGAAGTAGATCCAACCAAGGTACAAGAAATCATGGAAATGTCTCCACCAAGGAATATCAGCCAGTTGCGGTCATTACAGGGAAAACTTCAATCTATACGAAGGTTCATCGCACAGCTGGTTGATAAGAGTCTACCTTTCACACATCTACTACATAAGAATGTTCCTTTTTAGATGAGATGACAAGTGTGAAATGGCCTTTCAACAAATCAAGTAGTACCTAATGAACCCACCAGTTTTGGTACCACCAAATCCAGACAAACCACTAATCTTATATATTGCCACAACAGAGACATCTTTTGGGGCATTATTAGCACAAGAAGACTCTACAGGAAAGGAACGTGCAATTTATTACATCAGCCAAATGCTAATAGGTCATGAACTCAACTACACTTTCATTGAGAAGGCTTGTCTGGCAGTAGTCTTTGCCTCACAGAAATTTCAACATTACATGTTAACTCATACAATCAATCTTGTTGCAAAGATTGATCCACTCAAGTATCTGTTAAACAAAGCTACATTGATAGGAAGGCTAGCAAAATGGGTTATGATCCTAAGCAAGTTTGACATTCATTATGTGGATTGCAAAGCAATCAAAGGAAAATTTATCATTGATCAACTAGCTGAAGCACCACTACAAGTAGAGTATCCCATACACATTGAATTTCCAAACACCAATGTCTTTACAGTACAATCAAAGAAACCTTGGTATTTATACTTTGATGGTTCTTTCACTCAACACGGATCGGGGGCAGGTATACTCTTTGTCACCCCTCAAGGAAATACCATTCCTCGATCATATTGGCTAATGTTCCCATGCACTAATAACATAGCCGAATATGAAGCTTTAATTACTAGACTAAAAATAGCATTGGAATGGAGGATCACAGAACTACAAGTCTATGGTGACTCACAGTTAGTCATTAATCAGATCAATGATGATTATCAGAACAAAGATGACAAACTGTTGCCATATAAGAAAATGGTTGATGATTTCAAGAAGTACTTTGTAGATATCAAGTTCATACAGATTCCAAGACTTGATAACAAAGCAGCTGAGGCTATGGCCATGATTGCATCATTGCTACAACTCCCAGAAAATCAGACTCGCTATGAATTTTTGGTGGAACAATCATTTACACCTGCCTATGACACACCTAAAAGCCAAATCATTTGCCACTTTACGTAGGATCCAATTCACCTTGGTATGGAAAGATTTATGCCTACCTAAAAGACATCTTACCACTTGACTTATCCCATAACCAAAAGCACAACTTTATTTGCTAATCCTCTCGCTATACCCTCATTGTTGACACTCTCTATCACCGTGGTCTTGATGGTACTTTACTTCGATGTCTTGAACGTGATGAATTTTACAAGACCTTACAAGAATTTCATGGGGGTATTTGTGGTACTAATTCAAGTGGACTAGCCTTATCCAAGAAATTGATTAGAATGGGTTACTACTGGCCGCCTATGGAGAGAGAATCATTCACTTTTACAAAGAAGTCTTCTAAATGCTAGATTCATGGGAATCTTATTCATGTTCTTTCACAAGAACTACAACCATTCATGCTGACCTGACCATTTTCTTAGTGAGGGTTAGATCTAGTTAGAAAGATTCATCCTTCATCATCGAACAGACACAAATTTATCATCACAGTGACATAGTACTTTACCAAGTGGATTGAGGCAGTACCTTTGACTAAGGTTACCAGAAAAAAGATCTCGTCATTCATACTCAACTATCTTATCTGTTGGTATGGCATTCCCAATTCCATTATCACAGATAATGGAAGACCATTAAAAAATCAGGATGTTGATGAAATTTGTGAAAGATTCCATATCCAACACAGATATTCAACACCTTATTATCCACAAGGGAATGGCCAAGTAGAGGCCTCAAACAAAAAAATATTGAAAATCTTAAAGAAGATTATGAATGATGCAGGGAAAGATTGGCATGTTCAACTCAATTCCGCATTATGGGCCTACAGAACTAGCATTCAAATGCCAACAAGAGAAACACCACATGCTCTTGTCTATGGAGTAGGAGCCATATTACCTCTAGAGGTTGAGATTCCATCACTAAGGGTATCATTGAAGGGTCTCACAATAGATGAGGACTACAGAGTTTCCCAACTACAAGAGTTGGAACTCCTTGATGAGAAGAGACAATGAGCGGCTGAACATTTGAAAGCATATCAACAGATGATGTCTCACAGCTACAATCACAGAATCAAGCCACATACTTTTCAGGTCGGTGATCATTTTCTGAAGGAAAATCCACGGAATGAGCAAAATAGAGAGAAGAAAGGAAAGTTTGAACCAAATTGGCTGGGTCCGTACGTAGTTATCATAGTATACGGTTCAGGAGCATACAAGCTATCAATGCTAGAAGGGGACCTATTTGATGAACCCATCACCAACATGCACCTGAAGAAGTATTATGTTTGAAGTGGTTATCATCATCCATAAAAAGTATTCAAAAAATACAAAAATAGCATAAAAAGTCTAGAAAAAATACAAAAATAGCATAAAAAGTATTAGTTCATGTTTTGTACTTAGCTTCTCAGCCTTCATTTCATACATCTTTTCACCATCTTATAACCGTATCAGTATCATACTGCCATCATTTTCCTCAGGCGATAACATCTTACCATGTCTTGCTCATTGTACATATCCATTTCTGCAGGTTGTGTCAATACAGGGGGCAAATGTTGAAACACTAGGGACACTCAAATTTTAGGTTCTACCAAAACAACTAGACAATGAAATAGAATCCAATCATGCAAAAAAAAAATCAAATCCTATAAACCGCTATCTAATCATTGATCCATATCACAATAGTTTTCAACAAAATTCATATCACCACACATATCTGGATGATCTAAAATCTGAATGATGATTGGAATATCAGTTTTATATTTTGAACAATGGTTGTTTGATTTTTTGATATCATCCCTCTAGAGAACACTCAATGATGTATTGAACTAGAGTGGCGAGGAAAGAGGGTGATTTTTCTTTGTCTGTTGTCTAGAGGTTAACTATCAATTTGGTGCAAATATGTCGTGAGACATGATTTTAAAAACATATCATTGATGACAGTTCCACATTTGCATCAAAAGGTGGTTAGTATTTGTTTGTTTATGCTAGAAATGTTGAGGTCATCTCAGTTCAATTATACGTCGATGCTTGTGTTCACTTGCTATATCAAAAACCATGAAAGTTGTACTCAGGTCATTATTGGTGCTAATTTCCCCTTTGATGCTTATACATACTTCCAACATTTTAAAATGCTCTATGATAATTCAAGAAACCTAACAAAAGGCTCAACAAACATTTGGTTTCATTTAGTTGCATTTCATTTAGTAGCATTTCATTTAGATCAATGCACATATTTGCATACTGGATTTGCATCAGAGTTTTTGAAAGGCTGAACAAAAACATCAATGGCTATCATGTCTCTTTGGACTATTTGTGGAGGACATTCGAACATTTGTTTTATCATCATCTTTCTCCATCCTCATTAATCATTATCATTTCATTTAGGTCTTATACATATCATATAGTTAAGCATTTATCATTCATTCTCATATTATTTTGATCCTTTATCATTTTCTATCATTCATTTATTCATTAGGCATTTTAATATCACTTTCATATTCATATTATCTATTGTTTTCATATCATTAACATCTTACTTATCATTTTCATTTTACACAGTTTCATACCATTTTATCATCTTTATTACCATTTCATTATGATATTTTATACATCATTTCATAATCTATTTCATATCATCTTATCATATCATTTTCATATTCTTAACATTCATCAGATCATTTTATCATTATCATATCACATTATTTATCCTTATCCTTCATTATCATTTTATCATTATTTTATCATTTTCATTTATTTACATTTTCATTGTCATTTCATTTAGCATCATCTTATCATTTCATTTTTCATATCATATCATTTATTCTTATCATTTATTATCATTTTATCATTATTTTATCATTTTCATATCCTTATCATTCATTCATCATTACATCATTATCATTTTCATATCCTTATTATCCTTATCATTATCATTTATCATTTATCATTTCATATTCATTATCATTTCATCTCATTATAATTTCATGTTCATCATCATTTCATCTCATTATCATTTATCATTTATCATTTCATGTTCATTATTATTTCATCTCATTATCATTTATCATTTATCTTTTCATATACATTTCATTTCGTCTCATTTCATTATCATTTCATATTTATTTCATCTCATTATCATTTTATATTCATTTCATTCATCTCATATTCATTTCATATCATCATACATTTCATTATGCTATTTATCCTACCTTGCATGCATTTATCATTTTCATATCATTTTACATAAAAGAATCCACAAAATCATCCCATAAACATAAAAATCCATTTTCCATCACATCATCATTATTTATTGCATTTGAAAAATGCAAAAACAAAAGATTTCATACATACATTGCATTTCCACATCATTTGCAAAACATACATTTTCCTAACATTTCATATCATATATCATTTTAACACATTGCATTTTTATCATTATCATCCACTTGCATGACATCATTAGTCCACATCATAAATAATCATCATCGCATGAATCATCCCGCATCACATGGTTAGTCATAAAAGGATCAAAATCCATATCATATACAACTTAATGCATATCCATATCATATTGTCATATAAAATGCAACATATCATCAAAACTATCGCCACTGCATATCATCGCTCATCAAAATACATACCAATGTCCAAAGTCCAATGAGATTGAAGAGTCTAAACAAGATACATGAGATATGGTCAAAATCAATGTACATGATCCAAAATAATGATATATATCAAAAATATTGCATCAATTAATTAAGGATGGTTGGTGGAGCCCCTTGATGGAGCTGGTCTCAAGGATGATGGCCTGCCACTAGTCCCTGTATCAAGATCCTGTCGAGGCCCTATGACCCCTCAGCTCTATGTCATCATCCATGATCTGCTCCTAGTCCTATTGTGAGACCATGGGTAGGGATCTCTACAGTCGCGTGGACACAACTCCTCATATCTAACTCAATAATACTCAGCCTCTCTAGCCATCTCAAATCCCTCTGCAATAGCCTCTCACAAAGATGCACTCTCAATAGTGCTCAAGAGTGTTTGTGCTACACCCTCTACCTCCACTGCTCTCCGTCAGAAAGAGTTCCTCTCTTCCATCAACTGAGCTACATGTAGGTTTGGGGTAGGAGGGAATGCCTGTGCTTGTGCCTATGCCTGCACCTATGTTTGTGTCAACTGTGTCTATAGCTATGCTACCAAACCCTGAGCCTGAGCCAACTGGCTTTGCAACTATGCCTATTGCCCCTGCAGTGTCTAAACCTAGGCCTGTAGTGTATCTATTTGCACCTGTTGTGCTGAAGAGGTGACCCTAATCTCCATCTATCGATCAATATCACTCCTCAGCCTCTGAATACCCTAAGAACTACTCGTAATATCAGTCCTCTATCTCACTAACCTCTGCTCCTCCTATCTGCCATCTCTGCCATCATCCCCATCACCATCATCTGAGCTCCCCTCATATCCACTCTCCTCCTCGTCTCCACTATCCTCCTCCTCTCCTCTGATAGTTTCCTGATCACCACCTGCCACATCCTCCTGTCTCACAACTCCTGGCTGCGGTGCCACCAAAATGGGTACTAGCTCATCTAGACATGTAAACCGTGGAAATGGGTGTGTGTGATAGTAAACTGAATACTCCTCTGACATGCTGACATCAACAATATCAGGTCTAGGATCCCATACCTTAGGTTGTAATTCCATAGACTTAGTATACGTGACCTGGTAAGCAATGCAAGGACCCCATCTAGGCTCATCCTTGTACTGTCCATAGTGTGCAACACCCTGAGGCATACCTTGTGTGAAACCAAACTGTCTCTGTACTTGTAAGGCCAAAAACCTCTTTATAATAAATGGAGTATGACCTATCAAAAATTGAGGTATACCTAAAAATGGAATCTCCAAGGGATCTGTGTCCCAAACATCACAATCAGTATAGGGCCTCCATATCATGGTATCCATGTCATCCAGGGTCTATCTCCAATACTCCACCTTTCCCAGCTTGGGCTGGACAAGTGAAAATGAATAGGCATACGCATATGGCCTACCTAGAAGCCTAGCTCTCAGACATAGTGGTCTAGTCACAACAATATGCTCCCATGCCCAAATCTAGAGAAAAGTCACATCACACGATAAACTCGATGATCCTCTATATACCACTTGATGTAGGTCATGATACAAATGAGCTAGCATGCAGCTCCCCCAAGCATATCTCCTCGGCTGACCCATCATCTACTCGATGATCCTCCCCCATCCAACTAATAGCCCCTTTGATTGGTGATCCAGACAAAGGAAGCCTCCAATAAAAGTACCCAATAATGCAAGTAAGGTCGGATATCCTTTGAAGTTTTCCCATGGCACCCAGTACCCTGCTATGTGTACATCTCCAAACACTCTCCTAAGGGCATCTATCCCACCCATCTCCTTGTTATCATAGAACACAAGGAACCTATCACTGGGATCCCCAAAATCTTGTATACATCCTCTGTGGTCACTGTCAGCTCACCAGTCAGCAAATGAAAAGTGTTATGCTTAGAATGCCATCTCTCTACTAACGCAGTCAATAGTCCCCTGTTGACTCAAATAGGAGGCATCAACAATAAATATCCCAACCCATAACTCACTATCAGCTGCACATCTGCAAGTGTCAAATCTTGAATCCTATCCCAACCCATAGGGAGGCGCTCTCTAATCTGAAGGTTTTTGAAAACCTCTTATTTTTTGTCATCACAAGGATAATCAATCAGACTCATATCATCGCCTCATATCAAAACAATATATCTACCTCAACTAGGTTCATATCAAATGACCCATATCAATCAAGAGACACACATCAGACTCATATCAAACATCATATCAAGTATTCTATCTAAGGAAATCATATCAGACCATCAATACAAAATCTATCTATCTGCACATCAAATCAATCTACTCTATCATCATTTACTATTTTTTTTCTATCACATGAAGCAAATTTATCAAAAATCGCAATCATCATCCTATTTGTACTTCAATCATGAATGCAAATATGTTTTCACTCAAATCAATCCACTATTTGTTTTCTATCACAGAAAGAAAATTTATCAAAATTCATATCAATCATCTACTCTTTGTTTTTCATTCTTTTGGAAACAAAGTTATCGGCTATCTACTCTTTGTTTTCTATTTCGAGAAGCAAAGTTATCAATTTCTCAACATGATGACATGACAATTTTCCTATCTATTGACCAACGAAGCAATAATTCATCATCATTCCCATCAAAATAGCATTTTGTCTAAATTTTTCTAAAAGTGCTACTCTATGGCCTAAAAGCTCTGAAACCCTAAATGCGCCAAATTTTCCTCTAGATGCGCTAAAAATCTCGATGTGCCATTATGTGCCTTGTAAATGCTAAATCATTTCCTAAAAGTGCTATTTCCCCAAAAGCGCTACAATCCTAACCAAATGCGTCGTTTTATCTACTCTATGCACCACAACCCTAAAAGCGCTATTATGCTTCCTATATGTGCTACTCTACCAAATTTCCTATAGGTAGCCTTTATGTACTACTTCATTTATCTAATGTGCTATTCTATCAAAAACCTAAAAGTGCTACTTTATAACCTATATGCGCTAAAAAAATCCTCAAATGCACTATTCTATTTCCTAAAAGTGCTAAAACAGCCTGTCGAAACCTAAATCCTCGCTAAAATGCATCAAAAATTGACCAAAAATGGAAAATTTCAAAGCAAAGAGGATCAAATTGATCATAGGTGGTCCATACACAGTTGGTCGCTGATATTGATGGAACCGCTCGAATCTATGTCGGTGATAAGGAATCTCAATCGTGCCAAGTCACCGTCAGAGCAAAAGGTTTCTAAAAGTCAACAAGTCAAAATGACTTACCTTTTTACCCTTTTACCTTTTAAGGGTCAAACAAAGTAGGTTTTTGGTGGCATTTTTTTTCCTTTGGGGCATATTTTTCATCCATTATCGGGAGCTAAATCACTGCGTCCCTTTTATCATCTAAATTTTCTCATCAAATCAAAAATCTCTCATCATCACTGATTTATCTCTCAAGGGGGAATCATTAATATCGACAACATTCTTCAATTAGAAACTTATCAGAGTCAGATCAACGACATATCAGTTAAAAATTTTTGATCAAGGGGAAAAAATCAAACACAACAAATTTAAAATAAGGAATATTTTCTTTGAAGCAATGTGTTTCACACATCACTTCAAAGAGGGGCAAAATGTATATGCATAAAATTGGTCATGTCTAATCCTGGCATTTAATTAAATATTTATTATTTAATTAATTCCTCTAAAGTCCTCTACATATGATTAAATTTAATTAATTTAATTATTTCGTTCACGTACTTTATTCTTCCACTTTAATTAAATAAATTCATTTTATTTAATTACCACTTTCTTAAGTCCACTTAATTAATTAAATAAATGTCATTGTTTATTTAAATTAATTATCACATTTAAGTTTAATTAAATCTTTGATTTAATTGAATTTAATTTCCTTTCTCCTATTCAAATCTTTCTTCTAATTAATTAAATATTTTATTTAATTAATTTAATTTACAACTTTAATTAAATATCTTTATTTAATTAAACATCTTTCAAATATTTTCAAATCATAATTAAATCTAATTATGAAATCTTCCATTATCTTTCAAATATTAATTAAATATTTTCTTTAATTAAGAAAATCCTCCCTATCACCCGTAAATAAATAATTGAATTCATAATTCATTGTTTATCTTCAAAATCTTTCCATAATCTCACAAAAAGATGATTTTTACAATTCATCTTTATCATCTCATCTTATCTCTTCTTTGAAAAAGGAAACAAAGCTTGTTTTCTATTTTCTTCTATTTTTCTCTCCAGTCTTATCCATCTTCGATCGTTCAATCTGCCAGGAATTTTCACAGCCGTTGATCACATCAGCCAATCAAAATCTTTTGAAAACTCTATAAATACCCCTGTAAATCCAAGCATTGGTTACAATAGACAACAACAAAATGAATGTTCATTAGAATTTAATTACATTATAGCATTTTAGCATTCTAGCATTGTTTTTATCATCTTTAGTTTTTATCAATCTCATAATCTTTCATTTTATCAATCATGTCTAGTATCAGCATAATCATATCTTAGCATAGCATTGCATGCATTCATATTCGATCTCGTTCTCTAGGAAGACTGTTTGTTGAGCCTAGCACACAATCTGAGAGCCAACATGAATCAACTAAAACACTGGAGATAGAGAATGATAGGATCACATCAAAGACAGAAGAAAGAGTTTGCGTTTATTTTCTTTTAAATTTTGTTTTGATACAATGTTCTATCAGTGTGTTTTGATTTGTTTTATATACATTTGAAAAAATCTAAAATCAATCACACACACAGGTATTATTCTGAAACACAAGTTTAAAGCCATTGATACACATCTGACCAACACTTAGAAGGTTATGCTTCAAACCCTTCACATAATATACATCATCAATATTGTGCGCTCCATCAAAACTAATTGAATCTTTACCATAGATCTTAGCTCCTGAATCATCAACAAACATAACTAAACCACCATCATATTTTTCAAGTTTAGTGAACTTACTCTTATCTCTGGTCATGTGATTTGAACATCCACTATCAGCTACCCAGTAGTCTTCATCATGTCTTGCATGACAAGTAGTAACCAAAGTACCTTCCATCATATCCTTCTTATCCTCTAAAGCCTTCTTACTTACACATTTTCAAGAGTTAGTGGATACATATTTATTTTCCAAAGATAATAATAAGCATTCACTATCATCAACCTCATTATCAGACTCATCATCAGAAATACCTGCCTCTTCCTTAACACAGTACAACTTCTTATACTTCTTATCCTTCCTATCCTTATCCTTATAATCCTTTCTCTTTTTATGTGTAGCCCTATTCAGACATCTCGAAGCATAATGACCAATGTTACCACAACTAAAACATTTAAAGGGTAACATACCTTTATACTTCTGGTACCTTTCTTCAACTTCCTAGTGAAGTTTGCTTCCAAATCTTCATCATCAATATCCAGTTCATCAATCTTCATTTCCTTAAATGTCATTAATGTCTTCTCCCATTCCTTTTTATCTTTCTGGAACTTTCTTATCTCAAACTCTTGCAAGGTGCCAAACAACTCTTCTATAGTGTACTTAGGATAATACATTTCTTCAATCACAAAGATCTTGTCGCTATAGTAGTCTGGTAGGGTGATCTAGACCTTACCAATTATATCTTCATCTACTAGTTTTCCTCCTTGATTTCTAACTTCATTTGTTGCCAGTTCAACTCTCTGAAAGAAACTCATAAATTATTCACCTTATTCCATCTTTAGATTCACAAATCTATGCTTTTCCACCAGTCTTTTTGTCAATTTCACCTTTTCATTTACTTCATACTTGTCTTCCAACTTCTTCCAGACTTCATATGCAATATCTAGAGAACTAACTTTAACTCTCTAAGTTTTAGATAAACTACTACAAATCGCATACTTCACCTTCTCATTTTCTTCATAAGAAGTCATCTCATCTACAAAATTAACACTACCAGATGAAGGTGTATACTTTGACTCAATTGCCTTCTAGGTCTTGAAACCGAGAGAGATAATATATACTCTCATCTATCCCTTCCAATATTTATAGTTAGTTCCATCCAACATAGGGATTGCCAACTTGTGCACGATTGGATCTTCCTTAAGCGATTAAGCTTTATGTTGGTGGTTTTCCCAGTTCATCTAAGAATTCTCTAAGGAATAGCCAATTCTTATGTTCAAGAATCCTGAAATGACTGGACAACTGAACCAATAGCCTTCATCTATGTCGAATGACATATTCACTATGTGGGGCCTCCACAAATTAAGCGGATCGGGACAGGTGTCAAGATTTCGCTGATCTTGCTGATTTTATCCATCATCTACTTTCAACCAACAATACAGTAGAGAACAGTGAAGATTGTTTCATAAAATGAATCATGGTCGTTCATTGAAGATGTTAGGCCATAGACATGGCAGAGGGGAGTGGGTCTTGTGGTTGTACTAGGACACACATCTGCTTCTCACTAGTCTCGTTGTATTTATCCCACTGACACTTAACTCCAATGAGTTGGTGAGGTACAGTTTAGATCTATTCCGAGATCTTCAAATCTTTGAAATTTGCACATCAAACAACATTAGCATTTAATAGACATGACTTGGTTTATCCATTGGTGACATGACTACCAAGGTAAATGACTTAAGGTAATGAGAAAAGTGATGACCAATGCGTCAGGTAAACAAGGCTGGTAAACCAACGAGAAAGCATGACTCGAACAATGACTTAAAAGACTAGCTAGTCGATAGAACAGGTCAACTGAAAATAAAAACCTATGGACACCCTTGTGAAGAAAACCCCACTCTTCATGGGGATAAGGGTTTTGAAAGGGAGGCAAAGACCACGGGGTAAAGAGAAAATTCTAGAGAAATTTAGAAGCTCCATTAGCGGCTCATGCTCGGGGACGCATACCCCTAGTGGGTATGGCAAGAAAAAAATCTCTAGTTGAAAAAGACCCGAGTAGGAAACCAAAACCAAGGAGCTCACCCGGACTAGGCAAGCAAACCAGACAAGAAGGAAACAAACAAGACCAACATATATACACTAATTACAAAATATACATTTTGGATTGGAGGCACCAGGCCTCACAAAATTCAAGAGCAACACTTCCCTCTATCAAAGACTGTGGTTTGTATATCCTACTTTGAACTAATATTTGCATTATATTGTCGCAAGTTAGTAGCACAATTTTGATCAACACTACCCATGAAACTTGAAATAATGTTACCGCATTTATCTTTTCCTCTTGCAAGCTTAGGAAATTGATTAGGAAAAAGAAATCCCTCATACTCTACAATGTCATGAGATAAATCATCATAATCTTCTTGTTCATCAAACTTGAAAAGATCATAAGCACTATGGCTCAAACTAGATGAATCATTATAAAACTTAGGAAAGAAAACATAATTAGGTATGCTATCAGCATGCTCATCACAAGTGTTATTCCAATGAGGTGAAAGTAGTTCCATAATCAAATCCATCAGATAAGGAGTGTCTGTGAAGAATACCATTGTAGCTTCATATTGCTCTAGCTCTTCATATAATTGGAAAAGTGTTGCAGTATTAGCATACCCTACAGAATCATCAAATGATTCCTTCCTCTTATTACAATGAAAGATTATTAGGATATCTAAGCAATCAGGTATGACATGAATAGCTGAAATTTCAGTATTCTTTTCCATTGCACTACTCCTCACCATGGGAAATACAATGTAATCACTTTCATCCTTGTGAACATTCTCATTGTATTCAAAGCTGACACTATGGTTGAGGGATCCTTTATCTATGTTAGCATCCCTATATGTCTAATGCAATTTGGAACTTGACAAGTCATAATCAACATCTTTATTGACATAAATGTCAATATTAACACCATTTTGATCCATATACATCCCATCCATAACATACCCACTGATGGCACTTGTCAGATACTCTTTTTAGAGATCTTCAAAAAGAGGATTGCTCCTACACCAATAAGGATTATCATTTGCAATCTCACTATCCAATTCACTTTCATTGAATAAAATATTTTTCCATACATTAATTGGATGTATCTCATCATCTTTAAAATCAGGAAACCAATTACCCAAACTATCAGTGTATTCATAACCAATGAAGTCATTGGAAGAACATGAAGAAGCAATCTCACTATTCAATTCATCATTCATGCCCACAACAATTGATCCACATTCAGAAAATTCTTCACATGAGGAGAACTATTCACTGTCTAAATCCGCAAGATTATTACTACATCCTCTACTAGGAGCAAGTGATTCCATATCTACTTCATAAGAGGAATTATCTTCAATTATGGACTGCCCAACTTTGGCCTCCTCATTTTGGTTCCTCATTTGTGCTATATCACTGAGAACAAGTGCATTCCTTTCATTGACTGATGCATGAGGGTTGGCAACTGAATATTCACCTTGTGTCCTTTGTGTTTGATCACAAGTTATGACACCCCTAGGGAGATAGTTAGGCATCACCTCCTTGTCTTCATACTCTATCTCTACATCCTCATCAACACCACTTACATCTACTTTTAGGTTGGTGGTGAAGTAGCAGAAATCAGCAACCACTTGTTCTTATTTTAGTGCCTCTCTTTGTCTGGGTGACCTTAACCTTTGATTTTTTCCAATATGGTAATTTTTTCACATACTTTGAGAAACAAACAAGGGTATATGTCCCTATTCCATCTTTTCTACAGTGTATATCCAATCTACTATTTGATTGAGGCTATGAGGTTTTTGGTCCATAGACCATTGACTAGATCCTAAAATATATGCTTCACAAAATAGATTGATGCACATTAGGTCATTAGGTCTAAAGCTTTTGGGTAGTTCTATCAAGATATCCATGAATCTTGAAAATAATTCATATGGTGATTCATTTGTTAGTCTTCTTATTTCATACAACTTTTTGATAGAGGAGATTATATCAGATTTTCCCATCCTTGATTGATGTGAGGTTGATGCTTGTTCATATTCTTCATTTCTTGGAAGTAAAGTGTACACAACAGTCATGAGATCTTCTTGAAAAATTCTTTTACCTTCAAATCTAATTGATTGAGCATTTTGGGTAATGCTAGAATTATTAGTAGTAGTTACAAATCCTTTCATTATTGAGTATCTTAAGTTGTTCTCAATATCAATTGCAATCTTATATGCTTGGTGCAAAGTTGTGGGTTCTTTATCTCTTAATAAGAGGCTCATATTCTTGTCAAATGCTCCTAGATACACAACCAAACATTCTGTGTCATTTGGCCTTATATCTTCAGGAATTTCTCTGATTGCCTTTGCAAATCGGAGATTAAAAATAGGAACTAATTCCCCTTTATTCATATGAATTTCCATGAAATTCTTCCTTGTTATACTTGGATTCACCCTCTCACCAAATTGTTCAAAAAATCATGCCATGAATTGATTCCAGGAGGCTTTGGAACCTCTTGGTAAATATGAGTACCAATCCCTAGAATCATCCTTCAAAGATTGATCAAAGAATTTCGTAACAACATCTTCATGACTTATTTCATAATCCCCCATCACATCTAGGAAGTTTGCAAGTTTTTAGAGGCTGAGTCTGAACTTTTTCATGTGAATTTGGGCAAGTACTTCCTAACCTTCTCAGGAATTGGATTTGGGAAACCTCTAATGCCACTTAAAACCAATGGCATATATCTTTCAATAACGAAATCCCATTGAGGGCACGGTACATTTTCCTCACCCTACATATTTTTGCTTGATTCTTTACAGGGGTAAATTCTCTAAGAGGAAGTACTCAAAAGAATAGCACACTTCTTAGATAATCAAAAACTTGGCATATAAGAAGTATGGAAATAAGTACTAATATTCCTTGTCTTAATGCAAATTCATCTGATAGGGAACCATTTATGACCTTAGATCTTGAAAAATTCTCATAAACCTCTCTGCAATAGAGTAATGCTTTTCTAAATTTATGAGAATACCTGGAAAATTTGTAGCATCCGTTAATCTCTCCTCCTGACTGCAGATTCTACAAGTCTAGAAATCTTCTTGACAATTCAACTGGTTCTTAAGATAGAGTCGCAACCTCATTTCACAGAGGAATAATCTTCAAAAGGATGAATTCCTTTTCAAGAGTAAGTTTCATTTTGGGTCTTTTCCAATAGTAGAGTCACATTCGAACCTTTTGATCTTTGTTGCAATAAATCTTTTCTAGGTTAAACATCTTCTCAATTGTCCAAACAAAATATTCAAACATGGTATATTCAGAATGGCAAATACTTTGACTCTATGTAATGACTCTTGAGGCCTAATTCTTCAAGACCCGAATGACTCTATGACAAGGCAATTTATAACTAGATTTCAAAGTGCCTCCCCATTAGAGTCGCTATTCTATTGTTTGTTTTCCCAATGCACCTAAGAATTCTCTAAGGAATAGCCAATTCCTATGTTCAAGACTCCTGAAATGTCTTGCCAACTGACAAGATCAAGTCAAATGACTTAGATCTTCTACACTTTAGACTCTGTGGGACCAAGGAGGGTGTTCCTATTATGTAACTTTGGAAATTTATTCTACAAAACATTCCATTTCATAGATTCACTCTAATAAAAGGATAATAATGCAGCAGATTACTATCAGATTGGCTTATATTCTCAAGTAATTTGCTACCCATTTATCAAAGAAATGTATTCTTCCAAGTTATTACCAAATTTACATCTCATGGTTAAAGAAATTTGAAGAAAATTCAAATTTTGACTTCAAGTTGGCTTCTAAGGGAACAATTAACATACCCTTGATGTAAATAGTGAAAATAGACTAGTGCCTAGTTACATTGGGCCATGGAGTTGCATATGCAAAGGTTAGAAACATAGAAATGAATGCAATTCTAGTACAATAGAATATCCATGTAATGGTTTTTCCCTACAGAACTCATGTTACAGAAACATAACTACTTATCAAATCCATTAGAAATTACTGTAAACCCATGTCTCCCTTCATGCATTTTAATCAATTACTTTAACTAAATCAAAGAATAGAGGCATGAATTCAAAAAAAATAGTTGAATATAAATGAAAATGTCCTTGATATTTCATTTAAGGTATACAATAACTTGCATTAGGAGAGTTGATGTCTCAAAAATATACCTTAAACACTATACTAGTCATTACTATGAATCTAATTAAGAATTTACATATACTTTCATGACTCAAAACTAGGCATATGCCCTATATGCTATCTTTTGATAACCTAATATTCTCCCTAAAGCTTAACTAGAATCGACTCTTCAGAATTCGATCTCTTGCAAATGAGCTCTAAATTCCATTTACAGACCAGGGAGCCAACAAGCTACCAACTCAAATGCAAATTACATGACAAAAAATTCAATTTCAATTTCAACCTACATTTCATAATCCTCCACATACAAGCCCCATAGGAACACATTGAGCATGAGGAGAATCCAAAAGTTGTAACCGCCATCCAAAAAGGGAAATGAAAAAGCCTGCCAAAATCCCCTTTGTCGCCATCCACATTGAAATAGACCAAGCACCAAAATGCCACAAAGGCGCAAAGTAGTCATTCATAACCAAAAAGTGCCACACACAAAAAGAGAAGAGATAACCAACACAGTAGATATCATCAACAACAAAAAATTCTTACCCCACATACACACAGCCACATCATTTACCCTTTAAACTACCCCCACCAGTGTCCCGACAACAGTACAAGCATCCTCTTCAAGTCTAAGTAGGAGGAAGAGAAGAGACCTCAATTTCTACTTCATCCTTGTCACTATCTGGCATGGTGATAGTGTGTCCACTTGGAGTCCTAGATGCTACTGGTAGGACATCTATTACCTCCAGGTTAGAGGGTATACCCTGGTTCAAAAGTTGTAGGTACCGGGCGTAAGCAAAGGAAGTCTTGGTATCACTATCGGACGAACCACTCATAAGATTGATGGGAAAGTGTTGGCACCCATAAGAGCCATGCTCGCACCTCACCTTTCTTTGAGCTCCATTGGTGAATTGTGTTGGTTACTTTCCCTTGTCTCTTGTCTATTCACCAGCCACACTTTAGAACTATAGTTGTTGACTGCATCTGGTAGGCGCTAGATTGGGCTTATTAGCATCCATACTAGAAGAAGCCTTTGCCATATCAAAACAGTGTCTCTGGGAATTAAGTCAAATTGACCTCCTCACTAGCTTGCTCATTTTGTCTACAAATTACTTGAACTGACCTTGCTCTACTCAAGAAAACAAAAAACAACTAAAAGTGGATAACAAAATTAGTTGTTGTTCTTTCCATATTTATTGTATGGAGCAATGGATTTCATAATCAATGCTCAACACATGCGCGACCCTGGAAATTTATTGGCAAATGTACAATTTCCTTTTAATCCCATTTGCATGGGAATTCATAGACCACTCACCATGATTACTAGTGATTGCATCTTCACAAGAGCTTGTGATCAACTTGATCTTTTTGTAGAAATTTAGCCATTAGTGCGAATTGGTTACAAAGAGAAATGACCATCATGTGGTGTTTTCCAACTTTAGAATGTCTCCCATCGATTATCTGCCTTGGTGGCTAATTGGATGAATAGCCTACACTTGACTAGCCTTGACCTCTAGCGGTGCTTCGCTGAAGTGTTCATAACCAATAACCTTCATCCATGTCAGATGAAATCTTCACTGTGCAGGGCCTCCACGAACTGAGTGGACTGGGACATGTTTCAAGATTTCACTGATCCTGCTGATTTTATCCATCATTTACTTTCAACCAACAATCCAACAGGGAACAGCAAAGATCATTTCGTAAAATGAATCATAGTCATTCATCAAGGATGCTAGGCCATAGACATAGTAGTGGGGAGTGGGTCCCACAGTTGTACTAGGACATGAGTCTGCTTCTCGCTAGTCTCGCCATATTTATCCCACTAGCACTTAACTCCCACGAGCTAGCAAGGTATGATTTAGATCTATTTCGATATCTTCAAATCTCTAAAATTTGCACATCAAACAACGTTAGCATATAATAGACATGACTTGGTTTAGTTGTTGGTGACATGACCGCTAGGGTAAATGACTTAAGGTGATGGGAAAAGTGATGACTAGTGCATCAAGTAAACAAGGTTGGTAAACCAACAAGATAGCACGACTCAAACAATGACTTAAATGATCAACTAGCTGACAAAATAGGTCAACCAAAAATTATAACCTTTGGACACCCTTGTGAATAAAACCCTACTCTTCATGGGGATAAGGGTTTTAAAAGGGAGGCAAAGAAGAAATTCTAGAGAATTTCAGAAGCTCCATCATTCTACACAAGGAACCAAAAGCTCTAATACCAATTGTTAAATAGGTGCAAGACAACTGAGAGGGGGGGTCAATAAGTTGTCACACAAATTCAAACTTAAAACTTTATCACTTATCAATTCTTCAACCACATTAATTTTTTATTAAGTATGAGCATGAAACACAAATAACAGAAAGTAAATCAACACAATTAACACCATATTTTTACGTGGAAAACCTAATAAGGGAAAAACCATGGTGAGGATTAACTCACAATATAAAGATTATAAAACTGAATAGAGAGGCTCACTACCAAGGGCTCACTACCTAGAAGAGGACTCAGTGTCCAAATACAAAAGATCGCTACCTAAAAAGGACTCACTTTCCAATAGGGAGGCTCACTACCTATAGATACAAAAGAGAACAAATGATCCACCACTTCATTTAACACACCTTAACAACCTTGAAAAAATAATTACAGAAACCTTTAGCTCACTACTTTCAAGAATCTGACACACTAAAACCAACTATCACAACTCACTCACACTCATACACTTCTACTCTTATGATTGTGGCTCACTTTTGTCAGTTTGCATCACGTTATCATCCAACTCTTCACAATTCAACATGCTCTTATATCATTCTCAACCTTAGAATCATTTACCAAGGTCGGCCACAAATAACTCATTTCATAAATTCAAATCAAATCGGCAACTCAAAATTCCCACGGTGGAAAGGAATAAGAGTGGACCAATAAAATTATTTTTCAAGATCAAAAAATAGCATTGTTGAATCAACCACACACTTCCTTAATTAATTTTTATTCTTTGAATGAAGTGAAAAAACCAGTTCGGCCAAACCTAATGAAAACATAAATGAACAATGATGTACACGCTTCCCAACATGAAGATGACACATGGACACCTCAATACACTTCAATATTTACTAGAATTCATCTTAGACTTCTTCAGATACGTCCACAACAAAAAAATATACTCCATACACTGAATACCTTTCACCAGATCATTTGAACTATGCAAACCCACACTGGAATATAGAAACATGACCTCCAAATTACCAAACTTTAACCTTCTTTGCCAAAACATAGAGAATACCATCATGAGACAACTCCTAGATCCGCAAGATCTGAAATGAACCAGCAGAGGACTGTGGAGTAGAAACATTTCTCCCAGTCCACAAAAGATCAAATCTACCGGTAGAACACACATACCGGTGGACACAAATTTCTCATACAATCTCATCAGAAGTTGAAACTTAGAATATATCACCATCAAATTACCATCAAAAAACCTATAGAACCACATAGGCATAGGATCAATACAAGAGAAACTTGGAGAATATACTGGAGCACAATCTAAACACATTCATCACTTTGACTTCTCTTCTTTATTAATTTTATCAAAAGCACTTGTAAATGTAGACATCGAAATCTGGTTTAGGCCTGCGACTTCCACATTCATCATAATTCGTATTCTTCATGGTCATTAATTAAATAATGTCAATTATTTAATTATTCATCTTAACATTAATTCTTCTATTAATTAAATAATCTTAATTATTTAATTAATTCATTTTCTTTTATTTCTTCTATTAATTAAATAATCTTAATTATTTAATTAATTCACTTTTCTTTATTCTATCTGATTAATTAAATAAATGTTTTTTATTTAATTATCTTACTAATTAACCTTATTCTTCTTGTTAAATTAAATAAATTCTTATTTAATTTATTCTTTAAACTATAATTAAATAAATTCATGATTTATTTAGTTATTCATTTAAAATCCCTTCATCACTTAATTAAATAAATATTATTTATTTAATTATCTTCAAATATCGAGTCTTGAATTAAATGAATTATTTAATTCATTAATTCTATTTTAACACATTCTTCTATATTTTAGATAATTATGTGACTTATCTAAGTATTCACTTTTACTCGACTCGACATCTATTTTAATCGTTCAGTTAACTATTGATTCGATGTCTGAGTGGCGTCTTCGAGTAATCTCTTCGTCAAATCATGCAATCCTCCAGTTCTAACTCATTTTTGTGCACATGCATATTAATTAAATATTCTTATTTAATTAATTAAATGTTGTGCGTGCATTCGAATAGAGAGTCGTTATAATCAATCTTTATCTCTGTCATGCAAAGATATTTCTAATCTTTTCGAATACCAAACTTGAAGATTAAATCATTTAGTTAATCTTTAATTCTATTTCTAATTTGTATCACTCATGTCACTTCTGTCAGTTAACATAATGCATGTCTAATCAGTCAATCTCATTCGTCCGTTGATCTTTCAATCTTGGCCTGTCATTCAAATAATCAATTTTCTATAAATTGATTTGTCATTCTTCATTCCAATCTCTCTCGCGAATTTTATAACTTTTTGAGAGAACTTTGTCTTCAATCTTTGATATTTTGCTAATCACTATCTTAGGCTATACTTGCACGAACTTGAAAATCTGAGGGCAATTATACTACACAAGCAAAATGGAGAAGGGCAATCGAGATGAATCATGGAAATATGTTTGGAATTGGTGAGATTGTTTCAGTTTTAATTATGTTTTTACATTTCCCATGTTCTTTGTTGCTTAACGAATGAATTTGTATTTTAGATTTAGTATTATTGCATGTGTGCTTCTAACGATCTTCCTTGTTGTCTATTGTGCAAAGCTTGTTTCATTTTCAGCGTTACATTTTGGTGAACCCGACGTGAAGACACCATCTTCGCGGATCCGTAGATATTTTTATTTTCATTTTTGCAGGTTTTTCATACAGAATGACACATGTGAAGTTTTTTGCACCGCAATTGACTTTCTGAACTGCATCTACCAGAAAAATGACACAATTGAAGTTTCTGAACCGCAACTAACTTTCTGAGCTGCAACTAAAAAATAAACGACGCATCTGACTGGTAACGAAACGATGCAATTGACTAGTAAAATTTTATTTTTGTTTACTGCAATATGAAATTTTCATTTGATTTTCGTGTTACTGATATCTTATTTTCAGCATGTGGCCTTTTCAGAGTTAACAAGCTTTTTGCAGGACGATTGACGAAGACTATTGAAAATTACTAATTATTTTTTTTGCAGGACATTTGTCGAAGACCCTAGTTAAATTTAAAACCAATTGTTTGGTAGCATAGAAAATCTTTTGTTTGGATTAAAATTAACAAGTTTCTACTGTGTTTGGTACGAAAGCACAAGTTTGGTCACCCTTACGACTTGGTACACCAAATTATCCTCTCCCCTTGTGCATCCGTGCGATCCTGGGTGTAAGAGAAACAGTTACCAACTCTAGAACTTGGGCCTGTTCTGGTGGGAAAAAGTACTCACCCCAGGACGACTTAGATCGGTAGCACCCTGAACCCGAGGGACTTCTAGCCGGTATACAAAAGTGGGTTCTTGGGGAAACCCCAAGAATCACGAGTGTGGTTCGGACGAGATGGATCCGAAAGGGGACTCGTGTCGTATGGATCACACCCCACGAATGAAATGCCTGAATTAAATACCTTTTTGTTTTAGAGACCAACCTATTTATGGCCATTGCTTGGTATTAGTGTAGGGTACAGTATCATGCCCGAAGATACTCACTACTGATCCCCTTGAGTAGAGATAGCAGTTCTTGGGAGGTGATTGCCCAAAGAATTTAGAATTGGTGTGCTCAAAAGACATTAATGAGCTATGGAGGGGAGCCAATGCCACCAAATTCCTAAGCTATCCGCTCTCGAGAAGGAAAGGTGTTCATCACCAATCCAGGGTATAATAGGTGGGCTATACCAAGTATACAAACCCTAGGCCTTTGGCCTATTAGGATGTGCTTGTCTGTTATCACTTTAAACGTTCTTTGAGTCCAAAATCGAAACTGAAAACACTTTGTCTTATGATTGTCTTTGATTGTCAGAATTTGATCATAGAAAATCGGGTCAGTTTAAATTTATTGTCACTGAAAATTCACAGAGAGTCGCAACTGTTCACCAGAAACATGCATCTAATTTTTAGAGTCGCATCTGTTAGGTTTTGAGTCGCATCTATAATTTCTGAGTCGCATCTATCGGTTTGGCTCACATCTGATTTCTAAAAGTCACATCTGGTAGTTTTGAGTCGCATCTGTTATTTTGGCTCACATCTATTTTAGAAACACCGCATGCGTTATATTCTGAGTCACATCTAGTAATTCTGAGTCACATCTGTCAGTTTGGACCGCAACTATTAAATTTGAAATGCATCTGTCTGATTACCAAAAAACCAAAATTCACTGTCACTGTCCAGTCAACATGGTTATACCAGTTTTAGGTGTCGTCGCATAAACAGTCTTTGAAACAGAAACCTGGAACGATTTTCTCAATTTTGCATCCTTTAGGTTCATTTAGTCATTACCATAGTTATCTTCAATTAGATTTTTAGCTTCATCATAGGGTACATATCACCTTGCATTAGACTTCTAGGAAGGTCACTCTTACAAACTTTAGGGTTGATTTACCATCTACACTCTAGAAAGGTCATAGTGTCAACAAAATTTGTCATTGAATGTAGTCCTATCATCTTATACTTTGTCCTAAAGAGAGTCTTCCTAGCTCATAATTCTAGTTAGAAAACTCAGCTTGTCTTTGATCCTCATCCTACATTGGTTCCTTGACTTAACTAAATTGACACCTTGGTTTGACTTTAGGTAGTTGGTCCCGTCATCTTGGGTATATATGATTGATCACTTTAGGGTCTTGCTTATACTTTTGCATCTTTAGAGTCTAGACTAGTGTCATCCTAGGACATCCCTTATTTTGCATAAAGAAAATCCCAAAAACGTAGACTAGGGTCATACTGTTCATACATATAGTCTTGCATTTCTCACATATTGAGCTTGTCTTACATGGTTGAAACTAGGTCTACGAGAAGAGAGAGAAAACATGTCGAACCCAAGCGAGTTCATCAATCCATTTTCTTCAAGAACTCATAAGACTCTATTAGACAAATTCACCACTAGAAACATTCAAGGACATATTGCAGTAGAGGACATAGAGGCTACCGCATAGGACCCTTAGTTTTCCTCTTTTGTAGATGAGTATCTAGCAAATGATCGTCAACAATTTTTAGGTAAATTGCTAGCTGAAGGTGATAATTTACCTCCAGGATTTGATATCAGTACCTTACAAACTCAACCTACACAAGGGACAAATACTACGACTGCTAGTACTACTATACCTTAGGTCACCACGACTATGCCATCTAGCACGTCTACATAGAGTACGACAGTCCATACGTCCCCATTTGGTACACCTAGCATGACATCGAGATTTAATTTCACTACAGGGGCTTCATCATCTACTCCCTTCAGTCCTCTTGTTGGGAATAAAAGGTCTAAAACCTCAGCCTCCATACCTTATGTCAGTACCACCAGTGCACAATCAACAACCATACCTACTGCTAGTATCACAAGTATCATACCACAGTCAATTGCCATACCTAGTGCTCAAATCACTAGTACTATACCAAGGATTACACAAATAGGGGGCATTCCCTCCTTCCAATATGGCAACCAAAATCCACTCTCCTAGACTAGCAGTCAGAGTCCATTTACATCGATTCTGAATCAGAATCCTTTTTCACAGATTGGTAGTCAGAATCCGTCCACGCAGATTCCTAATCAAAACCAATTTATTTCGATTCTGAATCAGAATCCCTTTTCACAGATTGGTAGTCAGAATCCGTCCACACAAATTTGAAGTCAAAACCAATTCACATCAATTTCAAATCAGAATCCCTTTTTCCAGAGTGGTACTCAGAATCCATTTACATAGAACCCAGGTCAACACCACTTTATGCCGATTCCAGATTGAAATACATTTACCAACATTCTGAATCCAAATCCACCTCAGATGCCAATTTCAATCAAAACCCATCACGGGACTTTGGATTTCAGAATACATACATGGATCTGCATAATCCTCCTAGCACATCTTTGACCCAAGTTGACGTCCTACAAACATAAATGCATGCATTACAAACGCAAATGGATAACATGTCAGTGTCAACTAAGAAATCATTTTCACCAAATGACATATGCCCATTCCCTTTTGATAGATCATTATACATGACACCTTTCCCTCACGGATATGTCATACCGAGTCTTCCTAAGTATAATGGCAAACGCAATCCAGTAGAACATATCAGGGAATTTTCTACCATATGCATAGATGTCGCTTACGACCCTACGTATCTTATGAGGCTATTTCCACGAAGTCTTGTAGGAGTTTCACTAGAATGGTTTTTGGGTCTAGATTCTGGCATTAGATCATGGGGAGAACTAGTCGAGAAATTTGTGGAGCAATTCTCCTTCCACATTGACCATGAGATAAATATAGCAACCTTGTGCCACACAACACAGGATGAAGGTGAAAAATTCATTTCTTTCTTCTAGAGATGGAGAACTATTGCTAGTAGGTGTCCTGTCGAGATACCCAAAAAACAAAAGGTTACAATGTTTCAAGAAAACCTTCATCCAAAACTTAGGAGTAATTTAAGGGTACATTGTTGCATATCTTTTTTAGAACTAGTGGAAAAAGGGGTGATAATAGAGAAGGATCTCATTGAAAAGGGTGAACTCAAGATGACAACACCCAATTGAAACCCTATCGTACAAAACATTCCCATGGATAGAAATAGATTTTGGTCTCGCAATAAAAATGTCACAAATGATGGGGTGGTTGATGCTAAAACTTTACAAGCAGGACCCCTCCTCACACTACAAGGGCCTCATAACTTTGCCAACATGATTACTGCTGCCAATCAACCTCCCAACGCGGTCCAAAATACTCAACGTCCACCACCAAGGAGATTTCAGAAACGTGAGTTCACTCCCTTAGGGGAACCCATCGAGTCGGTATTCAAACAATTATTACAACACAACCTCATACAGCTGTAGGAACCAAGACAATACGATCCAGGACAATTTAAACTAGCTTGGTGGGATGACAATGCCTTTTGCGATTATCATAGGACTAAGGGACATAACCTACAAAACTGTCGACAACTAAAGAATATCATATAGGATCTTGTTGATAAGAGAATTATTGAGGTTAGTGGGCAGAAACAAAAGACATCCAACACTGATCATCAAGTCTTTTTAGACCCACTACATGACCATGGGAAAGGAACTGTCCCCAGTTCGAGTACTAAGACCAATATGTCAGCCAATTATGCGAGTATCAAACATGATTATGATAGTGGAAAAATCATTCATTGCCTTCGCGCCGCCGATGAAAACATCAATACCATTAATATCAATGCTAATCCTGAATGTGTGGTCAATACTCATTGTACTAAGTTCGTTATCCAAGGCCCTCCATCATAGCAAACATCACAACCTTCCAAGTTACAATATAATCTACTTGACCAGTTGGGGAAGACCCTAGCCCAAATTTCAATCTTGGAACTGTTGTGTATTTCACTTGAGCACCGATCCATCCTCGATAAGGCTTTACAGAATACCACGGTCCCTAATGACCTTGATGTCAATCGTTTCCAGGAAATGGTGGGCTACTTGACCAATAATCATCATGCCATGTTCTTTCAACATGACTATGCCACAGAAAAGATGAACCACAATGACCCTTTACATCTAGAAGTCCTTGTTGATGACACCAAAGTTAGACGAGTTTTGGTAGACGGAGGAGCAGGGTTAAATCTATGCACTTTAAAACTAATTAAGGCATTAGGTATTTCAGAAGCATGCGTAGACACCACTAAAAGTATTGTCATTAAGGCTTATGATGAAGAAGAAAGAAAATCAAAGGGGGTGGTAACACTTCCTATCAGAATTGGTCCTGCCATGATGGAGACAAAGTTCCAGGTCTTGGATCTCACCCTCCCTTATAACCTTTTGCTAGGTAGACCATGGATTCACACCATGAAGGCAGTCCCTTCCACGTATCATCAGTGTCTGAAATTCCCTTACAATGGCACCGAAATAACTATAGATGGTGATCCCGATCCTTTCAAGTATTGCACAAATCTAAAGGAGATCCCTCAATGACAAGTGCCAGTGAAACAAGAGGCTTCATCGTCTAATCCATCTTCTTATGTTGACCCATCCACACTCACTCAAACATTTGTTTCACCCTCATTTCCTACTACTCCTAGGGTTGAGATCCAAGACAAGGGTTGTGGAGAGTATTACATGAAGACTTCTTATTGTGTTAGCCATTTGGTTCCTCCTAAGTCATATGGTTTGCCTACAAGTAGGGGACAGTCTATGATTACTATACATGTTCCCCCCACAACAACTTTTACTAAACGGGGTGAATTAAGCAAAGAGGCTGTAGATACAGAAGATGTCACTTCCTGGCTGTATAAGGAAGACAATCAAGAACCCCTTTTACTTGCTCATATTCCTACAAGACTATATGGGAAGGGTTTTAAAATCATGCAAAGCAAAGGATATGATGGACAAAGTGGTTTAGGCTTAAACCAAGATGGTAGAATTGAACCAATATTTGTTTCTCAGTGGCCAAAAGGAGTAGGGCTAGGGTTTCAACCGATTCAGATTGGCATTCCTAGTACTCCATTACCCTTACTTGAGGAAGTACATGCTTCAGATGATATTAAGACATCTCACGAACCAATAGACCAAAATCATTGTAATTCCCCCGACTCTAATGATTATGAGTGGGATTCCTTATCCTCTACTTACTCCATGGACCTTGACAAGTTATTTGGAGAACTTGACTTGATGTTAAGTTCCTCACCCAATCCCCTAAATTCCTGTCCACCAAAGAAAATGACAAAAGAGGAGTGGTTTAAACACTACTATTGGGAATCACTTGGTCCTACCTCGTGGCAACCTGAGCCACCTGTTTCCGATTGTCAAACCTTGGCATTAGGCCCACCTATTCACCCACCTAGACCCAAACCCAAGAGAAAAAAGGACTTGGTACAAGACTTTTGTAACCACATGAATAATTCAATCCTTACCTTGACCCCATTAGACTTTGATAACTCCGACGATGACATGACCTTAGTTTATCCCCAACTCATTGATTGGGATCAACAAGATACACCCGTTTTAAACATTTTTGAGAATGACAAAGCAATTGCTGAGTTCCTGGGATTATGTGAAGGCATACCTAACGGGGATCATAAAGCTAGTTTTACCATTGACTTGGACAACAAAGCATATTTTGGGGAATCTGTTCAACCCTCCAGTCACAAAAATGAGAAAAAGAATAAACAAAATAAAAAAGACGAGTCTCTAGGTGAAAACCGAAAGGCACCTTTAGACAATGAAAAAGTAAAAAGAAAGGATGTATCCGAAGGTGAAAACCTCTCTAAGGCACCCAAGGATGGAGGTTTGAACATTCTTCCCATTACATAGGAAAAGTCACCCATGCTTGTTGAAGAAACCGTAGAGGTCAACATAGGCACAAAAGAGAATCGTCAACTGGTTTATTTTGCAGTGTCATTGACAACAGAAGAGAAGCTTGAGTTCCACAACTTCTTTGCACAGAGACAAATAAATTTTGCTTGGTCATATGCCGACATGCCTGGGTTGGATCCTAAACTTGTTCTACACCATTTGCCTTTACAACCAGGTGCCAAACCAGTGAAACAGAAGCTGAGAAAAATGCATCCACAGATTGCTTTATTAGTCAAGGAAGAACTTAAGAAATTGTTAGACGTTGGTTTTATAAGATCAATCGACTATGTAGAGTGGATTTCCAATCTTGTACCAGTCACTAAACCAACTGGGGGCATCCGCATCTGCACTGATTTTGGAGATATCAACAAGGCTTGTCCTAAGGATGATTCCCTTTGCCTAACATAGACATGATAGTTGACATGATAGCAGGATATGAGATGTTGTCCTTTATGGATGGATTTTCAGGATATAACCAGATTAGAATTGCAACTGAAGATCAACATAAGATGACTTTTACTTGTCCTTGGGGAACATATTGCTGGAATGTTATGCCCTTCAGACTCAAGAATGCAGGAGCAACCTATCAACGTGCCATGACTACTATCTTTCATGATCTAGTACACACTTGTATGGAGGATTATGTCGATGAACTTATTGTAAAATCCAAGACAAGGACAACACATTTAAAGGTTTTAGACAAGATATTTCAGAGGCTGGAAAAGTATAAAGTGAGACTTAATCCAAAGAAATGTGTGTTTGGAGTCAAGTCAGGGAAACTGTTAGGTTATATCATTTCTAGACGAGGCATTGAAGTAGATCCTGCTAAGGTAAAAGTAATCATGGACATGCCACCACCCAACAATCTCAGTCAACTAAGGACATTATAGGGAAGGTTGCAATCTATCAGAAGATTTATAGTGCAGCTGGCAGACAAGACACACCCTTTTCAACATCTACTTAAGAAAGGAGTACCCTTTGCATGGACACCTAAGTGTGAAGAGGCTTTTCAATTGATTAAGGAATATTTACTTACACCACCTGTCTTAATGCCACCTGTTGAAGGGAGACCATTGATTATTTATATCATAGTAACCCATTCATCACTCGGAGCATTACTTGCACAGAATGACGATGAAGGTCATGAAAGGGAAGTCTATTATATCAGTCAGACTTTGGTTGGTTATCAACTTAACTATAGTAACATTGAACATGCCTGTCTTGCAGTAGTATTTGCTACCCAAAAACTAAGGCACTACATGTTAAACCATCAAACAATGTTAATTTCCAAAATAGATCCTCTGAAATATCTTCTCAGTAAGGCAGCATTAACAAGACGACTGGCCAAGTGGGTTATGATACTTAGTAAGTATGATATCCAGTATGTAGAAAGGAAAGCTATTAAAGGACGGGTCATTGCTGATCAGTTAGCTGATGCACCCCTACAAGTAGATCACCCATTAGTTGCAGACTTTCCTGATGAGTTCATATTCACATTTGACATAAACATAACATGGAAACTGTACTTTGATGGCTCACATACAAATCATGGTTCAGGAGCGAGTATACTATTTATCACACTATAGGGTGATTCCATCCCTAAGTCATTTAGGATTGCATTTCCATGCACTAACAACATGGCAGAATATGAAGCTTTAGTGACAGGTTTATGCATGGCAGTTAAGTGGAAAATCAAGAACCTACAGGTATATGGTGATTCTCAACTAGTAATATGACAGGTAAATGATGATTATGAGACTAAGGATGAGAAGCTTGCTCCATACAAGCGCATGGCTGATAGTTTTAAAGAGTACTTTGACAAAGTCAAGTTTCATCAGATACCTCATGTTTTAAACAAAGCAGCAGATGCTATGGCTACAATTGCATCACTTCTTGACATTCCTAACAACGTGCCTAAGTTTGAGTTCTTGGTCGAACAACTTTTGGTCCCAGCCTACGATATCCCAGATTCTGAAATGGTGTGTGACATTGTTGGTCCTGATTCCCCATGGTACAAAGAAATTTATGATTACCTTCATGCCGAAGTCATACCCATTGGCCTATCCAATAACCAATGTAGGACATTCCTCCACAAGTCAGCCAAATACACCATCGTTGGAGACACCCTATATAGATGTGCCTTAGATAATACCTTTTTGAGATGTCTTGATTCTACTGAAGCACAAACAACCTTGCATGGGGTGCGTGAGGGTATATGCGGTTCCCATTCCAGCGGTCCTACCTTAGCCAAGAAGATTATGAGACTAGGTTATTACTGGCCCACTATGGAAAAAGACTCATATGTCTTTGTAACAAAATGTTGCCAATGCCAAGTTCATGGAGATTTGATACATGCCCCAGCATAGGAGCTCCATCCGATCACGTCACCATGGCCCTTTGCCCAATGGGGACTTGACCTCATAGGTAAGATCCACCCCACATCATCTAATGGACATAAGTTCATTATCACTGCCACTGAGTACTTTACGAAGTGGATTGAAGCTATTTCTATGACATACATTACTGGCACACAGATTTCTAGATTTATCCTAAACTATATCATCTGTCAGTATGGTGTCCCTCAGTCCATAATCACTGACAATGGCCGCCCATTTAAGAACCAAGAAGTCCGTCATTTGTGTGATCAATTTCACATCCAACATCACTTCTCCACTCCATACTACCCCCAAGGTAATGGCCAAGTGGAGGCGTCTAACAAGACCATCATTCGAATCCTCAAGAAGACTATCAATGATGCTGGTTGTGACTGGCATTTACAGCTTAACCCTGCCTTATGGGCCTATCACACATGTATCTGTACCCCCACTGGTGCTACCCCATATTCACTTGTCTTTGGTTCTAAAGCCATTCTGCCTATTGAGGTCGAGATTCCTTCCCTAAGGGTATCACTGAAAGGCCACATTGATGATGAAGAGTACCGAGTGTCGAGACTCCGTGAGTTAGAATTCCTGGATGAGCGTAGACAGAAGGCACTAGACCATCTCCAAGCATATCAGAATTGCCTTTGTCGTAGCTATAATAGGAGGGTCTTAAACAAAATTTTTGACATTGGTGACTTAGTTTTAATGGAGAACCCAAAGAATCAAGCAGAAAGAGAAAAACTATGAAAGTTTGAACCTAACTGGTTGGGACCTTATGTTGTTACAGAAGCTTTTGGATCAGGAGCGTACCAACTCTCTACTCCTAAACGTGAACCATTTTCCTCACCAATCAATAGTATGCATCTGAAGAAATTCTACGCATAGCTTATGGGAGCCTTTGACTTATTTAGCAAAAAATACAAAAAAATTAGAAAATCAAAAAAATCGTTATCACGGTGAAAACCTAGAAAATAGGCATCTTGTTAACACCAAAAAAATTAGTTAGTATGGAAAATAGTAAAGACAAATCATTCATCCAATGGTGAAAACCACTTTGGTGGCACTTTGGATAGGTACCTTGGTGAAAACCTGGCAAACAGGCGCCATGTGTACTCAACTCTGCTCCTTTGTCTACTATTATTCTAATCTACCTTGTACACAGTCCTTATCCTGGTACATAGTCCCTTGTGTACATAGCCCACTTCCCTGTACATACTACCTATCCCTGTACATAGTCCTTATCATTGTATATAATCCACTACACTGTACATAGTCCACTACCCTATACATAGTCCACTTCCTTGTACATATTCCTTATCTTTCATATCCATCCCTTGTATATACCATTCATAATAAGTGGTAGTCTTTCCCATACCTTGGAATGATTGACATTGAGAGCATTTCATATCCTCCATCTTACTGTATTCATAGTCAATTGGTCTTATACTCGACTGGGGGTAAACACTTAACATGTGTCATATTGGTTCTTACATTGGTTGTGTTGAAGACATGAAACCATGAAAAATCCAAAAAAATTGCAAAATGTCCTGAGAAAAACACATCGGAAAACTTCAAAAAGCCAAAAAAATCAAAACATTTCAAAAATCCAAAAAAAAAAGTCAAAGTCAGTCGCACGTGTCAGTCTTTGTCGTTTGTCAAACTACGTTGCCTCTGCGACTGGACGTAGGCAAGGCCATCTGCCGATGTGTCCCCGAGGCATTAGGTCAGACCGTTTAGGTTTGTCTATATAAAGTATTGAGTAAATCCATATGTCTATATGACAAGGTCGTTGGTTGGGTCGAACTATGAGGTCTCTACATGTATAACGTAGGCAAGGCCATCAATCGATGAGCCCCCGAGGCCGCACTAGGTCAGTCCATTAGGGTTCGTCGCATTCACTTTCACACACGTCTTCTATTTGTAGTCAGTCTTGTCAGTCAAGTCAAGTCAAACTACGAGGTCTCTGCGTGTACAACGTAGGCAAGGCCATCAATTGATGAGCCCCCGAGGCCACACTAGGTCAGTCCTTTAGGGTTTTTTGTCACACACAATCAATTGTCTGCATATCATATCAAGTCATGCATCAATCTGGTGAACAAGTCAGCAACGTCTCTAAGTCAAATCAAACAACTTGCCAAACACTACAATCAAAATAGATCAACTTCAGTCTGCTACAAGATGTGTCCTTCTTGGAAATAGACGTTATCAAGATAGTCAACCTATGTCTTATTCAGGATGAGTCCTTCCTGCATAATTGACAAGGTCAAACAATCAACCTATGTCTTATTCAGGATGAATCCTTCCTGCATGATCGACAAGGTCAAACCAATCAAACATAGCCTTACACAAGTTATCACATCAACGACATCTGACTCAACATCTTATACGATACATGTCTTTCTGAAACTAGGCTTTGTCATGCCTTATACAGATAGTCATTACATCGAAACCAAACTCACAGTCTTATCTGGTATGTGTATCTCCTGACACCAGGCTCTATCAATCTTTTATCAATCAAACAAATCAAACAAACAAATCATGTTTTGGAAAATATTTTCATTGGATTTTTGACTTTATGGATTATTTATCTTATCATTTATCTTCGATTGAGGACTGGGATTCATGTTACTAGCTTTCTCAAGGATGTCCCATGAAGGATTTAGAGAAGCAACGACGTATCAGGATTCTATTTTCTTTGACTGCTGTCTGTCGACTGTCTTTTTCAATTTGATTTTGAGTCATGTTACTAGTTTCCTCAAGGATGTCCCACGAAGGATTTAGAGGAATGATGATGTCTCATGACCCATCTTTTTCCTTTGTTTGCTGTCTGTGGTTTGTCCTACCAAAAAGACTGGGGCAACTTCTGCCCTTAGTATGAGTTGGTGACAATCCTTGTCTGTGACTGTCTGTTATCAGCAAGTGGATGACCTTGCACACCTTGATCTATGTCATATCCTAGTGTTTGTCTCCATTTGTATTAGTCCCGCCCAATGATGATTAAGTGCAATACCTTTTGTGATACAGAAAAATATCGAAGATTCCTAATACTAACATTTATCTTCCATCTTTTCATTCTTTGTCAATCTTTCTTTCCGCACTAACAGTTCTTCTTTCTTGCATTATGATGGAGTCTTGTGACACAAAATGGTATACATCATCCTGCATCAACATACATGTTAGAAAACATACATACATATAGGCATATTTCACATTTAGATCATCATGGCATAATAGACAATAATCATCATTTAACAGTGCATATCATAAGCATTTCTGTAAATACATGCATCACATTACATTTGTAAAGCATCACATTGCATCTCATAATCATATGGAATCATACAGTACATACAATCATCCATCACATAGGCATATCATATAAACATCACATGTATAAATAAAGACTGCATAATCAATAAATAGACATGCATATCATAAGAATCGCCGCCAAAATCATATGTATATATCGCTCAAAATGTGTCACATCACAATGTCATAATGTATCACAAATACATGGAAGCCCGCAAGCTATAAGATCAAAATACAATGAATCTCAAACAATATCTCTATCCTGAACTACCACTGCCATCATGTCGGGAGTGTGTGGGAGACTAATGCTGGGAACCTACTGATCTCTGAGATGTGGGAGGTCTGTCATAGGGCCCTGCTCTACGTGGCTGATCCACCCCCTCTGTGCTAACTGTCCGCGTATGGGTCCTAGTCTGGGACCTACTACTGTGTGCTGCTGAGAAACTGGGAGCCCGTCTCTCTAGGGGAACCTCTGCCTCATATAAATCCTGGTAATACCTCTCCCTCTCTCCAGCTCTGACCAATTCTCTAGCAAATGCAGCTGATGGTCCTGTGCATAGTGACCTGAGCTCTGTGAACCTCTACTCAGTCTCCTGCTGTCGGGCTATGGCCTGATCCCTGTCCATCAAGGCTCTGTCTCTCTCTACCCAATAAGCATCCCTCTCTGCCATCAATACTCTCATCTACTCCTCCAAGGAGGCAACCTGGGTTCATAACATATCTGTGTCGGGCACCTCTGCCTCTGTCTCATCCTGATGGACCCTGTCTCTCCCATCCTCCTCCTCGTCTAGCTCCTCAAGGATCTGATCTCAGATCTCCTACTCATGATCATCCTCCTCCTCATCGTCCTCCTGGTAGGCACCTAGCAACCCAAGAGCGTCAAGCTCTACCTCCTCTCCACCTGCCTCCTCAACACCTCCCTCCTCTCTGCCTACCTCCTCGGCACTTGCCTCTACCTCTGCTGGGATATTAGGGATGTCTGGGATCACTACCTCTATCGGCTACTCCTCCTCACCACCTCTGGCCACATCTAACATGGACACATCCTCCTCTCCTCCTCTCTCCTCTCGAATCGGTGACAAGGCTGGTCCTCGTCCTCGTCGACCACGTCTCCCTATCCTGCCTCCATGTCGGCCACCTCTGCCATCATCCCCTCCATCACCATGGCCTCCTCTGCCTCCTCTCCCTCTGCCTCGCCTGCCTCTGGGACCTCTCCCACGCCGCTCTACCAGTGCTGGCTGCCCTAGATCTGTCAAGGGAATCAGCCTGTGTACTATCCACCATTGATCATAAGCTGGAGTGGTCCCTAGATCTGCTGGTCCACCCCTCCATCCCCATGGCTGTGCCTGTAGCGCATCAATATCTGCCTCCGCCGTGGTGACTGGAATCTCTTGTCCCCATAGCAATACCTCTCGTGATGACCTAGAAAACTCTGCTCTCCCTCGAGGTACATCCTGTACCTCTCCATACTATCTCAGGACCCGGTCCGACAACTGCCGCTCTATAATGTGCATATGGGACACTGTCTGTCCCACCAGATACTGTGTCTATCTACAAAATGGCAGGTGCTCATCCTCATCTGACCACACCTCACAGCCCAGGTACGGTCTCCATGTGAACTCCTACATCAAGTCTATAGCGTGTCTGAAATAACATGTGTCTCCAATATGGTGCTGTGTGGTTGCCCCCGCATAACGGAAGGTGTATGGAGCTCCATGAGGAACATCTACTATAACAGGTGGCCTGAAAATGGCAATATGCTCCCACGCCCATACCATCAACAGCATGGTACCATAGCTCATCGACTGTGCCTCTCAGTAGGCAATGTCATGCAAGTGGAAGTATAACATCCCTAGCACACAGGAACCCCAAGCATATACAACTCGGCACTCAAGCATGCCCACTAACATCTCCCCCCATCCTACAGGGAATCCATGACCTCGGTGGTCAGGCAGTATTATACTGCCTATCAAGGTCGCTACTAGACAGTCTAACTGTCTATACCTCTGAGCCAATACCCGCCACCTAATCTCATAGTCATCAACCCCTAGTTGTCTAACGTCAGCATAGGGGTAATATCTGCACATCTCAGCTATACCCCTCTGAGTATCATAGACCACCCGTGTCCCTCTAATCGGTAGTCTCAATATCCTATACACATCCTCTAAGGTCACTGTGGCCTCTCCAGTCGGAAGGTGGAACGATGATGTCTCCGAGTGCCACCGCTCACATAGTGCTGTCTACAATCCCCGATTTGCCCTAATCTGGGGCATATCGGTCACGTGCAACAAACCCAAATGCCATAGAGTCTATCGCTCGGTCAGCCGCAAACTGTCTCTGAATTGAAACGTCGTGGGTCTCGACTCCTGTGTATAGATAGGGTCTAGTATGACCTGCAAGAACATTATACATGCCTCATGTTAGCTTGAATCATCTATTCTAATGCAAACTGACTTTTTTCACATGAAATGCAAATGCGTCATTATTTTGCACATGCGTCATTCTTTTACATATGTGTCACTTTTTCACAAATGCGGTTCACAAATTACATATGCGTAATTATTAATCAAATGCGGTTAATAATAATCAAATGCGTCATAAAACTATCATTTGCGTTGCATAATCTCAAATGCGTTTCTAACTAAGCAAATGCGGCTATAAATATGCACATGTGTTTCAAGAAATCAAATGCGTATCACAATAATCAAATGCGTACCAAAATAAACACGTGTTTAGTCGCTAAAACCTAATCTAGCCGACCGGCGTTAAAATTCAAATGCAGCTTTTCAAGGTCAAATGTGTCGTTCGTGCATACAAATGCTGTGCAAAATTAAAAGTGACGCAGAACTAAAAATTGAATTAAATGCATTAAACAATGCGCAAATCAAAAAAATTCAAAAGGTAAGTTTTAGGTCCATACCGGGGGGTCCGCGCCGGCTGGTCTCTGGTATGTCCGGATCCTGTATGCATGATGATGGGTGGCTGGAACTGGAGACATCCTCACTAAAAATCTAGAGCAACTTTTCAAATTTCTAAGCTAGGTGGGTGCAAATGAATAGTTTTTCACCCCAATTCAAATATATACCTAGGGCTTAGGTGGCATTTTCTTCCTACTAGCCATGTAAACTTCCATTTTCTATCATCCCCTACCTATCCCTCCCATTTCCAAACCCAATTCCATCAACTGCATTGCATTTCTGCCTATTTACTGGACTAATCGGGCGCATTTCCAAATTTTTCTGACCGTTTCAAAAATTTGTCAATTTTCTCGAGGGGGCATACCTTCACCTGTTCTAATCTAGAGCATGACTGGGGCATATTTGGGCATATTTTTATCAACTTTCTTTGACACAACGCCTAAATGACATTGAATCAAAGAGGGGCAAATGTAGACATCAAAATTTGGTTTAGGCCTGCGACTTCCACATTCATCATAATTTGTATTCTTCATGGTCATTAATTAAATAATGTCAATTATTTAATTATTCATCTTAACATTAATTCTTCTATTAATTAAATAATCTTAATTATTTAATTAGTTCATTTTCTTTTATTTCTTCTATTACTTAAATAATCTTAATTATTTAATTAATTCACTTTTCTTTATTCTATCTGATTAATTAAATAAATGCTTTTTATTTAATTATCTTACTAATTAACCTTATTCTTCTTGTTAAATTAAATAAATTCTTATTTAATTTATTCTTTATCATATTTCAACTATAATTAAATAAATTCATGATTTATTTAGTTATTCATTTAAAATCCCTTCATCACTTAATTAAATAAATATTATTTATTTAATTATCTTCAAATATCGAGTCTTGAATTAAATGAATTATTTAATTCATTAATTCTATTTTAACACATTCTTCTATATTTTAGATAATTATGTGAGTTATCTAAGTATTCACTTTTACTCGACTCGACATCTATTTTAATTGTTCAGTTAACTATTGATTCAATGTCTGAGTGGCGTCTTCGAGTAATCTCTTCGTCAAATCATGCAATCCTCCAGTTCTAACTCATTTGCGTGCACATACATATTAATTAAATATTCTTATTTAATTAATTAAATGTTGTGCGTGCATTTGAATAGAGAATCATTATAATCAATCTTTATCTTTGTCATGCAAAGATATTTCTAATCTTTTCGAATACCAAACTTGAAGATTAAATCATTTATTTAATCTTTAATTCTATTTCTAATTTGTATCACTCATGTCACTTCTATCAGTTAACATAATGCATGTCTAATCAGTCGATCTCAACCATCCGTTGATCTTTCAATCTTGGCTTGTCGTTCGAATAATCAATTTTCTAGAAATTGATTTGTCATTCTTCATTCCAATCTCTCTCGCGAATTTTATAACTTTTTGAGAGCACTTTGTCTTGAATCTTTGATATTTTGCTAATCACTATCTTAGGCTATACTTGCACGAACTTGAAAATCTGAGGGCAATTATACTACACAAGCAAAATGGAGAAGGGCAATCGAGATGAATCATGGAAATACGTTTGGAATTTGTGAGATTGTTTCAGTTTTAATTACGTTTTTACATTTCCCATGTTCTTTGTTGCTTAACGAATGAATTTGTATTTTAGATTTAGTATTATTGCATGTGTGCTTCTAACGATCTTCCTTGTTGTCTATTGTGCAAATCTTGTTTCATTTTCAGTGTTACAGTAAACTCATCAACACAGCTCATCTACAACCAAAGAAGATAGCTCTATGTACTCACAACATCTCAACAACATTTCAACTATACATGTACAATTTGCAACAAATTGAACGGTGTTGAAATCAATAACAACACCACCAGACAAGCCCATACATCAATGACATAGTGAATGAGTATATTGAAAAGATGCAAAGTAAAAGTGTTGAAGCATGTGATCTATTGGTTAAGGAAGATGAAATTGTCTCCAACCTACTGCAACAATTGGATGAGAAGAAAAGAACTGAAGAATGTCAGGAATTGAAATTCAAAGGAAGTTGGATGAATGCATAAAGCTTGAAGAAGAAGTAGAAATCTTGAGATTTGATCTAGAAAAGGCAAGAAGTTTTGAGGACAAATTTAAGATAAGCTCAGCAGTGCTTGATGAATTGATTACTTCTCAAAGATTGGAAATGGATAAGAGTGGTTTAGGGTTTGAGGAAGGTCAAAATTCTAAAGTGAAGCAATCTAATCGTAATAAGACTTAGTGCGAAGTTGGAAAAATCAAGGATCTAAGAAACAATCTTAGAAGATATTTCAAAAGACATGATGCTAAAAGGTATTTATCTTTCAATGGTGTTTGTTATTCCTGCAAGAAATTTGGTCATAAGTCAAAGGACTATAAAAATAAAATGAATGATTCTTTATCATTCTTTGGAAAATGTCTCAAGTGCAATAAGATCTTATATAAAGGTAGTTTATGTGAAGATAAGTTGAATAAAAGAGAGAACTAAAAGAAGAATGTTGTTTGTTGTAAGTGCAACAATCTGAAACACCCTATTAATAAATGTAGAAAGAATAATTATCTGGTGAAGAAGCATGATCAAATCATTGATCCAAAAGAAGCAAGAAAGGAAATGAAACGGATTTGGAGAAAGGAAGGAAAGAAAATTGAATCAGGATCATGACTCTTCTCCATGTTGACCTCTAGTGCAAATACTCCTATCAATTTCTAAGTAAAGCAGTGGCTAAGGGGGAGCAATTATTAGAAAATTTAAATAACCCCTTCATCAATACTTGTGTCACATCATGACATAAGTATATTTAATGCAATAACAAAATTAAGGTATTTTCTCAGTCGCATGTGTGAAGGATGAAGTTTGTAGAATTTGAAAGAATGGAGGCACACATAATTATCAAGGTAATCTACCTTCAAGTTGAAGCATTTATTGCAAAATCATTTGAAATGGAAGGAATAAATTCAGATAATTCAAAAGGCTTATGTATTTTTGGAGAAGCATGCAAAGGAAGTTTAGAGAGAAATTCAGAGTTTCAGGGTTTGAAGAAGAGATCAAGTATATTTGAAGTGATCTCTAGAAGCAGGATATCTATACATTTCTTGTTGGATTTTATAGAGGTATTCTTATTTGCACAATCTTTCATTTTTATTGCTATGGATAATTCAAAGGTTATGAATAGTGAAGATAAAGTGCAAGTTATTTTGAAGGTATATTTGAGGAATTTGTTAGAAGAGTTTGTTGGTGCATTCTCTTGCATCCCTCTGAGGGTGTTTCCCACATAAGATATCTATGCATTTATTTACAGTAAGAAAAAAGAAACATCATCAATTCAGTTGAGCATGCTATGGGAGAGTGAATTGGAAGAGATCCATGATGCCTATAGAGTGTTAGTTAAAAAAAATTGTATGTTTGGAGGAAAGCCCCTCTGTTTGAATTTGAAAAGAAGTATATTCGAATAGTTTTGAGTAGAATTCAAGATGAATCTTTTTGGATTGATGAGGCACATTTGATTACCAGAGAAGTTATCAGAGATGTAACTAGTTTGTGTTCCTCTGGACCAATTCCCAAATGGAAGGCTATAGATTAGCAAGAGATAATTGAGGTTACCAATGCGAATATTGAAGGGAAAGATATTGATTTGAGATAAATTGTTGATCTAGTAATAAGGTATGCTACTATGGTTATCGGTCACAAAGTTTGTATCCCTAGCAATGACCTCATAGTTTATACTGCTACTATACATATTGTTGTTGATAAGGTTAAAAGAGGTATGGATTATGACTTGTGTGAATTACTTTATATACATATTTTGAAGAATTTAAAGGAAATCAAGAGTAAGAAAAATACATTCTAGTTTGGAAATCTTGTTATATGTTTGCACTTTTACTTTTTGAGAGAGTTACAGGTAATAGGAAGGATATAATGGTCAAATATAGAGCCTATTGCCCATCAAATCAAGAACTTCATGATAAATCTTGGTAGCTTGGATGCACAAGAGACTTCCCTTGCTACATTATTTGTAACATTTTAGATGAGGATGAGTAAAAGGTTCAGGATTATAGTAAGTTTTGTTGAAAGGTACTCTAGAAGTATAAATTTCTTAGTGTCCGCATATTTCTGTCACATGGAATTAGTTGAATCAAGGTTGGTATAGATATCTGAATTAGATTATGAAGTGTTAGAAGCTGAAGTTGATAATTATGCTAAAATTCTCTTGGAAATCCCTAAGAATCTCAATAGAGAAGGTACCTCCGGTAGTACATCTAGAACAGGGAAGAAAAGGAAGAGTGTTGTTAAGCAAGAAGTTGTACAAGGAAGTGATTTTGAACATGAGCTTTGGAAGAATTGTAGAAGGTTATTCCCGATGCTAATTTTGATTCATCTATTTCTATTGTTGAGAATCTCAAAGGCCTGATTGATTCTTTAAAGGTCTACTTCTCCAGACTTGAAGTGCCTATTGGAATTAGGTTTGATGAAGGAAATTTGGAAGATATAAAAGGAAAATGTGCAAATGCACATAGTCAAGTGATGAAGGAATTAGAGAGTGTGCAAGTTTTTGAAGAGGCACATGAACTACTTTCTTTTTGCCTAGATTGGTCTGGCAGTACATTGAACATAAGAAATGAGATAAGGATGAGTGAGTCCTAGATGAGCACTCAAGAAAATACATACAGGTTAGCAAAAGATAGAGATAATCAGAGGTGGTCCTACATTGTGAAACTTTAGGATAAATTATTTTCTTTGCATGATCAAATGATAAATTTATCAATAATTTTGTGGCACTCAGGGACATGATTAAACTCAGGCACACTTTTGTTTCTAGTGCTCTTGGCTATATTGGCGAATTATCAGAGATTAATATTAGCCCTAATACTCTAGTAGATGGTATAAATTCCTTAACTAATCTTGAGCTATTACACAAGGTTCTTACAAGTAAAAAGGGTTCATGGGAAGAAGGCAAAGCATCATGGAAGGTCATCCTAAAGAGTCTCAAAGGTTCTTCTTCAGGTTAATTCAATTTTGTGGTCATATCTTTTTGGTTACATTTTGATGCTTATGTACATATATTCTGGACCCCATCCTTTGCCATTGATGTCAAAGGAGAGATGAGAGATGAAGAGATAGAGAAAAAGAGGAAAAACATTTTTGTGAAGAACAATTTTGATAGGGGGAGTATTCAAAGTATTCAATTTTATATTGGAAAATGTTTTTGTCATGCATGTTGCCATCAATACCAATGGGTGAGAGTGTTGGGATTATAGAAGCCTTGCAACATGACCATGAAGTATGGATGGTTTTTGGTGGTTTTTCCTATGTTGTCATTGATTTCAACATGGTGATAACTACATGAGAAGTCTACTTGGTTTATTGGAAGCTATTCTCTGCTAGTAATGCCCTTGTGTGATGGATCAATATGTTGGTATTTTAGTCTGGAATTCATCGCAAGATCTGATATGACTCTAATCTCTTAAACATATTATCATGACTCATTTAGACAAATATATCCTCGATCTTGATACATTTTTGGTTGTGAGTAGAAAGTTATCTCTGACAAAGTTCAACTCTTTATTCTACGGTTGTTCCTTACTCAGCATACTGTGTGGGAGAATCCACATTTTATTAAGGTGAACATTCTTATGCTGCAGTTTTGTTGGTAGTCTCTATGTTGGTAGTATGATGGGAAATTAATGTGTTTTCAAATCCAGAAGGTGTTTTCTATGAGGATTATTTGTTGGTTTGGAGAAATTTGTTCTAGTCTTGGCCGACTTAGCATATGTAGCACATTATGGAGACTAGCTATATTTTATGGATGTTAGTTGACTTTGTATAATGCACTACATGGATAAAATGTCTAATATGGTGTTGAAGAAGAGATTTTTGATTAGTTTGTTTTCATCTAATTAGGCTGACCTAATTGATTATTAAGATATACTTGTATATATAAGATGCTTTAAGGAATGAGAAGAGAGAGAAAGAGTGTGTGGAGAGTGTAAAGTGTGGAGTGTGTGTGTGGAAGAAAGGTCTAAGCCTAAATGCTTTATTAGTCATGGATTAGAGCATATTTGTTAAGTGACTACTGTGTGAGGCAGTACTTCATATTTTGAGCTTCATTGGAATTGGACCCTGCACATTGAAGGTGTATCATATCAGTTCAATCTTCTGGCAGTGAGCCACTATCTTTGTATCTTGGAAGTTAGCCATCTTTTTTATTTAGGTTGTGATCCTCTTAAGGACAGTGAGTCTTGGCAGTGAGCCCTGTAATATTTTTTATTTGGATATAATATATTATGAGTTAACCCTCACCATGGTTATTTCTTTTTCTTTTATTTCTCTTTTATATTTAACTTTGTGCATTGCTCTTCATTCTTTATTTCCTTTGTAGGACATTTTTTTTTTTTGATTTTTCCTTATTTTTGTTGTAGCATTCTCTATTTTGGCCATTTAGTGTTACATTTGATTGTCTTATTTCATTTAGTGATTTATTTACTTACATTCACTTCTTCCTTTATATCCTTCTGCTTTATTGTTTTAACTTCATTGCTTATTTATTTCTTTCAAAAATATTTTTATTTCTTCATTCTCTCATCTCTATTCCTTGCATTCCTTTCATTTAATTTTTCACTTCTTTCTTTCTAAATTTTTTTTTTATTTCGGGTTTTGGTTTTCTCTTTTTTTCTTAGTTCTCTTTCTAAGTTTTTATTATTTACTTTTATTTATTTTCTTACTAAAATTATGTGTTTGGTTTTAGCTATTTATATTTATAGCTCTTATAAATACCTATTTTCTTGATTGTTTATTCTCATCCTTTAACCTATGCTTGCATTCTTATATTGACGTTGACTCTTTTCTTTTTGCTTTTTTAGTTAGTTAATGGTGTAATTGAATCTGCATTTTTTGAATTATTGCCTCTTTGTTGTCATTGTGGCTTGCTCCCTCGTGTGCTTTCATTAATTTTTTATATTTTTTTCCTTTATCTTTTGTTCCTTTCTCTTTATTTTTAAAATTTGCATTGGGTTTGTTGTCTTGGTTGGTTAGCGTTCTTTGATGTATGTCTTTTCTCTCTTTTATTCTTTCTTTTTATTTAATTTTTTTATTCTTCCCCTCGTGGGTTGTGCTCTCCCCTCTCTCCCCCTATTTTCTTGTCTATTTATCTTCTTCTCTAGCTAGTCTGCAACTAACATTTTCTCATCCTTTTTCAGCTCTCCATCCTGATGATGGATCACGGAGTGTGATCTAAAACGTTTATTTGATGTAAAAATTAGAACACAATTGAATCCAGAAACAAAAAAACTAACCTCACCATGGTTTTTCCTTTTTTGGGTTTTCAATGTAAAAATCCTTGTGTTCATGTGTATGGTTACATTGATTTGTTTATATGTTCTCTTTTGCTGATTCAGTCAAAATTATGATAATGATTAGATGGATTTTATTGTGGTTTTATGGAATACTGATTCACCCCCTCTTAGTATTTTAGATGTTCAGCATAGGGCATACTAACTCAACAAGTTCAATCATTTTTATCTCATCACTACCAAATGTTTTAGCTTATTGTATGCAGTAGAAAATAAGGGTTTCAAAGTTTATTGTATGAAATGACACATATTGAATTTGAATAGTAGAAAAATCTCAAAGTTTCAAAGGATCTTTGACACAATCTTGGATAATGATGGTTGTGTGCAGTTTCTTATAAGATTCAGTGATGCTTCAGTTAAGATTTACAATTTTTTGAGCTCCTGATTCAGTTACCAACAGTGATATGGATGTAATGTGCTTTTTCAGGTTATTGATAGCTTTATATATATTGCTTATGCATGGAATATTGAGTGTGAGAGTTGAATGTTCAAGTTTACAAAACTTATTTGATTTGGGTATAATGTATAAAGTGGTTTCTCTCAAAACCCTATGAAATGAATTTATGATAATGTTGTTCACAGTTGGATTGTACTTGTGTTTTTAAATATTGTGAACAAATGGATAGCGTGCTATAATGTTTTTTTGAACAAAAACATAGTGTGGTACAATGATTTTGTGTTTTCAGGTTTCCAATAGAATGAAACTTGCAAGACATAAATTGCATTAAGATTGAAAGTTGTCATGAATTGTCACGAAGTAGAGAGACCCTCTATCTTTTATTCTTTTCAAAATTAACAAAAATGATGTAAGGTCATGTTAGTGAGACATAGATTGACATTGTGCTAGTGAGGTTGTATTTTTGCCAGTGATGTTGTAATCATTGAGATTACCATTTTTTCAGTGATGCTAATAAAATAAAATTTCAAAGTGGTTTTTTCTCCTTGTAAAGGGTTTTCCACTCATAAATCATTGTGTTATGGGTTCACTTTATTTGTGGCATATTTGGTCTCTATGTTTAAACATTCAATATTGAGTATCTTTTAGCACTTGAATTTCTTTATCAAGTATTTAGCCCTTCCTATTTGATTAGATTAATTTCAGCATTTGAACTTCTAAGCTATAGCAAAGAAACTTGGTATAGAAGTCTATAAGGAAAATGTACCATAGAAAAAAGTATTTCTTGCTTGATAAGGGAATAATTGATGATAAATTGAACTTAATGAGGCCTTGATCTAGTGTTGTGAGGTGTTTTATACATCCACACTAGGTATTGGACTCTTGCAAATGTATTTATTAACCTCTTGTAAAGGTGTTGTAAAGTGTTGTAAATGACTTTAACACTTTTCTAGACTCTTATTAAGCATCTAATTCTAATGGACCAATTTCCCCCTTAATTTAATATTGTAAAATATATTATAATTGTACTTTCACATCAATCTAGAAGGCTTGTAAATTAAACTTGACTTTAATCTAGTGTTGTAATGTGTTTTACACATTCACATTGGATGTTGTGCCTTTCTAAGTTGTATGGACACTATTTTAATGATGAAAAGTGTATATAATCACACTTTCACATTGAACTTTGGTCCTTGGCCTTATCCACCCTTTACATTATCATTAATAGGACCCTATGACCCCAAATTATGCATCCCAAGGCTTATTTTGATGAAATAACCAATAAAGTCACCATATAAAATTGATTCTATTACTTCCTGATAATCTAGCTAGAAAAATGGCCCCTGTGGGACCCATTCACCATTAGGGGTGAATTAGTCCCATCCAAGTGCAACCCATTCACCCTTGATAGTGAATGAGTCCCATTTGAGCCATTTTCAGGGTTTAATTACCTAAAAGAAGTTTGACCAAGGAAAACCCCCATTCCTTAACATCCAACATTTCTCCTTCTTTTCTTGTGTGTTTGAAAATTTAAACATCTTGAAGGCTTGGAAATCATTAAGGATTGAGTTGAAAAGTTTTTAAAGAAATATCCTTGTAGACTAAAGACACATATCCACAAAAAGTCTATTAGAGTGTTAAAAATTAGAGTTTTAGAGGTGGACACCTGTTAGGAACCAAAGTGCAAATCAAGGGCTATTGTTTCCTCTTCTGGATTTTTAGAAATTCAAAAGTGGGCTAATTCACCATTAGTGGTGAATGAGTCCCATTTATAGGATTAAAAAGTGTTCTCTATAGTTTTGGATATCCATTTGTCTGAAATAGGTTCCAGGATAGTTTCTCAGAACTAGGACTAATTCGCCCAGAATGGTGAATGAGTCCTTGTAGGCCAAATTTCCAACATTAGTAGCTTTTCAAAAATCATTTCCAGTCCTCAACAATTTTACAAGTGCACACATTCACTTTTACAGTTTTTTGTTTTGTTTTATGATCATTTCTAGGTCATTTATCACATGTTTGCATATCACAATGTGTTTTCAAACACTTCGTATTTCTTAAGTTTTGCATAAATAATCAATTCATCTTATCAGTTCTTTTCACTTATATCATTTCATTTAGACATATTTCCATCATACTTGCATTAGTTTGTGTGAACCACCACATTTTTTGGCCTATCTCTCTCCTTTTAGGTGCAAAACCCTAAGAGAGCAAGAGAGCCATAGCCCCCCAAAAATTAATGGTTTAGTTTGGTGAACCTGCTTTTCCAACATCTTATTTTTTGATTTGGACTCGTTCATTTTCCTACATCTATCTTGCATTGAATTTTCATTAGAGTTTGCATTAGTTAATTGGCATCTAGGGTTTCCAAAATTTTGCATTAGTAAAAGTGCATATAGGTTGAATTTTTTTGCATCCCAAATCATTAACAATATTTTAGAATTCTACAATTGCATCTTAGGTCTACATCATAAACCACAAAAAGCATCAAAATTACTCAAAAATTTCTACAAATTTTGAAAAAATTCTCACACTAGGACTCATTCACCATTTTGGGTGAATTAGTCCCTTTTCACCCCCGAAACTGCCTTTTACAGAGCTGAAAACCCCATTTTTATGATTTTGTTTGCTGCCATCAACTATTTGTATTAGTTGGTTAAGTTTCTATTACATGCATTTCATTAGATCTCGTTTAAATTAGCTCATTTCATGCATTGTTAAATTTCACATTTGCATTTCATCTTTCAGATTGTTGCATAACATAATCAACAAATTACTTTGTTTTACATCTGAAAATAGCATTGCATTTTATTTATTTTTTCATAGCATGTTCTTTTTCAAACGACGTGCCTTTGATTTGGCTAAACATGGATTGCATAAGTATAATATCCCTTCTTATGAGTTTAATTTTGATTACAACAATGACAGGCATGTTAGTCATAGATTTGATCAAACCATTGACCCAACCCTTAATATTACATTACCCATTAGTGAGAATGGTGGTATAGACAATCATAACAATCATACTTGTTATTTTCCTGATACCTCTCCTAATAGTGACGAAGGTATCTTGGTGAAGGAAGTTACAAGCATTGAGGGTCTTGATTTTCCATCTCCTCATTCCCCTTTGGAAGACATTAGAAAACAAGAGGATGAGATCATAGCAACATTTTTAAACATCATCTTACCAAATCTCCATAACCTTGTGACAATCAAAATTGTCCTTCTACTATCCCTCCTCGATGCCACGAGGATAGGTTGGTGTTAGAAGATTAACCTATTAAGAGTCATAAGAATCTTGACCCTCCCTTCCCTAATGCTCCAACCATTGGGATAATCTATTTGAAAACAATAGTGGTCCTTCTCTTCATGCCTCTTCCATTTGTGATGAAGCTACATTACAAACTTCCAACTTGGATGAACATATTACAAGCTCTCCTAATAGGGTAGATAATATGGAACAAGAGAATGAGACCTTACAAAAATTTTACAAAGAAATAGATTCTTCCCCTTGTTAGATGTTGTGGTTGTATTGCTGATATGTGGTTGTCATTGATGTCAACACTATTAGCATTAATGTATTGAAGGCTCTATATGTCCAGGATATTGAGAAAATTGTTATAGAAGAAGTTACAGGTTGATTGAGGTGCAGTGAAGTTCATGATGGTGCCTAGCTCAGTATGTCAAAGATCAGACATTGTGGACTAAAGGTTTTATTTTTTAGTATATCTAGTTTATCCACCGGAAGCTTTAGAGATCCACATGAAGATTTGATTGTGTTATGAACAATTGTGTTCTAATAGTTTTTATTTGGCTTCAGTTAGTGTTCCTAATTGGAGTTGATGTGATTCTAGTAATTTTAGTTGTTTTGGATGCTTCTCTATTGATTCTCGATGCTTGTGGATGTTTCTAGATTGTGCTCTATCTTTGTTGTATGTACTTATTGATCGGTGTGCTTGGGATTGATGATTTTATTTTGCGTATTCAATTTTTCATGTTCTTGGCTGACATGGTGATTCTAGCATATTGTGGATCTTCAAGGAATAATTTTTGAAAGTGTGGCACACTTGAGAATATTATTTTGGGTCTTTATTATGTTGTGGACAACTATGTCTTGTTCACATTGAAAATCTATTTATTAATTTGCACCAATAGTGTGTACACGTTTCATATTTTTCATATTTTATTTTGGCCAACAAGCGGTTGATGTAATCCCATGTTGTGGATATATAAGAGCGATTGTTTGAACGATGCAAGTGCTAGAAAAAGTGAAAGTGTGTGAATAATGTTCTAATCATTCGAATGTAGAGCAGAGTTCGAAGAATATTGAGCGAAGTGTGAAGAAGAGTTTTTGTGCTTAACCGGAATTGTAATCAGGCATTAGTAGATGCCATTTTCTCTATTCAATACCCTATGGATCTAATCCAAATATTTTTGTAAGATAGTGTGTCTTCCTTGGGCAGTGATCCCTCTTGTATTTAAGTAGTGAGCTCTAGGTAGTGTTCCTGAATACATGTGCATTCCCATTTATTCATCTTTATACTTTTAACAGGGTATAATCTTGTGGACTAACCTCCACCATGGTTTTTCCCTTAATAGGGTTTCCACGTAAAAAAATATTGGTGTTGTGTGTTTTTGATATGGTGATTGTTTATGCTTTTATGTTCATTCATCAGATCTGAGTATAAGTTGAATAAAGTTTAATAAATTTAAAGTTTTGTGACAATTTATTCACCCCCCCTCTCAGTTGTATTCCCTTGTGTTTGCCAACAATTGGTATTAGAGAAAGTTCCTCAAAAGAATTTTAATAGCTTGAGGTGATCCGAGATGACATCATACAAGAAGGATAGCCTGAGATTTGATGGAACAAACTATTCTCTATGGAAGGATCAAATGGAGTGTCATCTGAAGTGCATTGGTGAATGCTTCTAGAAGATTACAAAGACTAGGTATGTTATTCCATAGAATGTTCCTTCTACTCCTGATGAGATTAAAGAAGCTAGATATAATATCAGGGCTAAGGAAGCATTGTTGAGTGCTCTGATAAATTCAAAGATGACAAATGTGATGGAGTTGCAAACAGCTTATGAGATATGGAAGAAGCTGGAAACTTCGTATGAAGGAGATGCACATGTGAAGGTTGCTAAGCTACAAAGTCTGAAAGGAAAGTATGAAACCTTGAAAATGGGTGAAGATGAGAACATTTATTCTTTTATGTAGAGAGTAAATGAACTTGTGATGAGTATCAGATGTGCTGGTGGAACTTTGGATGAATCGGAGATTGTTGCCAAACTGCTCAGATCATTGCCTACTACTTACAAAGTCAAACCTACTGCTATTGAAGAGATCAGGATAGTAACAAATGTAATAAGAGATATGTTGGTTGGGAAGCTTGTTTCCTTTGAGTTGAGTGAGTTTGGTGATTATATTCCTAAGAAAGAATTTGCATTTAAAGCTACTATATCCAAAAGAGACAAGCAAAGATATGATCTAGGAGAAAGTTATAGAAAGGTGTTCAAATATGAGCAAGAGATGAAAGAGATTGAAGAAGAAGAGAGAAAGATGGAGGAGCTTGAAGCACTTATTATCAAGAGAGAAGCCAAAGGAGAAGGTAAGTGGGTATGTGCAGGATCATGATGGGCCAAAAAATGGCAATATGATGGGTATGTGGCTGATGACTATTTTTTTACCAAAAATAGATGAAATGAAAAGGGTTTTTAAAGGAGATTCTTAGCTTTCCACTAATATAAATTATGCTTTACTTTGAATTTAATAAGTAATTATTATTCAATTTTCTATTCAAATTACACTAAATTCCTAATTGATAGGCTAATTGAAAAAAATCTATAGCCTTCAAACGGTATCACATTTTTTGAATCCAAAACATGTGTCAAATTCTATGCTTTGCATACTATAGGATTAAAAAAAGAAAAATTGAATTTCATGAATTTTTGACCAAGTTAAGGTGGTCAGACATATGAGTTTTTATATTTTAAAAATTGTAATAAAAAAAAAATTCATAATTAATTATTTACTTGAAAAAAATTACAAAAAATATGCATCACATTGGGGCATGAATCCTCTACTTATATATGAAATTTATAAAAAATATTATCATTTTATTGTGGTTAGGGTGGTCAGGACAAACACCCACTCTTATTTTTTCCTTGAAATTTAAGTACCACTACATTGAAATTTCAAATTTTCACCAAATAGATTTTTTATTTTTTTAAACAAACCTAGTAGTTTAGAAACTACATTCAATTTTCTATAGATTCTATTCTTACATATTTTTGAAATGATATAGATAAATTATTCAAATTTTTATGTCAAGTTGCCTAACTCTGATTTTTTTGAATTTTTTGCCACTTAAGGGCTTATTTTTTCCATGATGATCATGCACATACCCAAGTATAAAGGAAAGTTTCCTATTAAATGTTTCTCTTGCAGTAAGATAGGTCATTTTGCTTCAAGGTGTCATGAAAGAGTTCCTAGGTCCAAACCTAACAAGCCTAGATATTTCAAAAGAAATTTTATTATGCTAAAGAAGGTGTGACAGATGAAGAAATTGATAAAGAGAATGCAAATGAGGATGAATGGGTATTTATTTCTATTAAGGAAAATGATTCGGTGTCTATTGAATTGAATCTACTAGTGATAAGAAAGTGGTGAAAGCTCTTGCAGCCAGAATAGAAGAAAAGGATGAGTGGGTGATTGATAGCAACTGCTATCATCATATGACTAGTGACAAAATAAAATTTGTGAGTTTGGAGAAGTATGATGGTGGTGTTGTAATATTTGGAGATAAAAATGCTGGTGTGATTTGTGGTAGAGGATCCATTTCTCTTTGTGGTAAGCATAATACTGATGATGTCCTTTATGTGGAAGGTTTGAAGCATAATCTATTAAGTGTTAGACAGATGGTTGACAAGGGATATAATCTTCAATTCAAAGATGGAAAGTGAAGAATACTGGGAAGTTCTAGAAATGTGATTGCTTCATGTACAAAAACAAGAGGTAATATATTTCACCTAAGTGTTGCTACTTAAAGTTGTTTGATTGCTCAAATTGATGAAAGTTGGTTATGGCATAGGAGATTGTGTCAAGTAAATTTTGACAATATTATCAAGATAAGCTCTACCCAGGTAGTAAGAGATCTTCCTAAGTCGATGAAGCCTACTAATACCATATGTAAGGAATGTCAAATGGGGAAGCAAACTAGAGTTTCTTTTCGGAGTAAACAACATTAGTCAAATGGAGTGTTGGAGCTAGTGCATACTGACTTGTGTGATCTGTTGGTGTTTCCAAATATCAATAGATCAATTGAATCCTAAAGACAGCCAATGTCTCATGCTCAGAATCAAAGGTTGATTTGGCCAACTGACAAGATTCAGTCAAAGATTGAGATCTTCTGCACTTCTAGCTCTACAGAACCAAGGTGGGTCAATCTATACAATGCCTAAAAATTAAATGCAACTATACCCAGGAATTAATTTTTATAGCAGATAATTCCCAATGCAAAGACACCAAGGAAAGCATTAATAGCCTCAAATCTATCCAAGTTATTGGTATATTAACACTAACTCAGTAATTGGGAAGCAGTACTCACAATACGTCAACCAAACAATAGTGATTTAAAATGATTTTGAATTTGTAACTTTTTTTTGAGATGCATTAAGCTACAAGATAAACTAGTGCCTAATTTTGGGCCATGGAATCAAACATATAAAGAGAATTCATCAGCAATTGACATTCAACTAGTGGATTTAAAATTGTTAATGTCTTGCCCCAACTGTTAATGTTTTACATTAACAAATCCTCTCCTGTTATCAATCAAACTCTGCTTACTAAATCCAACCTGCACACTTCAATCACAATCATCTTCTCAAAGCATTTTAACTATTTCATAGAAATAGAACAATGAACAAACAAAAAAATCTCATGAAATTTGAGATGACAAACTCAAAGATACTGATGAGGGTGGACCCTGAGATACAGAAAATTAACACACCAGACAGATAATACTATTTTATTATTTAGAAATGATCTTCTTACATGCAGAAGATCTCAAATCCTTAAGTTCTACAATATATGCAAGCTACAAAAATTACAGAAAAACCCCTTTCACAGTATGCGAGCTTGTCCCCCCAAAAGCTACACAAAAATCAGAAACCCACCCATAAATAGAGCTCCTTATTAGTTTGGAGCAAAAACAACATTCAAATTTGAGTTTTTGGCAGTCTAACACCAAAAGTTACAACTTGAAATTCAAATTTCAAAAGTACATTCGAAAAGTAGTATCTTCTAGAACATGCACCAACTTCCGGGAGCCATAACTTTTGATTCGGGACTGTTTTTCGAACCGTTTGAACCATTGGAAAGGTCTTGGAGTTAACAACATGCTTGAAATTTGCTACACCAATTTTGGCAAGTTTTGTGGCCGTTTCAAGACCGTTTAGTGCCTCAAATCTATCCTGGAAGGTTTTCAGGTGTCATTCTAGGAGACTAAAACTATAATATCTTTCAACCCAGGAATAGAAAAGAAAAACCATAAGTTGGGAATTACATTATGACAAAAAGGGTATCCAAAAATGTAAAAACATCTAAGAAACTACCAACATGAATTGAACTCTTCTTTTGGGTCATATAGGATTGCCCTTACACCACTGGATGCTCCTGCATCAGATACTCTGTATTATTGAATTCATATGACTAAATGTGTACAAACATGGAGACAATTTAAAGATATTCATGAATTGTATTTTTTTTTGCACAAACTGGCTATATTTGCTCATAAAATCATAAATTAAAGCTTACAAACTCAAATAAATGACTCAGAATTTCAACATTTCTATCTACCCCAGCCCAATACAAAAATTTAGAACCAAACTTAGAACTCCTTACAATGAGAGAAAAAGAGAAGATAATAGAAGAATGAAAGCTCTAGAAGAAGCCCTAAAATAGATTAGGAAATGCCATCTAGAAACTCATTCACTGTTGATCAACATAAGAAAAGCCTCTCTCCTCTCTCTGCAAGAAAATTTATTTTGCCTCTCAATTTTCTTTTGCACTAAGTTGTTGAGCAACAAAAAAAATGCCCATGTGAAAATATCTTCATTTTACCTAGCTCTGAAATATTTCCCATGAGAACTCTGCCTTTGCTCTTTGTTTTGTTGCACATTATGTTTTACTTTCCAGCCAAGTAAAATATCCTTCCCTTAGCAAAAAAAAAATTAAAGTGAATATTTTATTCACTTTCTCCCTATGCCATTTAAAATATTTGCCTCATCTTATTTTCAAGCACAGAATATTTCATGTGCATAAACTATTTTGAATATTTCATCTAAAATATTTGTTCATGCAAAACATTTTACCCATGTCTCTTAAATCTGCCCAGCAACATTTGAAATATTGGCTCATCAGGAAATTTGATAAAATCCTTTACCTTTTAAATTAACTGTGTTTCACTTTCACATGAGCAAACCAAAATATTTACCCCATGTACACAGAATATTTCATTTGAAATATTTATTTACTCCTTGGGCTAGAACATTTTACTTGTGCACCAAACTACATCTTTGATTCCAAGAATAAAATATTTAATTACCCCTTATGTCTATGGAGCACTTTATCCTTTTAAATTTTCCACTATATCTTTAAAAAATGAGAGCATTCAAATATTTTGTGGGGCCCCTTTGTATTTTCTCCTTAAACATTTAATTTTAAATGTTTTTTGAATTGAAGCTTTTAAAATTTAAAGTTTATCAGCCTCTTTATAAATTATTTACCGTGCACATGATAAGGCATCTACTCAACAAAGGCTTCACCCAGACCCACCACATCCATGTGGCACAATCCCGCTATCTTGCCAAAATTAAAGAGTGCTCACTTTAGACTGCGCGAGGGACAGATGAGATTTCATCTACATTTTCCCCTTTAAAACATAGGAATGCTTTAATTATTTCATCAGGCTTCTTCAAATATCTTGTTTTTCCTTTTAAAAGACTATCTCGTGTCTTCCATCTTTACTAGGCCCACATGCAATATGGCACCATATCGCTAGCCTCGCAAGAATTAAATAATGAGTTGTGAACTAACGAGGGATGGTTATGATCTTCCTATATCTCCACCACATTTCCTGACCATTGATCTTGTTTACCCATGCTTGGTGTTGCCCTAATCTCATTCTCGTGCATTATCCATTTTGCAACTCATGGAGGCTTCCCCTTCACAAAGCCCTATCTTCATGGCATTCATGATACCACATGCTTTGATAGTTTTCTAATCATTTTCAATGAAACTGCATTGTAATTCAATGCTATTGATAATCTTAGCATTACAAATAGCCAATGCATTTGCTTCACAGTCTCCTTCATTCCTTGCACTGGCCTCTTTGTTCAACCTTTCAAGAAAATATTTTGTGTATATGCCACAATGGCATTTCATTTCACTACATTCACAGAGGCACTGTGTCTTCTTACTGTGTGCCTCCTCCATCTGGTGCCAAATGCACTTAGATTTATGAAGCCCATTTGATAAATTCACAATGTATGTATTGTTCCTTCTTCACTGAGATTGTGTAGCCCCACGTTGGCATTCATATCAACTTTCTCTTCCTGGTTGCAAGTGATGTCCCCATTTGGAAGCCTTCAAACCCTCTAGTTAGGCACATGGACCATTCTTTTCATTTGCTTTAAGGTTTATAAATCTGTTTTAACAAATCCTTTTTCGTATTGTTAAAGGCTAGCATCATATTCCATCTGGCTTTGCATACATCAACTGTATTCACTTGAAAGTACCTAAAGCCTTTTCAACTAGTCAATCTGGTACATGCACACAATAGTCTCCCATGTCACCACATTTGTTTGTGAAATAGAACAAATTTAAATGCCTTGCCTACTGGATACCTTCCCTCACTTGGTAGATACCCCAAACTAAACTCATTTGCTTTAAAGTTTCTAAAGCATTTTCAGCAGACCATTCTGTGCACAGAAATCTGCTTTATGCATTTGTTTGAGAGTTATTAAAACCTTTTAAATAAAATCATCTTGTACTCAGTCTAGCCTTATACCATCCCTTTTGTTTTATATTTTTTAACTAATTCTTGGCGTTGTTGATGGCACCCCATCTGCAAGAAGTAATACTCAAACTTGATTGAACAATGCTCCAGTTGACCTCTTATCTAGTGATGGCACCCTTTCAGCAACAAATACATCTCCAAACAATTCTAATTCATTTTAATTCTACAAGCACGGGCTATGTGTGAGACTTCCTTGCATTGTTAAATCGGCCTCTTTCATCTTGTTTCATTTTGCTTTAAAATTTATAAGGCTTTTTCAACATTCTATTTTGTGTCTACTCTTCAACTAATACATTTTGTTGCATTCTCCAAATGTGTGGAATGGCCCTTGTCAGATGTCCATCTCCCCTGCTAGCTAGTTATGCCTTTGGCAAGCTTAGCCTCTCCTTGTTAAGAATTATTTAAGCTAGAACATCCCATCAAATAAGTTTAGAACAATCCACACATGTTGAGAGATATTCTATCAATAATAAGGGCATCCTTAAACATTTTGTTAAGCATTCCATGTGTATTTATTTCATTCCATACCAATACCTAGCAGTGTTGACATATGGCTTGAGGATATTGTGTATGACTTCTAGTGTTGTCATTTATGGCAACCTAAGTCATCTAGGAGGTCTACAGTTTTGGATTTGTTCAATCTAGCAAGAAAAATGGAGAACAGTGCTTTACCAGAATAGCAATTATAGAACAAGGTATCTGGGCAACTTATTGATCTATATGCCTCACCAAATAATCATTTTGCATTGTGGATCTTGGAGAAAGTCTTTTGGCATCCTTGTCATTGTGTTCAACAACCTTGGTGATGTTTCGATACTCTGTGTTCAAGACTAAGAGATCTGACAGAGTTATTTTTCTATTTTTCTAGTTTCTAAGGCCTACTTGTTATATGAATCATGTTGCGAATATATGTGGAGGTATTAAATATAGTTATTTTTGTTTGATGATCATTTTTGGGTCCCAACTAAGTTTTAGCCAAGTTTTGGGAGGTCCACATCAAATATTGTGTGTTTGAGACAACTGTTGGAGAATATCTCTTTATTTTGTTCAAGCTGACATATGGATGAAATTTGTAAGTAGCGGATATATATATATATATATATATATATATATATATATATATATATATATATGTATCATTTGAAGTGAAAATAGTGTGAGTGTGTGTGCATGTATGAGTCAAAATCTATGTATGTAAGTTGTGTCGATGTAGAAAATATCAAAAAGGCTTGTAATCCATCTAGCACAATTGGTTAAAGATATTTTTGGAGGTAGAGCCGAGCAGTGCAAAACAGAGTAGAGAAGAACATAGCAGAAGAAGAGAAGAGAGTGCAAAATCTGACAGGAGGTTAGAATATGATCAATGAGCTATAATGGAACTGTAATCAGGCTTGGAGAAGCTATATTCTCAGTTCATCTTTTTTTGTAATCAAAACATTTTGTAAGGCAGTGAGCCTTCTTTTTCATTTGAGCAGTGAGCTCTAGGCAATCAGCTTGAATGCATGTTCATTCCTTTTTATTTCTCATTATACTTTTAATAGAGTATAATTGTGGACTAACATCCACCGTGGTTTTTCCCCTAACAGGGTTTCCATGCAAAAATATTGGTGTTATGGTGTAATGTGTACTCTTCTTTATGGTTGCATGTTTATTTGTGCTTATGTGATATGGATGGTTTCAGATCTGATTTTTAATTTATAGCTTATGTTGAACACTGATTCACCCCTCCCCCTCTCAATGTTCCTTGAGTCCAAAAATTGGTATCAGAGTAGGTTCCTCAAAAGTTTAACAACTTGAGGTGGATCTTGAAGCTATGGACTCTAGAAGTCTTAAACAACAACTTGTGGTGGAACTTGATGACCTTGATTAGTCAAAAGCATAAGTGTTGGAGTTAAAAGAAAATCTTGTAGATGATTTGAAATTTATTCAATCCTTAAAAGATAAAATCAATGAGTCAAGAGAAAAGAGGAAGGATTTGTGTGATCAGCTGAAATAGAAAGAAGATAGAAGCCTGGAATATTTTCATCTCAATCAAAATCTAAAGGAGATAATTGAAGAATGTGAAAAGCTTGCTAACGATAATGTTGCTCTGAAACTTGAGATGGAATCTATGGTGATGAAGCTAACTAAAGAAGTTGAAGAAAGGAAGAAGAATGAAGAAAATCTAGTGCAGTCCCTAAAACAAAAATTTGAAGTATGTAGTACAGCTAACAGAAGATTTATTCAACTAGAGATGGAACTACAACAATTTAGAGATCATGAACAAGAGCTTGAAACACAATTAGTCATTCTTAGTTGAGAAATATCTACTACTAATGAGTACAAGGAGAGGCTAAAGATAAGTTCTGCTAAACTTGATGAGCTGAATAAAGGGTAGAGAGATGCAAATGATAGAAGTGGGCTTGGATATGAAAAAGAAAAAGCTTCGGATCAAAACATAAATATTTGAAGAAAAGAAATCAGATAAACAAAAATAGAAGACATCTGGTAAGACAAACTAATGCACAAAAATTTAATGGTTACTATTTTTTGTGTAATAAATATGGTCATGTGGCTTCTCAATGTAGAAGGAAAGAAAATTCAAATGGTCCATCATTTCTTCGTTGGTGTTTTAATTACAAAAATTTAGGTCATAAATCAACTAAATGCAGAGGTATGTCAAACAATTTTATCAGAACAAAGAATGTTAAATGTTATACTTGTGGAATGTTTTGGCATATTGCTAATCAATGCAGACCTAGAGGAAATCAATAGAATGATAGATTCAAACAAAGAAATCCTGTATGTTTCAATTGCAACAAAATTTGTCACATTGCTAAATTTCGCTGGAGCAGAAATATGGATAAGAGAGGTCTGGGATACAAAGGAAAAGGAAAAGTGTTGGTAGAAGAGATAAGGGATTAGATGAAGAAGACATGGGTGAAGAAAAGTGAATCTACGAAAGTGAACAAGTCTATACCAAAATCTACTTCTGAAAATTCATCCGGCAATTCCTTCGGGAACTGATCTCAGGCCATTGGCCTAGTGGGAGTTTTTCTTGAAAATCATTTGTCCCCCCTGTCAATTAATTGCACTAGAATGCAGGAAATCATTAGTAAGATGTACAAGCAGTCTCTAAGTGTGAAAATAATCTTAGAAGTAATCATTTGTGAAATAGGAAGATCCAAAAACAAATCTTATTGTTGCTACCTGAGAAAACATAAGTTATTGAAACTCCTAGGGAAACATAATAAATGCAGTCAAAAGGCTTAGGTGTGAAAAGTTATAAAAGGGTAATTGTCAATCAGACATCCGTGAATAATAGCATAATTATCATCAGTGGGATTGCAATTGAAGCATGGAAGAAATTCCTTATAGTGATGAAGGATAAATACAAGTTAATATTCTAATTATGGTGTTAGTTTTTGAAATTTTGAGTAAAGTTTTGGGAGAATAAGCACTTTGGGAGTTAGGAAAGTTTTTGGTTGTATTTCAAAGGGAGAGCTAAGTTGAAAATTTTGAGGAGATTGGAAGCATATATTTTTGTTATTGATGTCAAAGGGGGAGAGAGTGCTGTGAAAAATGAATGAGGAGAGAATGCTATATGTTGTGAGTTTAAGAATCTAAAGGGGAGAGAGTGATGAAAAAACCATTTCTTGAAAAATTTCTCATTTTTCACTAAGTGTTACCATCAATGCCAAAGGGGGAGATTGTTGGCATATGGCTTGAGGAGATTGTGTATGAGTTCTAGTGTTGTCATTGATGGAAACCTAAGTCATCCATGAGGTCCATAGTTTTGGATTTTTTCATTTTGGCAAGAAAAATGGAGAACAGTGTTTTACTGGAATAGCAGCTACAAAACAGGGTATCTGATCAACTTATTGATCTATGTTCCTCACTAGATAATCATTTTGTGTTGTGGATCTTGGAGAAAGTGTTTTGGCATCCTTTTCATTGTGTTCAACAACCTTGGTGATGTTGCAATACTCTATGTTCAATACTAGGAGATCCGACAAAGTTATTTTTCTATTTATCTATTTTCTAAGGCCGGCTTGTTATATGAGCCATGTTGCGAATATATATAGAGGTATAAAATATAATTATTTTGGTTTGAAGATCATGTTTGGGTCCCAACTAAGTTTAGCAAACTTTTTGGAGGTGCACATCAAATATTGTGTGTTTGAGCCAACTATTGGAGAATATCTCTTTATGGTGTAATGTGTACTCTTCTTTATGGTTGCATATTTATTTGTGCTTATGTGATATGGATGGTTTCAAATCTGATTTTTAATTTATAGCTTATGTTGAACACTGATTCACCCGCCCCCTCTTAGTGTTCCTTGATTCCAACAAGAAGAATTCACATAGGCTTGTAGCCTCAACATCTAACAAATTTCCTCCCTCTCCAAAATTCCTTAACAACTAGAATGTCCATATATGCTACTTCCATCTTTACCAATGACTTCCAAGTAAGGTGAGGCTTTATGTGTTATTTTCTATGGAGCAATGACACTGAAGTGCCTTCAAACTACAACAACCCATTTTCAATACCATGTAGCTATTCAAACATCCCAACAAAAGTGAATAGCATTGTAATTGTATCCCATAGCAATTCAGTGAAGCAATATCATCATTCTTTATGCTTTAGACGAAAGCATTGTACTTTGGTTCAAACTTCCCAATAGTAACATGTTGGAAAATATTCACAAATCATCTTGTTAATTCACCATTTACTATTCTTACTGCCTTGATCACAACTGTGCAAAGCATGTCAGGCCCCATTTGGGTCCAACTAAAAAAAAAATCATTTTCAAACAACATTTACCCTCAATTGTTCAAATTGACCCAAGATAGCTTCAACATCATTCAGAAGTGAAAACATGAAATGGGTTTTCCTTAAAAATTGCTTTCAAGCACTTTTGCCAAATAGTGAGAATAGGTCAGGTAAGCTTTGGAATTGCTCTTGAATACTGGTCAAATGACCTCTTGGAGACATAAAAACTTATAGGCATGCAAAAAATGGTCTAGAGAATTGAATGCAACAAATGGATTGGTAAAAATGATCACGAGGAAAAATTTATTCAACCTCAAAGTAGCTCAATTGAACTTTTCTGAAATTACAACTATTTTGAACCAGTTAGAACCCACGAGATCACCTCTTCACAAAAATATCAAATCAACTTCTAAAAATTTTCCACCAAACACAATAGCTCATTTGGGTACACTGAGCATGTGCACAAGAGGAATTTTCCTGAATCATTTCCCATTAAAAGATATTGAAGGTCAAAGTTGACCACCTTGAAATGTTGTCAACAATGCAGATGTAAAACAGGAGAAATTGCATTCAGTTTTGACCTGCTAAAAATAAAAAATCAAATAATGAGGCTCTGAAAATTAACTTATGAGGTCATTTAGGAATGGAGATGTGAGAACAATCATTTTGACTTGATAGTCAACTGGTTGCGAAATTCAAGCTCAAACAGGAGGCAACTTTGCAAAACTAAAAGTTTGCAAACAGCAAAAAAGTGCCAAAACCCTCTAGCTTCACTTTTAAAAAACCTGATAAAAATCATTGTGTGAAGCTAAAAATTGACATGCATGTTCAAATATGACACATGAGTAGGCTTGTAAATGGGTTTTTCACAAAAATCAATAGGCATCAAATATGACCCCTCCAAAGTAGGTCACTTAGGCAAATTCTTCAAGTGCACTTCTAAGAGTGCAGAGGCAAAATTTTGAAATGGGCATCTCAAATTTGCAAAATTTGAGAGTGCCATCATGGTCCCTCAAGATTCAGAAGTCTATAATACTTTATGTTACTTATTGATGATTACTCTAGGATGATATGGGTTGCTTTCTTAAGGGAAAAATGTGAAGCATTAGAGAAATTTAGAAGTTTCAAAGCTATGGTTGAGAATGAGATAGGTCTGAAGATTAAATGCCTAAGATCAGATAGACATGGTTATTGCACTTCCTGGGAGTTCAATTCTTTCTATGGAGAGCATGGAATCAAGAGACAGTTATCTACTCTGCAGACCCCTCAATAAAATGGAGTTGTGGAAAGAAAGAGCTAGACAATTCAAGACGCATCTAGAACTATGATGCTGGAAGGAAATGTGCCTCATATATACTAGAGAGAAGTTGTGAATACTATTGTGTACACTCTTAATGGGGTGAATTTCAAAGGTGATTCTGGTAAGACTCCTTTTGAGCTATGGTTTGGTGATAGCCTACAGTTAGATATTTCAAGATCTTTGGAAGTAAATGTTATATCAAGAGAGATGAAGATATAGGAAATTTTGATGCTAGGAGCGATGAAGGAATATTTTTGGGTTACTCCACTAAAAGTAAGGCCTACCGGTGCTACAATAGGAGATTAAGGAAAATGGTTGAAAGTGCTAATGCCAGGGTTAATGAGAACACTATTAGATCATCCAGAACCTATGGATATGATTCAGATGACTAGAATGATAGTATAGATAAAGGAAAGAAATTTCATACATAGAATCAAGCTCAAATCATTCTGGTGAATCAACAAAGTCAAGAGGGAGAAGCTAGTGGAAGTGCAGAAGAGAGAACAGAAGAGCCTGAAGTGCGAGAAAATCCTAAAGTTTCAAGGTATGTAAAGCTAAATCATTCAGAAGATTAGATCATTGGTGATAAGAACAAAGGTGTGTAGACTAGAAGAAAAATTGTAGAAGAGTATTGTTTGATTTCCAAGAGTGAGCCTAACAATGTCAATGAATCATATAAAGATGAACATTGGATGGAAGAAATGAAAGAATAGCTGATGCAGATTGAGAAGAATGATACATGGATTCTTGTTCCTAGACCAAAGGATAAAAATGTGATTGGAACTAAATGGGTCTTTCGGAAAAAACTGAATGAGCAAGGTGAAGTGATCAGAAACAAAGCAAGACTGGTATGTAAAGGATATTCATAGATGGAAGGTATTGATTTTGAATAAACCTTTGCCCTTGTTGCTAGAATTGAAGCTATAAGATTATTTCATGCTTATGTTGCTTATAAAAACTACAAGGTTTATCAAATGGATGTGAAGTCATCATTTCTAAATGGCGAGCTAGAAGAAGTATATGTTGTGCAACCATATGGATTTCAACTAACTGATCAGAGAGATGATTTTTTGATTGAAGAATGCACTATGTGGACTCAAGAAAGCCCCTAGAGCCTGGTATGATAGACTGGAAAAATACTTGTTGAAGCTTGGATTCAATAAAGGTACTATTGATAGTAACTTGTATTTCAAGATTGATCATGATAAAGAGTTGATTATTGAATTCTTTGTTGATGATATCATTTTTAGAGGTGATGATGATTTGTGCATGAAGTTTGCTGATGAAATGAAAAGTAAATTTGAAATGTCTATGATTGGAGAGATGAAATTCTTTATGGGATTACAAATTAGTCAACTAGATAATGGGATTTTTATATCTCAGTCCAAGTATGTGAAAGAATTACTGAAGAAATTTGGTATGGAATATTCTAAGCCAATTGGTATAGCCAGGGTGACCGGATGCAAGTTGACATAGAATGATGATTCTCCTAAGGAAAATTAGACTAGATATAGATCAATGATTGGAGGATTACTCTACTTGACTCAAACTAGACCAAATATCATGAATGTTGCATGTATGGTTGCTAGATTTCAAGCTCGTCCTAAGGAATCTCATGTGATTGATGTGAAAATAATTTTTAGACACTTGAAACGAACAGTTGATTTTGGCCTTTGGTACCCTAAAGATGATGATCTTACCTTGAGTGCCTTTATTGATGTTGATTGGCAGGAGATGTGGATGACTAGAAAAGTACTAGTTGTGGTGAATTTTTTTTGGGAAAGAAGTTGGTGTCTCTGTTAAGTAAAAAGCATAATTCCATTTCTTTATCTACTACAGAGGCATAATACATTGTTGCTGCCAAAAATTGTACTCAAGTTTTGTGGATGAAATAGATGCTCAAGGATATCAAAGTAGTGTATGATGAGCCTATTTCCATATACTATGACAATTCAAGTGCAATAAAAATTTTCAAGAATCATGTGTTGCATTCAAAGACTAAACATATATCAATCAAGTTTCACTTTTGAGAGAGAAGGTAAGCGAAAAGGAAGTTAGAGTGGAGCATGTGCCTACTAAGGAACATATTGCAAACATCTTTACCAATCCATTGCCTAAGGATACTTTTGAGTATCTCAGAGGGATGCTAGAGGTGATTACCCCTACTAATTAGAACTAATGATGCATTAGCATGCATCATTCTATTGACTTCATAGTCATATCTTAATCCAGATTGATGTTTTTGTGGCTACTACTTAGGGGGAGTAGTCAGATGTGCAGATATGTGGTTTATAGCTTGTTGGAGAAACATAATGCTTATATTTTTCATTGATGTCAAAGGGGGAGAAGAATCATGTGGAAGAGTTGTGGAGAGAAAAGAGTCAAAATCTAAGGGGGAGTAAGTGTTGAGTGAGAGTTGTGTTGATGGTGTTTTGTGGTTGTATTCTTGATATGTGGTTTTCATTGATGTCAACACTATTAGCATTAATGTATTTAAGGTTGTATATGTCGAGGATATTCAGAAAATTGTTATAGAAGAAGTTGCAAGTTGATTGAGGTGTAGTGAAGTTCATGATGGTGCCTAGCTTAATATGTCAAAGATCAGACATTGTGGACTAAAAGGTTTATTGTTGAGTATATCTAGTTTATCCACCAGAAGTTTCAAAGATCAGTGTGAAGATTTGATCATGTTATGAACAGTTGTGTTCTAACAGTTTTTTTTGTGGCTTCAGTTAGTGTTCCTGATTCGAGTTGATGTGATTCTAGTAAGTTCAGTTGTTGCAGATGCTTCTCTGATGATTCTTAATGCTCATGGATGTTTCTAGATTGTGCTCTATCTTTGTTGTGCATTTGCATTGATCGGTGTGCTCGGGATTAGTGATTTTCTTTTGTGTATTTGGTTTTTCATGTTCTTGGCCGACATGGTGATTCTAGCATGTTGTGGATCTTCAAGGAATATGTTTTGAAGGTGTGGCACACTAAAGGATATTGTTTTGGGTCTTCATTATGTTGTGGCCGACTATGCCTTGTTTGCATTGAAAATCTATTTATTAATTTGGGCCGATAGTGCGTACACATTTCATATTTTTCATATTTTATTTTGGCCGACATGTGGTTGATGTAATCCCATGTTGCAGATATATAAGAGAAAAATTTTAAATGTTAGAAGTGCTAGTGCAAGTGTGCAAATAATTTTCTAATCATTCAAATGTAGAGAAGAGTGTGAGGAAGATTGATCGAGGTGTGAAGAAGAGTTTATGTGCTTAATTGAAACTATAATCAGGCATTAGTAGATGTTATTTTCTTAGTTTAATACCCTACGGATCTAATCCAAATATTTTTGTAAGACAGTGTGTCTTCCTTGGGAAGTAAGCCCTCTTATATTTGAGCAGTGAGCTCTAGGAAATGTGCTTGAATGCATGTGCATTCCCATTTATTCATCTTTATACTTTTAATAGGGTATAATCTTGTGTACTAACATCCACCATGTTTTTTCCCTTAACATGGTTTCAACGTAAAAAAATCTTGGTGTTGTGTGTTTCTGATCTGGTGATTGTTTATGCTTTTATGTTCATTCATCATATTTGAGAATAAGTTGAATAAAGTTTAATAAGTTTAAATTTTTGTGACAATTGATTCACCCCCCCTCTCAGTTGTCTTCCCTTTTTTTTTCCAACACCCCTAATCTCCCCACTATTGATAAACACAAAAATCCAACCATTGATCATTCCCCTACTTGTGATGTGGTTATTTTAGAAGAACCAATCCATGAATGTCAAGACCATTTGATTTGTATTTCTCCTAAACACTCTCCTTCTAGGGAGAATATCATGGTGCTAGAAAATGGAAATAATACTAATGGATCTTCCTTAGATAACAAGGTGCTTCTCGATTACACTTTATTAGAGATACATCAAACCAAGACCAATGAGGTTATGAATACGCAAGTGTCCATTTTCTCCCCCTCGATTAGTGGACCTCATGCATACCCCATAGGACATCCTAAGAACCCTCTAATTCTCCACCTACCTTCACACAAACAACAAACTCAAAACCAACCTAAATTAATTCTTTATCCACCTTCAAAAAAACCTTCAACTCAAACTAAGCTTGAACTTGTCCTTTACCCACTTATGAACAATATTTTGCATCAACTGAGTCATAATACCATTGCTCATACATATAACACTAGAAACAATTTGGAACCACCGCAACCAACCCCAACACTCTTACCTTTGCCTAATCCTATCCTACCTAAACCTATCTTACCAGGTCTCCCTCATGGCAAGGAGTATGATCTTGATGAACAACTTTAAAATGCTCCTGCTACAATATCATTGTGGGACCTAATTTAGAATTCACCTAATTATCATAATATGCTTCAAAGTGCCTTACAACAAGTTCTTGTCCCTTCTAATGCACAACTGAATGACATCACAGCCATAATTCAAGGATTGAATGTCGACATTGTTTTCCACCAAAGTGAACTCCCTTCTTTGGACGTGCAAAAACAAAATGAAGCTTTCCTTATCCTTGATCAATAAAAAAAAATAGGGATAAAGAGAACTCTTGTAGATATTGGCTCTACCCTTAATTTGTGTAGTGTGAGCCTTCTAGATAGGCTTCACATTGATAAATAAAATATTCAACTTGATTCTTTTATCTATTAAGGGATTTGACAATTTTGAAAAGAAACTGATCAAGGTGATAATTTTACCTCTCATAGTTGGAGTGGCCACATTGAATACACCAATCCATGTTATGCCTCATAAAATTTCATGTAATCTTATCTTAGGCAGACCATGGATTCATGCAATGAATGTGGTCTGTTCCACTCTTCATCAAAAAATGAAATACACTTACAACAATAAAGTATACACCCTTGACGCTGATCCTAAAACTTATAGTGTCTTACAACTTGAGAAAAACAAATAAAATCCCTTAAGCACATCAACATCAACTACACCAGTGAAACCCATATAATAGAACAACAAAGAACAACATATTGAACAAGTCAAAAAGCTATTAGAAGATGATTGGGGTTCCTTATACTTTGAACATGCATTCATGGGAAAGTACAAGATCGTACACAAATATTCAAATAGGGGAAATGAAAAAGTAGATGACCCTTTGAAAGCATCCATCTCAACCACTATAGACAATGAAATAAACTACACAACCACCTTTGATGATGTTGATCACCAACCACCACCCAATCTAGAAGCAATGAAAAAGCTTTATGGAAAAGGGAATGAGCTTATGAAATAACTTGGATATAGTGAAAAAGGATGTGGTGATAATGAACAAGGTATCCACAACCCTATAGATCTTATCACACAACAAACAAATCATGGTCTTGGTTATTGTCCTTTGATTAAAATTTCCAAGCCTTCACTTAACATCAACACTATCACAAACCATCCTTCTAAGACAACTTTAACAGTGGTGCATCTTGAACTAATAGACACTACTAGCCTTGAAAGTGATCCTTCACAACAAACAAAGAAATCTTCACTTAATGTCAATGTCATCTTGTAAAACACTAATGAACTAAAATCGTTAGATTTTACACCCTCCTACAAAGGAGAAAATAAAATCTCACAATCTGCAAAGTCTTGTGTAGGACTGACATCTTGTACATCTAAGCAAGAGATATCTTTGAACCAAACTATTAGAACAACTTCAACAATTGATCAAGAGGGAATCTTGTCACAACTCCTCCAAGATCACTTGATAACCCTTCCTTTAAGAACTTGAAATAAATTCTATTACAAGACTTCATTCTATGCATATCATAGAGTTCATGGTCCTTCCACTAATGAATGCAAGGCTTTGAGTCATAAAATCCAACATTTTAAGGAGTTTGGTGTTCTTCCTTATGTGGGGGCACCTAACCCCTCTAATTGATACTACATTTTCACTCTAGCATTCATTTCATCAATCATTTCGGCTCACCCTTGTCCTACACTAAGTGGGGGAAAGGGGTTATGTAGTGTTTTCCTTGTATGTCACTTATCATTGCCTCATTTGGCTAGTCATTAACCTTTCCTAAACATATAAGAGCAAGCTTGGGATGTGGACGGCATGCCTTAAATTTTCTTTCATGTGACATACTACCTTTTTCATGATGTAGCTTATTGGAAACATATGACTTGGAATAGGGCTTTCTAAGTAAGCTCTCATGTCTTCTTCTTCTTCTTTAAAGCAATTGCTCATAGTATTGGTGTTTGCAACTGCTTTAAAGTGGGGGAATACATTGACACTCACATTCCATTGTGTGATTTCTTTCTTCTTGGTGGTGTCATTAGGCTTGATTCCCTCCAAGAGTATGATACTTCTTTGACAAATCCTCTCTTGGAGACGTTAACCACAAAGTCCCCTAAGATGAGACCTTGCACAAACTAAGAAAAATCCCTTTGAACATTACTTACACCATTTACAATGTCTATGAGTTTCAAGCATATGAAGTTCTGCTTACCTCATAGAGCTTGAAGATCATTTTTGTGGTGCCTTATCAAAGTCATCAAGAGGTATAACTTTGGTATGGTTGAGCAGGAAGCCCATACTGAGGCATGACTTTCCCCATAGCCACCTGCATGTGTGTGAGCACATATCAATCATATGTGTCTCACCTTTTAGGACTTCTCAATCAGTTAACAACCAAGAATTCTATCGTTTGAGAGTGAGTATGCATTTTCTAGACAAACAACCTAGATTTGATCCATAACATGTTGGACAAATGATCGAAGCTTGATCCACAATTTTCATTTTCACTCTTCTCTTCCTTCTAGTTCTTGCCATTGTATTATCATGTATCTTGTTTTGTTGCAATTCATTTACCTTGTGCATGTCCTTTTGTGCTTATGTCAGCTTGACTTAGGATCTTGGATCCTAGGGGCTTGAATTTTTCCTTGATCTTTGTTATCCTAGACCATCTGCACTGGTACGATTGGACCTCTCTTGAATGTCTACTTTAGTGTGAGTTTGAAGCAAGTTCATCCTCTAACTAAAGTGGGGGCTAAATGTACCATACAAAAAAGTATTTCTTGCTTGATAAGGGAATAATTGATGATAAATTGGACTTAATGAGGCCTTGATCTAGTGTTGTGAGATGTTTTATACATCCACACTAGGTCTTGGACCCTTTCAAATGCATTTATTGACATCTTGTAAAGGTGTTGTAAAGTGGTGTAAATGACTTTCACACTTTTCTAGACTCTTATTAAGCATCTAAATCTAATGGACCTATTTTCCCCTTAATTTAATATTGTAAAATTTATTAAATTGTAATTTCACATCAATCTAGAAGGCTTGTAAATTAAACTTGACTTTAATCTAGTGTTGTAATGTGTTTTACACATTCACATTGGATTTTGTGCCTTTCTAGGTTGTATGGACCCTATTTTAATGAAGAAAAGTCTATTTAATCACAATTTCACATTGAACTTTGTGTCCTTGGCCTTATCTACCATTTACATCATCATTAATAGGCCCCTATGACCCCATATTATGTATCCCAGGGCTTAATTTGATGAAATAACTGACAAAGTCACCATATAAACCTAATTTTATTACTTCTTGACAATCCAAGTGGAAAAATGTCCCCTATGGGACCCATTGGCCATTAGGGGTGAATTAGTCCCATCTAGGTGGGACCCATTCACCCTTGATGGTGAATGAGTCCCATTTGATCCATTTTCGAGGTTTAAGCAAGAAAAGTTAGGTTTTAAGTTTAATTTTTCTCCATGTCAACCTTAGGGATCCAATTAACTGGAAAATAAGTTGAATTTCCTATAAATATAAGTTTCTACACCCTAATTTACAATGCATTCATTATTCATCTGGCACTCATCAAATTCTAAAGTTAATCAAGCTAGGGTTTTATCATTTCAAGTCATCAAGATAGCTTTTTTAGACATTCAATGGTAGAATCTTCATCTATTATTGTAGGAATTCAAGATCAATCATCATGGTAAGGTATTAATTCCATTATTTCATGTTCATGCTTCATATTATTTCTTCATTTGGTTTAATTACCTAAAAATGGTTTGACCAAGGTAAACCTCCATTCCCTAACATCCAACATTTATCCTTCTTTTCTTTTGTGTTTGCAGATATAGACATCTTGAAGGATTGGAAATAATTAAGGAATGAGTTGCAAAGCTTTTTAATACATCACCTTCTATTCTAAGGAAAAATATCCACAAAATGTCTATTAGAGTGTTGAAAATTAGAGTTTCAGAGGTGGACACCTGTTAGGAACCAAAGTGCGGATCGAGGGCTACTCTTTCCTCTTTTGAATTTTCAAAAATTCAAAAGTAAACTCATTTTCCATTAGTAGTGAATGAGTCCCATTTCCAGGCCTAAAAAGTGTTTGAGTTGCAATTTTGGAAACCCATTTGTCTGAAACAGGTTATGGGACATTTTCTTAAAACTAGGACTAATTCGCCAAGAATGGTGAATGAGTCCTTGTAGGCCAAATTTCCAGAATTAGTAGCTTCTCAAAAATCATTTCCAATCCTTAGCAAGTTTACAAGTGCACACATTCAATTTTACAGTTTTTTGTTTTGTTTTATGATCATTTCTAGGTCATTTATCACATGTTTGCATATCACAATGTGTTTTCAAACACTTCATATTTCATAAGTTTTGCATAAATAATCAATTCATCTTATCAATTCTTTCCACTTGGATCATTTCATTTAGACATATTTCCATCATACTTGCATTATTTTGAGTGAACCACCATAGTTTTAGCCTATCTCTCTCCTTTTAGGTGCAAAACCCTAAGAGAGCAAGAGAGCCATAGCCCCCCAAAAATTGATGGTTCAAAAAAATTAATTTGATTTTTTTTTACAACACTGATTCACCCCCCCTCTCAGTGTTTTCTATAGTCCAACATTCACTTCATGTTCTATTTTCACATCTTGTTGAATACTATAAGAAATTCTTGTTATGTAGATATGAATATGAAGTCCTCTCCCCTCTCTTTTTGCTCATCATTGATCCCTCTCCTTTTATCCCTCCTATGAGTGAGATTAGTCTATTGAAATATAATGCAACCTTGGGTAATCATAAAAATCATATTTTCTCTTCTCCTAATATCTCTCCTAGTTGTGAAAAAGATATTTTTATGTTAGAAGAACCAATCAATGAGAGTTTTGAGAACCCTAGTTGTTTCTCTCCTCCTACCTCTCTTATTAGACAAGACATAAATAAAAAAGAGAACACAACCATAGGAAATCATGACAATCACATAACACAACAAGATACCATTGAAACCTACCTCAGTAACACTTTACCTAGTCTACATTCATCTCCCAACATCTTCCCCTCTTGTGATAATATTTTAGTGAACGAGGATGAAATTTTAAATGAGGAGGATATGTTGGTGTTATATGATTAAATATTTAAGATCTATGGCAACCCTCTTTATGTTTATTCCCCTACCTATCCTATTTTGGAAGACATTATGGGACAAAGGAATGAAATTATGGACAATCATGAAAATCACTTTTGTTATTCACCTAGTCTCTCTCCTAGTGGTGAAGAAGATACTTTGATGTTAGAAAATCCAATTGATGAAAGTCATGAGAATATTATGTGTCTCTCTTTCCCAAGGTAAGACATTATTAAACAAGAGAATACCATCATTGATAAGTAAGACAATCCAACCATTGATAACTCCCTTACTTGGGATGAAGTCATTTTAGAAGAACCAATATTTGAATGTCATGAACATCTAGTTTGTAGTCCTCCTAAAAAATCTCTTCCTAGGGAGGATATCATGGTGCAAGAAAATGACAACATTAACAATATTAATTTGGCTTCCTTACATAATGGCGAAAAGATGATAGTAGATTCCCCTTCATTAGAAAGGAATCAAACCGAAACAGCTGAGGTTCTGAATGCACAAGTGCCTGTTAGATCCCCATTGATTATTGGACCTCCTACATACCCTATGGGACATCCTAAGAATCCTCTAATTCTTTACACAACCTCAAACCAACCACAAACTCAAAACAAACATGTCTTCATCCTTGAACCACCTAAGAATAATATGTCACAATAGTCAACTTATAATACTATTGCTTATACATATAACACTAGAAATAATCCACAACTAATACAAACACATTGAACATCCCTCCCATTACCTAACCCTATTTTTCCTAGTCCTCATTATTTTCATTTACAAAGTGGAAAGGAGTACAATCTTGTTAAACAACTAAAGAATGTTGCAATATGGCATGTCCCTTGGTCTTCCTTGTCTAGCAGAGTGCTTAGGTTCATGACATGGCTTAACCGCCTCCTATGGATATTTTATAAATTTAGCAGTTGTATCAAGCATTAATAGGTCGATCTTTTGGTGCAATGACAACCACTAATGTAACAATTGGTATCAGATTCAAGGTCACAAGTTCGAACCCCTCGCTTGCACTAGGGGGGATTTTTGCAAGATGGTGTGTCCTTTGGTCTTCCTTATTAAGCATGATGCTTGGGTTTGTGACATGGCTTAACCTCCTCCTATGGATCTTGTATAAATCTAGCAGTTGTATCAGGAATTAATAGTTCAAACTTTTTGTGCCACTGCAAACACCAATGTAAAAAATAATACTCCTACTAAAATATCATTATGGGACCTTATTCAAGCCTCCCCTCATTATCATAACATGATTCAATGTTCTTTACAACAAGCTCCCATCCCTTCTAATGCACAACTAAATGACGTGGTAGCCATGATTCAAGGAATAAATTTTGGCGTTGTTTTCCACCAAAGTGAGCTCCCTCCTTTGGAAGTGAAAAAATTAAATGATGCTTTCATGATAATAGTTCAATATAGTAGCACACCTGCATAAAAGGGTGGGTGCAAAAAGATGGGTACCCAATTTGTGGCCATTTTTTTTTAAGTTTTGAAAGCTCATAACACGAGTGTGTTATAATGCACTCAAGCTATGGCTTGGTGTGACGAGCCTAAGGCTCAGAAAATAACAAGCCCATAATGCGAGTGCATTATAACACACTCACATTATTAGCTATTAAAAGCAAAAAAAAAAAAAAATTTGAAATCATTCTCATTTGTGACTATGTTTTTTTTTATGTCTATAGCCAAAACCCCTCATTTCCATGTTCGTTGTCTGGTAGGAGCCATTTTGTAAGATTTTTCATCAAACTATCATTGTTTCATCGTTAGGATGCTGCCATATTGATGAGGAGGTTTGAGAGGTAAGGATTGTTTGGATTTTTTTTTGAATTTATTAGTTTTAGGTTGATTTTTATATTTAATTTTCAATTTGTAGGAGACGTAAATCAATCTACAAACCCTCCTCAAAATCCTCAACAAGCACAACAACAACAAGAGGAACAAAATCCTCAAGTTGAACAACCACAATAACAATCTCCTCCACCAATCCCTCAACATCCTCTTGGCACTCAACACAACTTAATGAGTGAAATTGAAAACAATAAATTAAAAATTAAGGTTTTAATTAGGAGGTTGAATGATCCAAACGGTTCAACTAATGAAAGAATGACCCTAGAAACTTCACTTAAAGAAATGTGAAAACATGTAGATTAAATCATCAAACAATTAACTAGTTAGTAAGATAGGAGGCAGGTGGCTAGGGATTATTACTGGGATAAATTATAATATAAAGATCTAAAAGATCTAAAAATTAAAAAAATTGATTTGTGATCATTATTCACTAATCCATGCACAAATGAAAATCTTACCCTCACTGCGAAGAGGTTTCCTATCCATTGGTGCCACCACCAACATATTAGGAACATTTTTTGGGATAGGTGGTACATGGTTTTTGATTACCCACCATGCAACAATTGTGAAGTCCCACAATATTTCCTTAGGAAACTATACTGTGAGTTCACCTTGAACAAAATCTTGAATTATTTTGATATTAGGGACTTCCAAGGGAGAGGTGGGGGGTCGACTCAAGATAGACCCATTGCACAATAGGATCCTATGAGGCAAGGGAGACAACCTCTTGCTAGGCCACCTCATGAGAACATTGTTATCCCTTCCATCATGAAGAAGAGTGCCGCGGTACAGACTATGTTGGCTTTCAGTTCTTTGACCCAGAGTGTCATCCAACATGCCAACCCTATACTACAACACCATCTAGGGGAGTCCTTGAGTGGTGAGCTTTGATCCCATTTGTGTCAGTTTTGTGGGGCGACTTGTTCATATGACCCCACTGACACTCAGGAGGCTTCTACATAGGATATTTCTATAGCTATGGAGATGGCGAGGGTAGCTAGAATTTTGAATGAGGCCTATTGAATTGATACTCAGATAAATGTTAGCATGTTCATTGAATTTAATTTATTAAATTTCAATTTTGAAATGCGAGATTAACTAAATTAGTTCTATGATTTTAATAAAATTTCAGGGTTAAAGTGTTGATACTAGATACACCGGCCCTACACCCACTTATTTCTCCACTACATCTACTATTGAGGTATGTAACTAGTAAACAATTATAAATTTATTAAATGTTAATAGAATTTTTTTATGAATGGTATTTTAATATGTGATTTTGGCTGTTGAATAGGCTAATATTGGATGTTTTGAGGAAACACCTCCCAATTCCAGTGGATTTAGACAAACCTACATGCAAGTAATAGAATAAAGAGTTCAACTAATGAATTGTACTTAATAGATTTTTGTAGTTTATATTCATATCATTGATTACATTGCATTGCACATCTTTAAAACTCAAAGCATTACTTCATATTCCATTACTAATAACTAGATGTTGATAGATGACAAAATTTCAACTACAATATAGTTGTTTAGAAAGTTAACATAAACAATGATGCAATTACTTCACGTACAATAAGTAATAAGTAGGAGCAGCTTCCAACTGCATTTTATTTTCATGGCATTCCATGAGACCACTTTTTATTGAGGCATCTTTTCAAACAATTCACTACCTTATATATGTAATGGATTCTTGGAAGAAATATATGAAAGAATAATAGTAAGAAATAGCATAGACAAGGCAATGAATTGTTCGAATAAATGCCTCAAAGAAATGTGGTCTCATGGTGATGTCCATCACCATGAGACCCAATTTCTTTGAGGAAAATTTTCAAACAACTCACCTCCTTTTCTATGCTACCACATTTTCCATACATGTCTACTAAAGAATTTTATCAAACAATGCATTTCCTCGTTGTTATGGCTATAAGATTAAAAAAGGTGCTTTCCCAAAAACTATGGATGCTTGGACAAAATATATCAGAGCATAATAGTAAGCAATAGCATAGACAAGGCAATGAATAGTTTGAAAAAATGCCTTGAAGAAATGTGGTCTCATGGTGATGGAATACCATTCCATCACCATGAAACCACATTTCTTCGAGGAATTTCTTCAAATAGCTCACCACCTTTCCTATGCTACCAAATTTTTCGTACATGTGTACCAAAGAATTTTATCAAACTACTCACTTCCTTGCTGCTATGGCTAAAAGCCTAAAATAGGTGTTTTCCAAGAAACTATGGATGCTTGGAAAAAATTCTATCAAAGCATAATATTAAGAAATATCATAGTTAAGGCAGTGAGTAGTATGAAAAAATTCCTTGAAGAAATGTGGTCTCATGGTGATGGAATGTCATTGCATCATCATGAGACCACATTTCTCTTAGGCATTTTTTCAAATAACTCACTGCTTGAAGAATAGAAACCAACCCATTAGCCAAAATTCCCCTCCAAATTATTTTCAAGTTCCTCATCCTCAATTTACCAATCCATGGAACCTTCCACCTTTTATTACACTTGTTCATGTCCCCACTCATCCCTCTTCATGTCATGATCACCCTCCATCTCATAACCAAGGTCACACTATACCATCCACCCCATCCCAGCATAATACCATAGAGAAGGCAATGAATTGTTTGAAAAAAATTCTGAAAGAAATGCGGTCTTATGGTGATGGAATGCCATGAAAAATTTGTTTGTAATGGCATTCCATCACCATGAGACCCCATTTATTTGAGGCATTTTTTCATACTATTCACTATCTTCTCTATGCCACCATAGTTACCATACATGTCTATGAAAACATTTTATCAAATGGTTCACTGACTTGCTGCTATGGATAAAAGCCTAAAAACACACACTTTCGAACAAGATATGGATAGGGAAAATAGTAAGCATGATAGTCAGAAATATATAGTTTAACAAGTACTCAAAAATAAATTCATTATCTCATACATTATAAGCCATGATGTTGATTGCTATTGTAGTTTTCATGATTGAATAATTTGTCGTTTTATTTTCAAATATTGCAAGTAGATACACCTCTGAATATTTAGAGGGAAATGGAGATCGGTGTTTCATCTACTATAGATTCCTCAATGGCTTTGATAGGGGAGGTATGAGGCAAATTACTAAATTTCAATTTACATTCGTTGTTATCGAAATTAGTGAAAAATCAAACCATTATTGATTTGTAGTTTAATTTCTATTTGGATGGTTTATATAGGGCTTCAACATGCCTCAGCATGGGCATTTGAATATTTCCCTCACGGAGAGTGATCATTAGATGGAGGTAAGTGATTATTTTGTTAAATATATCATTTTTATAATGTAATTTCTATATACTAATGTCTTTACTTATTGTAATAGATAAGACTTCATGAAGAACTAAACCCTAGGAGGAGCACCAGGACCACTCTTCGACCACAGCATAAATGAGTGACAAACGTATCACCATCTGATCAACAAGCAAAGGGAAATAGTTTATTTCAAGAGCATGGAGAGTGATGACTTTTGATTCTAGAGCCATTTTTTGTATGCCTATATGGAATTTTTGTACATATTTTATATTACATATATTTGACATTGTATGCCTATATGGCATTCTCCTAAGCCTATATGGCTATTTTTTACCTATATTTTATACTTATATTGACATATATTGATGTATTCCTACATGGTTATTCGGTTAATACAAATATTTTTTATCGATAGTGTCCATATTTGCATTATAAATTCATGGTTCAATAGATACGTGTTACGTGTATTTAAGTGTATACATTACAACTTACGTGTATTTTGTTGTGCCTATAGCAAACATGCCCCGTTCAGAATGGGGACCCTCTTTCTTTTCACTTTGCCAGGTTGTTTCATCATTGCCTTGTTTTGCATGCCCCCTATTTTTGTGTTATAACTGGTCAGTGAGCCTTGAAAAACCCATTTCAAGTTGACCATGTTTTCCCCCCTCAAATTTTCAAAGGCTTTTGTCCTTTTCAGGAATCCCTTTACAGTTTTCCTTCTCTTTAGAAATGACATCTTTGGAACCCTACGGGTCCACCCATGCAGGCCGCCCCTTGCGGGTTTCCTTAGCCTCTTTGTCATCTAAACGGTCGTCGTCCAACATCCTTCCAAATCCTGGGACCCACCTTTGCATTTACCATTTCATAATTGACTAAGAGGCCAAGTCTTGACTATCGTCTGCCCCACGGACTCCACCTCTCCCGTGACTATTTTCAAAATGACCGTTCACCCACTTTCAGGCCCACCATACCTACATTTATGAGGGGAATTTAATTAGGGAATGTATATAAATAGCCAACTCTGAACTGTCATTTTCATCCGCCAGTTGTTTAGAAATGAGTCAAAAGTCTCTGCAAATGCCAGTGTCATGCCCACCGAGTGCATTTGCTAATTGGAGACCTTTGCTAACTACTTGATCATTCACCTTCATCAGGTCTTAAAGGTTGGTTTTCCACCGCACAACCCATTTCAGTTTTTCTTTGGAATTCCATTATAATTTGTTAAAACTCTAAGTGTAAACTTGAAACCAACTAAAGCAATCCTCGGTGCACAGAACCCAGTTCTTAGAATTTGAAAGTCCATTGAAAAACCCTATGTGAATGTTGTTGTGCATGTTTTGCACACACGCCCTGCCATAGGCAGGGAACCCCTTTTTTTCGCTCCCAACAAGTTGCTTTTCTCCTGTCTTGTTTTGTGTGCCCCATTTACAAGCCCAAAGTGGTCATGTGCCTTCAAACAATCAAATCCCCTACCCAAATTCACCTGCTTGGGGTATTCAAATCTATGGAGAAATGAAGTTATCCGTCCCCTTTTCTACCTTTGTCTTGTTCTTGCTATTTGGAAACATCTGTGGACCCCCGTTGCTCCCATTTCCTCCATTTTGACTTTGGGGCAACCTTTTTTGGATCAGGGATGTGTTTGAAGTGCGTAAATGAACTGCCAAGGTTTCATCATCATTCCGTCAAGTTTCGATGGTTTCAGAACTTTCCCTCCAGAATTCCCTTCCTCCTTAGTTGTTTGGAAACATCCGTGGACCCCCGTCGCTCCCGTTTCCTCAATTTTGACTTTGGGGGCAACCTTTTTTGGATCGGGGATGTGTTTGAAGTGCGTAAATGAATTGCCAAGGTTTCGTCATCATTCCGTTAAGTTTCGATAGTTTCAGAACTTTACCTCCAGAATTCCCCTCCTCCTTGGCTGTTTGGAAACATCTGTGGACCCCCGTCGCTCCCATTTCCTCAATTTTGACTTTGGGGGCAACCTTTTTTGGATCGGGGATGTGTTTGAAGTGCGTAAATGAACTGCCAAGGTTTCCTCATTGTTCCATCAAGTTTTGATGGTTTCATAACTTTCCCTTCGGAATTCCCTTCCTCCTTGGCTATTTGGAAACATCTGGACCCCCGCCGCTCCCGTTCCCTCAATTTTGACTTTGGGGGCAACCTTTTTAGATCGGTGTTTGAAGTGCATAAATGAACTGCCAAGGTTTCGTCATTGTTTCGTTAAGTTTTGATGGTTTTAGAACTTTACCTCTGGAATTCCCTTCCTCCTTGGCTATTTGGAAACATCTATGGACCCTCTGTTTCCTCAATTTTGACTTTGGGGGAAACCTTTTTTGGATCAGGGATGTGTTTGAAGTGCGTAAATGAACTACCAAGGTTTCATCATTGTTTCGTCAAGTTTCGATGGTTTTAGAACTTTCCTTCGGGAATTCCCTTCCTCTTTGGCTGTTTGGAAACATCCGTGGACCCTTGTCACTCCCGTTTCCTCAATTTTGACTTTGGGGGCAACCTTTTTTGGATCAGGGATGTGTCTGAAGTGCGTAAATGAACTGCCAAGGTTTTTTCATCGTTCCGTCAAGTTTTGATGGTTTCAAAACTTTCCCTCCAGAATTCCCCTCCTCCTTGGCTATTTGGAAACATCTATGGACCCCCATCGCTCCCGTTTCCTCAATTTTACCTTTGGGGGCAACCTTTTTTGGATCAGGGATGTGTTTGAAGTGCGTAAATCAACTACCAAGGTTTTGTCATCATTTCGTTAAGTTTTGATGGTTTCAGAACTTTACCTATGGAATTCCCTTCCTCGGCTGTTTGGAAACATCCATGGACCCCCGACTCCCCTTTCCTCAATTTAGACTTTGGGGGCAACTTTTTTGGATCGAGGATGTGTTTGAAGTGTGTAAATGAGCTGCCAAGGTTTCGTCATAGTTCCATCAAGTTTTGATGGTTTTGGAACTTTCCCTCTGGAATTCCCTTCCTCCTTGGCTATTTGGAAATATCCGTGGACCCCTGTCGCTCCTGTTTTCTCAATTTTGACTTTGGAGGCAACCTTTTTTGGATCGGGGATGTGTTTGAAGTGCATAAATGAACTGTCAAGGTTTCATGAACATTCCGTTAAGTTTTGATGGTTTTGGAACTTTCCCTCCAGAATTCCCTTCCTCCTTGGCTGTTTAGAAACATCTGTGGACCCCCGTCGCTCTCGTTTTCTCAATTTTGACTTTGGGGGCAACCTTTTTTAGATCGGGGATGTGTTTGAAGTGCGTAAATGAACTGCCAAGGTTTCGTCAATGTTCCGTTAAGTTTCGATGGTTTCAGAACTTTCCCTCCGAAATTCCCTTCCTCCTTAGCTATTTGGAAACATCCGCGGACCCCCGTCACTCTCATTTCCTCAATTTTTTCTTTGAGGGAAACCTTTTTTGGATCGGGGATGTACTTGAAGTACGTAAATGAACTGCCAAAGTTTCGTTAACATTCGGTTAAGTTTCGGTGGTTTCAAAGCTTCGTCCCCCTTTTGCTGTTTTGGAACATCCGTTGGCCTAGGGCGACCCGGCCTCCGGAGCCCTGCCCCTCCATGGTCATTTCTGGGACTCCGCCTCTCTATGGCCGTTTTGAACATCTGGCGGCCACCTCCCTTCCGGTCTTAGGAGCTCGGCCCCTTCATGGCTATTTCTGGGACTCCACTTCTCCATGGCTGTCTTGAACATCTGGCGGCCACCTCCCTTCTGGTCTCCGAAGCCCGGCCCCTCTGGGGCTGTTTCCAGGACTTCGCCTCTCCATGGCCATTTTGAACATCTAGCGGCCACCTTCCATCCGGTCTCTGGAGCCCAGCCCCTCCATGGCCGTTTCTGGGACTCCGCCACTCCGTGGCCATTTTGAACATCCGGTGGCCACCTCCCTTCCAGTCTCCGAAGCCCGGCCCCTTTATGGCCGTTTCCGAGAGTCTATCTCCCTTTGGCCGTTTGGAACATCTGGTGGCCAACTCCCTTCTGGCCTTTGGAACCCAGGTCCTCCGTGGCCATTTCCAGAAGTCTGTCCCCCTTTGTCCATTTAGAACATTTGACAGCCACCTCCTTCCTGGCCTCTAGAACCCGGGCCCTCCGTGGCCATTTCCGGGAGTCCGTCCCTCCTTGGTTGTTTTGAACATCTGGGAGCCTCCCTTCTTCCTAGCTATTTTGAACATCCAGGAGCCTACCTCCTTCCCGGCTGTTTTGAACATCCAGGAACCTTTTTTCGTTCCTGGCTATTTTGGAAACATCTGGGAACCTTCTTCCTTCTCGACTGTTTTGGAAACATTCAGGAACCTTCCTTCTTCCTGGCTGTTTTGAACATCTGGGATCCCGCCTTCTTCCTGACTGTTTTGGCTTTCTTCTGCCCTCTAGTGCTCGCACCCTTGAAGCACGCATTAATGTTTATGGCCCAAATGAGCTCCAAATCTTAATATCAAGATATTTTGATGATACATGGATATATCTAATAGGGAATTTGTAGGTTTGACTGAAATTTTCCTTGACTCATGTATAAATGTATTTACGACATTTCATGTTTGCAGGAGTCAAGAAGCCTTCCATAGGTCTATTGGAAAGGCCCATTGAGGGAGTTATCCTACCTTTTTCTAGATGATGATGATTTCTAAGGAGCTTTCTGCCCGAATCGAGGAAAACTAATCCACTGATGCCGATCGTCGATGAACTCATTTGAGCCAAGGAAGAACACTACAAACACATCAAGTAAGAAGGCAACTTTCAAGTAGTTTCAGCTACAGTAAAAGGGCAATTAGCTAAATGACGAAATTGCTATAGTGACTGGTACTAGATGACAAAACAGAGAAAAGACAAGGAATGTATTTTAAATTGCTAGATAATGAAGGGTAGGTGAAACTCTAATGTAATCAAATCTAGGCCATTCATTGGAAATTGATCCTAGCCATTCATTTGGCCTTTGGAAAACTATAAATAGGGGCTTGCCCCTCATTTGTAAGGATTGGAGAGCTATTGTAAAAAGCATTTGTAGCAATAGAAGACAACATTGCATGATTTTATGGATGTTCTCTTTGATTTTGTTCATCTTGCATGCATGGTTCAACTTCCTTATTAGTTTAGGTGTTAGTTTTTTTAATGGAAATGGTGATAGTGATTGTTGTTTCAGTATTTGATGGATTTCTAGCTCATGTTTTTTGTGGTTCATTGATGATGAGTCACTTTGCAAAGCTAGTTTGAGCTCATTACTTCATTACTACAACTTAGTTCAATTACATGTGCATGATGTGCATGTGCAATTTGAAAATCAGTAGACCTTAGGAGATTGCACTGGTTTTGTGTAGCTGTAGGTTCTCTTGGTCAAGAAAAACTTAGTTTTAGGGAGTTTGTCTACTGTAGCAGCCACCATTGTTACCGTTCATTCATAGTTTAGGATTAGAATAACTTTCTTAACCCTTCTCCTTTTGCTGTTTCTTTTAATCCTTGGTTAGAGTAAGATCCAAAGCATCACCATGAATCCAAATCAGATGAACTTGATGAGTTTCAGCTTGTTGTTTTGAGTGGATAGCCACTGTTCATTCACTTCCAGCACTTTGAAACTGCATTTGCAAACCCAACTTCCATTCTTTGTAACTCATCTATAAGTATGTCTTGTGATTCCAGCAAATCACATCAAACAACTGAGATATTCCAAGCACTGTCAAGACCTAACGTTAGAGACCTTGGGATAGTGTTATGCAATTTGATTGTGGAAGATTGTCTTTCAAGAGAGGTAGTGCACCTATGCACTGCCTGTGTTGAGAAGTGCATAAAAAACACATCAACAGAACTGGCGCTAGAAGGAGGGCTGACATGTTGAGGCTACAAAGCTGAAAGTTGGAAATCGAAAAGAGCACTTTCAAAGAAGAAATATGAGATTGAGAAATCTCTTTTAATGCTAAAAATTAGAAATTTCTGAAGGCAAAAGAAGCTGAGTCAAAATGGAGCAGCATGCACAAATTGGCATCACTCAGCTGCATGCAAATTTGAACAAGAGACTGAAGAAACCATTGCAGCAATTTGCATTGGTGGATAGATGTCGGATCCATTGCACTCATAGACACAACGAGTTGGGGTGTCTGACTTTTTTGAGCAGAATTGAAAAGGTCTTACAAGGAGAAATCCCCTTCTGGGAAATCTATCTGTGCTTAGCCCTTGTAGACCCGAAGGAAGAATTGACAAGCATGGCAGCCAAGGCATTCAAGGAGTTGATCCAAGAACATTTGAGCAGCAAGGATGGACCAAGACTAAAGGAAGTACTAAAGGGAAGTTGGTGTAGATTTCATAATGCACCACATTCAGAATTTATGTGTCCATCATGTGACAACATCATCGCTCAAGCCAAGGGTTGTTTGGACAAGTTGGAGCAGCCAACTCCCAATGAGTAGAAGTTATCCAATGAGGCAGAAGAGCTGTCAGCATCCGGAGGGCAACACATTGAAGATGAACCAAGAAATTTGATACAAATTGATGTTGGAGCAGCAGACATCGAAGTTGAAAATCAGGAGGAAGAGACAGATTTCACTAGGAAAGCAAGGTTCCTTGGTGAAAATCTAATTGAAACTAATTTAGGTCTTCCCTCCACCAATCAAAGGCATTCCTCCACTCCAAAAGAAAATAAATTGGTAGGTGACAATGAACCAATGAAGTCTGCAGCCGTGCATGCTGGGACAGTCAATGAAGATGCTGAAGATCAGGAAGAAGAGGAGGCTAAAAGCCTTGGGGCAGCAGAAGGAGATGGTAAAAGCATATGAAAAATTAGATTGGAAGACCTCTCCATCTACAATGACAGTGATCAAAAATCTAAAATTACAGATTTGGAGGAGTGGGAACAACCACTCACCATGGTTGTCCACCATCAAGCTTCTTTTTTGAATGATGATGAAGACCCAGTAGCAGAAAGATATGACCAGCTCATCTCCAGATTAGCAAGGGATTGGTCAGAGCTAAAATACCAAATGGATTTGGAGGAACTACTATTACCAAATTGGTGCAGACTTCATGATTCATCACATTCGGAGTTCACATGTGAACTAGGCCAAGAAGCCATAAAAAAAGTCAAAGAACAAGCAAGGCAGCCAAGTGCCCTACCTCCTCTACTTGCTGCTCGAATTGAAGTAGAAGACCAAGAGCCAGAGCCAAGTGACAACTCAACTGAAGGTGGACCTCAAGAGGATGTTGGGACAACAATAGAAGAAGGTTAGTAATATAGTCTCGGACTTCCGAGTGATGAAGTAGATCAAGTGGGAATGTTATCCACCAGTCACTGAGGAGTTCTTCCTCTTGAAGAGCAGTTGTGTACCATGGACGATGGGCCTTTTAGCGAGTCTTTAGAGGGAAATTATGAAATAGACTTTGGTCCCCTTAACGAGGTGCCATCAATTGATGATTTCTTTTCATTGAGAGCTGCACTACGGAGGTATGCTCATGTCAAGAAGAGCACATCCTAGAAGATGGTAGTGATGAATACATACTCATTGAGCCCTTGAATAGTGATGCACTAGAGTTTATAGATTGGGAGAGGAGCTCCTTCTCCATTTATAGCAATAGTGAGCAAGAGGAAACGAGTGAACGTCATGATGAGATGCATGAACAACAAAAAGAAGACAAAGATGGAGGTGCTAAGATAGCTGCTAAAAGAGATGAAGAACTTGACCAACTATGAAATGCAACTTGGATCCCTTCTGCCATGATCACTATTGATCCTCCCTCATATTCAGATGGCTGCAATAGGATAGATTTTTGTATGTCATCATCCCATGACATTGAACATCATGAAAATAAGGCTAACACCTGGGAAAGGAGATGGGACAGCATGCTACCCCTTGAAGACAACAATCAAGAAGAGGTTTTGGCAATGAAAACCCACGCAGATGAGGTGTACTTCCTCAAGGAACAACCACTGGAGGTTGTGGGTCCCATTGGTAGATTGAAAGAGTTGTTTGCTGCCCCGTCCTCCCAACCTTATGCACGCTTAATGTCTAAAGTGATGCACCCTCCACCGCACCCGCTTGAGGCTGAAAATGCAATGATCAATGATGTTGTGCTTGCTCTTGATTGTCCAACGCTGCCACCTCCATGTGACGACATCCAAGTTTTATCCTTCCTTGCCCCTATTATTTCTCATAATTGCACTTATTATTTTGATTATGGGAATGAGGGAAAATGAACCTGTTTATGGATTAACCATGGGTTTGGTGAGCCTCCTCAATTGCTGATTTTTCATGATGACATGATTGAACTTGAGTGTTGCAACATTGAATTTCTTTTTTTAGAATATAAAGATAAATTTGCATGGTTAAGAATGATAACGATTGCCTGTTTGCTTGTGCATGCTTTGCAAAATCTAATGAATGTTAATGTCAGCTCGCCTTGCCTGAACATAGTGCTTTGTAAATATCTTTGTATTTAGCTCTTTTTTGAGTAGTATAGGTTTCCTGTAAATACTCTACTTTCCTGCTTTCCTTAGGTTAGTTGGTTTGATGTAGGTTGTTTTCTTTTTGTTTTCTTTTGCTTTGTTGCTGCTTTCCTCAGGGTCCGTTAACTTTTAGCTGGGCACATCTATGCACACAACAACCATACTTATTGCCTGGGGTTGTTCTATGTATTTATTTATCAAAATCTAATCAAGTCTTCAGAGTGGATGGTGAAGGTCTTCTGTTAGTGTCAAGTGATCTAGGTGTTTGATTCAAAGAGGATAAGTTATTGGTTTAATCTGACTCTGACGTATTCTGAAATCTTACAGCTCTTACACATTTTAAGAATTCGACGGTCATTGTAGGGCCTTTCATGAAGTCTAGTTAAGTGAAAAATCTAAAATTCTGCTCCAGTGCCACTGTGATTCTAAGCCCTGAGTGTGAGCTTCAATGCTTGCAGGTTGAAATAAAAGAGCTGAAAAGAGAAAAAAGAAAAGAAAGAATGAAAACATTGAAAATTAAAAGAAAAAGAGAAAATTCAACTTTTCGGGGGTATCTGAGCAACTCTACAAGGGCTATGGATGCCCGGCTGGTTGTAGAGCAATGTTCGGGAGAATCAGAGTGACAACCTCGTCGGGGCTATGGACATGTTGATGGCGATTTTGACACCACAACAGTGCTAAACAAAGTATGGCTACTCTGCTTCTCCTAAAAGAGAAAAGCAGCACTTGAATGCCTTAGCTCCCAAGGTCTTGGTAGTTGGGTCTCAACTGTGCTGATGTCCCTCAGTGGTCAATGCAATAGTAATATTCAAGGGGCCTACTGGTGTTGGGCTTCTGGACTATTGTGGGTTAAACATGAATATAAATCTACTTTAACCGGGGTTTTAAACGAAACAAAAAAAGATGGATCAGGGCTTTGGAACCAGAAAAGAACAATAATTCATTCAACCTTAACCAGACTTGATAACTTTCAAGGAATTTGTAAACTAAACTGAAAAACAAATTAATTTGTGATTAACACATAGTATCATTCATTCATAATGCTGATTTCAACAACTGATTATAAACTACCATTTAAGTAGTACCATAAAATAAGATTCTTATCCCTTGAAAGATTTCAAAATTAGATGATTAATTTTAGATAAATATCGTTCTTGAACATAATATGAAGTAGATTTGAATTTGGTTGCTTCTACTGTGGGTTAGACAGATAAACAACATTTACAAATCTGGCACAATCACCATTGTACAGAAAACCTATGTCTTCAGACTGCTTCCATCTACACTAGAATAACTTTATAATACATTCCCACCTGTACTGAAACCTAATTGCTAACAAGAAGACAAGAGAAGCTCTCATTACTCAGAATCAAGATGCAACTCTCTCTCCTTCTGCTAGCTTACTAATCCCTAACATTTCTCATCTAGAAAATCCTTCTGATAAATAAGTTCTAACTTTCTATATCTAACTCTCGAGGTTTTTTTTTTTTACAAAGAGGCAAAAAGCCATATATACAAAATGTACAAGAAAGGATGTGTTGTCCCCTGCACTAGGGTTTACAAAAATATCTACACTTGGGAGAGTTGGTTGCAAGAAGGTCGGTGTCTAAATCTTTGACAAAAATTCAAAGCGTCTTCAATGCGGGAGCCTTGCTGTCCAAGCTCACAAAAGTTCTCTATCCTTAGGAGAAGTCTCTTATATCTTCTAGCAGCTACTGCATTAACTCCTTTTTCTGCATGTCCATACTCAAACTCCTTCTGAGATCAGTCTTGAATGCTCAAAATATCACCATTAATGTTGAGCTACCTTTGTCGGTAGATACCAGCTGTCGATTTGACCCACGGCCTTGTCTCCTCCCTCACTCGGCTTTCTTTATGCTCGAGATCCACCTTTCTGCAAGTCCGTCGGCGTAGCATGGGCCAGTCGGTGAGAGGTTTTGGCGAGCCACAAAGGTCATACCGATCTCCCAAAGACCATTGACAAGACCCAAGATAGTTGCTGAGACCATATGGCAAAAACCCTTGCATTCTTTGGAGTTTCCCCGACATCCTCTGTTGACCCTCTCGTGCCAGCTCTTGTTTTTTTTTCGGCGTAGCTTTCTTCCTTTGCCAAGACCTTGTGGTGAAGACATGATCCTTGGGCGAGCTCATCTTGTTTTTGGTGAGGCATGCTGGGTCAGCAAGACGTTTCACCGAATTCCCTTTTCTTTTATGTAGTCTCCCTGAGTTCTATAGTTTTGGCGTGACTTTGATGAATCGGTAGGACATCACCCTAAACCAACCATCCTCTGGTGACTTTATTTCATTTCAGCCAGACCCTGTTGAATCAGCAAGAGATTATGCCGCTATTCCTTCATATCGGCAAGACCTTTTGCTTTCACTGAGACCTTATGTCGAGGTATTCTTCCTCTGTCGAGATATTCGAGTTGGCAAGAAATTTTGGGGTTGCCGAGACCTTATATAGAGGTCTAATAGCTACATCAATGCCTCTTTATTTCCATAAGACTTCTTTCGATCAGCAAGAGCAACGGCGACAACCATCTATTCTCCCCGAGCTCTTTTATTTTGGTGAAACCCTTCTTCTTCGGTGAGACCTTTTGGCGAAGGCTTTACCTTGGCGAGTTCCTTTTCCTCTCGGGGAGACTTCATGGTTTCGGGGAGACCTTACCATGAATGGCCCTTTTCTTATCGAGCCCCTCCTTGTTGTCAACATAGTTCTCCATAGTCGCCCAGACCCTATGGCGAAAGTATAACCCTTCACCGATGCCACATTCATTTCCTTTCACTGAATTCTAGTGTCGCCAAGACCTTTTTGATTCGGTGAGACATTACACCGAACTCACCTTTGCACTAGTTGGTGAGACTTTCTTCGGTTGGCGAGACCTCTTATCGCATGTCAATAGCTACCCTGAAGCCACCTCCTATCGCCGAGACTTAATTTCATCAGTGGGACATTACGCCGAAGGCCCACATTTTATCCAAAGACATGCCTTTGTCGCTATAACACACTGATTCTCTCACCGAAGACACCCGATAGACTCTTTGTACTGTGTCGGTGAGACATTTAGGCTTTCGGCAAGACCTTACCCCGAATTCAACATCTCCCACTGAAGCCTTCTCTTTGCCACTGGTCGGCAAAACCAGTAGACTTCGCTATAACCATATACCGAAGAAAAGACTCCTGCCGAAGTGTTTGATCTTTTTGTTGGTCAGTGAGACTTCCTTTCCTTGGTGACACTTCTTGCCAAAGTCAGATCCTTTGGAAAACTGCTTTAAGAGATACCCTCAGATAAATAACTTGATCCTACAAAACAGATTCCTTCATTAATTCTCAAAGGCAAGTAAGGTATATCATTATTTATCATGCCTCCAATCTTATAAAAAAGAAGTATAAAACTAGCGGAGGTGGGGTCAAAACCAAACGGGAACACACTCCTAAAAATTGGTAGAAGCGGGACCAAAACTTAAAACGAGACGAGAGGGTAAAAACTGGATGAATCCTGGTGGAACCAGGATCAGAGCCAAAAACCATAAACGATATCCGCTGCCTTTGAAACTGGCGGGGGTGGAACCAAGAGAAAACCGAAACCAGGGTCAAAGTCGGGTCGGGAACGAGAAAGAGAACTAACCATCATCCCTGAGTTCATACCCCATCCTGACTCCCCATCTGCAAGGAAAACCCAAAATGCAAAGGATATAAACAAAACACCAATGGGACCAGAATGAAAACCAAACTTGGGTGAAGCACAACGGGGGCGGGGTCGGGACCAAATCCGGCATTGAAACTTCTCCAAGTTTCAATTTTGGATTCATTCTGGTCCTGCCTCCGACAAAAACAAAAGGAAACAAAAACCCAAAGTCTGTCAAAACTGGAACCAGAACCTGGGATAGAGCAAGACCCGATCTTAGAAGAGAATTCCAAGTTCGGTATTGGTCCCGGTTCCGCCTCTGACAGAACTTTGAAAGGGAAATGCCCAAGGCAGAAAAGACCAAAAAGGCGGGGACCAAGGTTGGGGAAGGAACAAGAACTGAGCTTGGAAGAAGTTCCAAGCTCGGAATCCGTTTTGAACCTGGGTCCACCAAAACACAAAAACAAAATGCCCAAGGCTAAAAAGAAAACACCAAAGGTAAAGGACACAGACCGACAAAGACCAAAGAAGAGCAAAGGAAAGGTGGGGTCGGACCCAGGCACCAAAAACAAGGAACATAAGAAAGTTCAACATTCTGAACCCGGGCCCAGACCTGACTTCGACAAAGAACAAAAGGAGAAGGAAAAGAACAGTCAGAACCAGAACCGAAACAGGAAATGAAACAAGACCAAAACACATAATGAAATTCCAAGTCTGGTACTGGTTCTGGACCCAACTCTGACAGAGAACAAAAGAAAGTGAAAACCAAGGTCTATCAGAACCAGAACCGGGGTTGGATCAAGACCCGAACTAGAGAAGGAAGTTCCAAGTCTGGTTTTGGTTCCGGACCTGACTCCAACAAAACTTAGAAAGGAAAACACTTAAGGCAGAAAACCAAAGGTGAAAGGGAAAAGACAAAGGGGGGACCCATTTTGATCCAGATCAAAGTGGGGTGGTTATGCAAGGCATAAAAAATGGCAACTTGGCTGGGAAAATGGTTTAACCATTTTCATGAATCTGAAGGATTTAGCTACCCATAACTCTGGCTCATGAATGACACAACTCTAGTTGGGTCAGTTTAAGCAAGGTAGAGCTAGAATCTAAAATGTAAGTCAATCAACAGCCACCCCCAAATCTATGTGTGTGCTTGATTGTGTATCACTCTCTTTACAAAGTTTTTCCTTATCTTTCAGACAATAATGTGCAAGATTTGAGCTACATGAGTTGATCCCCTTAGCTATTGTGCAATGATATCCTAGGCATTTCTCTACTGCCAATCAGGTGTCCATAGCCTCGACGGAGATACCTCTAGTTTTCTCACAGCATTTCTTTACTGCCAGATAGGCGTCCATAGCCCCGGTAGAGATACTAGAATCACCCATTCGTATTGACTTTTCTTCTTTTGATAATTCTTTTCTTTTCTTTTGGAGTTTCAGATATTTCACTTGATTTTTCTTTTTCTTTTCAGTATGTCAAATGTTTAACATCTGAACTGGGTTGAAAACTACCATGGACCTCATAACAGCACTTGGGAGATCAGATTTTTCACTCAAATCTTACAACACCATAGTCCTAGGACAAATGTACCATTACAAGAGGAGATGATCTTAATTATTTGTGATAGATTCAGGAGAGCTGATGAAGGCTACTTACTTAGCACCTTGTTTCAAAATTTTCCACAATTTTTATTGACAACAAGCATGAAACAACGAATTGAGGACAAAATCATCGAATCAGGAAACCTGAAAATATCTAAACCACTTCTCTCCTAATGAACAAAGCATGCTTCAGATAACAACCCATCACTTCAAAAAGGAAAAAAAACAAATCAACCCCAAAGAAGAAGGCAAATGGAAAACAAAGAACAAAGAACAAAGAAAACCCAAAGAGCAGGAGAAGAGGACAATAAAAAGTGAACTATTTACACAAAGAACAACGAAATATATAGAGGGACTATTTACAAGTAGAAATAATTTATACAAACACACCACCTAGCAGAATGCCAACTTCATGATTCAAAATAATGTTTAAGAAACTACCCATTGACAGGCAAGGGGACAGGTTCTCCAGTTAAACTAGTCAATCGGAAAGTATTTTCTCCTAAGATCTCAGCAATCTGATAAGAACCCAGCCAAAGTTTATCAAATTTCTGGTGACTGCCTTTCTTCTCACTAGCTTTGTCCCACAACAGCACTAGGTATGATATCCTAAAGGCCTTGATTTTGGCTCTTTTGTCAAACCAACGTTTGACAACAACCTGGTGCCTAAAGAATTGATGCAAGGCGATATCTCTCTCCTCTTCTAATTTAAACAAAGCAGCCAATCTGACTTCTATCCTATTGTCCTTAGAGTAAAATTTCTACATGAATTCAAGGATAGGTATTTACAGATGGATAGGAAAGATAGGATCTCTACCATATACCAGTTTGAATGGTGAGGTGTTTAAGGCAGCCTTAACCCTAGTCCTATCTGCCCATAATGCAAATCTAAGCTGGGTGTGCCAGTCTCTAGGGTTATGTTCTAACAATTTCTTAATCACCCCTAAGAGATTCTTATTGGTTGAATTTGCAACCCTATTGCCTTATGGGTAATAATTTGATGAATACTTCAAGATAATCTTGTGATCATAGGCCCACGAAATAAACTCGGCAGAAGAAAAAGCAGAGCCATTATCACATACCAGAGCGAAAGGTACCCCAAACCTTGTAGTGATGCATTCGGTGAGGAACTTGATCACTACCTCTGTGGTGTTGTTCTTGCAGGGTATGGCCTCTGTCCACCTTATGCAGTAGTCAGTGCCAGTTAAGATGAATTTATGTCCTGCAGAAGAGTTCGGGTTAATCACTCCAATAAAATCCAGTGCCCATTGGGCGAATGGCCTTACCTCGTAGACGGGTTGCAATGGCATAGTTGAATGGCGTTCCCTTGGTGTGGAAACTTGGCACATGTGACATGTTCTCACATGCTGATGTGCATCCTTAAATACACAAGGCTAGTAATACCCAGATCAGAGGAACCGGTGCACCAGTGAATCTACAGACCCATGACCTGTGCCATGTTTCCCATGAAACTCAGTAATCACATGTTTAGCCTCTTGATGATCAAGGCACCTTAAGTACATTCCTTCGAAATTCTTCCTGTATAAGAGCCCCCCTTTGAGCATGTAATGTGAGCTCTTCAGTCTCAAGGTTGTCCTCTGAGTGGCAGTCATTCCCTCCGGACACCGGTTATTGAGCATGAAAGAAATGAGATCCGCATACCATGGGTCGTTTGAAAAGGACTGACTAGTATATTGTTGAAAAAATAACGTTGTTACCAGCCTCGGCCATAGATTTAGACAGACCCAAACCTTGAACAAGTTTCATAGGGTGTATCTCTAAATCAAACTCTTGCAAAATGGCCATCCACTTCCCTCTTCTTTCTCCCAACTCTCTTTGCATTAGTAGAGACTTGACAGTAGCATCAGGAACTACAACAATAATCTGACTTCACAGGATGTAATGCTTGAACTTCTTTATAGCTCAGACCAGCGCAAAAGCTTGATTCTCAAGAAGTGTGTATTTGGTTTCCGCATTTTTGAATGGGGAACTCATGAATTCGATTGGCCTCTCCTCTAAGTCTTCTCATTGAGTTAATATAGCTGCACACAAGTGTTCAGAGGCAAAAGAATAAATATAAAACGGCCTCAAGTAGTCAGGGCTAGTGAGGACTGGAGCTTTCGAGATGGATCGCTTGACTTGAAAAAAGTCAGCCTTTGCCTCATCACTCCATTCTATTTTGGCATCCTTCCTCATCATTTTGTTCAAAGGCTTCACAATTTCTACAAAGCCTGTGATAAACTTCCTCACGAAGTTGATCTTTCCAAAGAAGGATCTCATCTCCTTCTTGCTTCCTGGCATAGCTATCTTGAGGATGGACTCAACTTGATCTGGGTCAATGGATATTCCTCTTTCTGAAATTATGTGTCCCAAGAGCCTCCCTTCAGAAACTTCGAACATACACTTTTTGGGATTTAAGGAGACTCCATACTGGATGCATCTTTGAAGAACTTTGGCTAGATCAGTGTCGTGGTTTAATCAGTCCTTGGAAAACACTGTCAAGTCGTCAATGTAAACAATAATGCATTTTTTGATCAGATCCTTGAAAGCTATGTCCATGGCACATTGGAAAGTTGCACCAGCATTTATTAGGCTAAAGGGCATCCTTCTATATGCGAATGTCCCCCACTTGGTGGTGAAATCTATCTTCATCCTATCTTGAAAGTCGACCATGACTTGATTATATCCAGAGTAGCCATCCAAGAATGACATCATTTGAGCTCCATTAACAATCTGCAATACCTCATCCAGGGAAGGGAGTGGGTAGTTATCCTTTTCAGAGGCTTTATTTAGGTTTTTGAAGTCAACACACAGCCTGATCTCCCTGTTCTTCTTACGAACCAGGACTAGGTTAGCCACCCAGGTTGAATGGCGCACCAGGAAGATTATCTTTGTTGACAGCAATTTCTGAACCTCTTTATAAATTAATGGCTCAATCAAGGCATTGACAGGGCATTGCTTCTGTCTAAAGGGTTTAGCTTCAGGCTTCAAGGGAATAGTGTGTCATAACCGAAGCATCAAATGTTTGGAGGTCCTCGTATCCCTAGGCTATCGTAGCAATATCCTTTTTTAGTGCTATCAATATGTCTTCTTTAATTGCTTTAGGACAGGCCTTCCCTATATAGACGTTCCTTTCAGGGCCAGAGTTGGCCAAGTTAACTGTTTCGTATTCTCCTCCCTTTTCTTCAGTTGATGCCTTCTCTCGAGCCTTTGGATCTAAGTCAAATATTCTTTCTAGAGCAACCATTCCCTTGGGAATGTTATTACTTTTTAGATTAAGGACCCCTTCTGCATCACAATCTCCAGGGATCCAATCCTCTCGATCTCTATCAGACTCATCAATAATTTTCCCTTGAAAGACATTTGAGCTTGCCAGGAATGCTAGAATGTGTCGATCATCATCAAAGACTTGGAAATTCTTAATATTGTCAAGGACGGTTGGGGTGGACATCAGTTCCACTGAAAATCTTTTGAATTTGGAGCCTTGCATAGGCTCCAAGGTGCTTGCAGTAACAGCCAGTGAATCAGCTACCTGATTTTCTTCTCTAGGGATTAAGCTGATCCCAAATGCTTCAAAGTCTTCAATTAGATTCCATACCTTGTTTCTATATGCTTCCATCCTTTTATTGTGACAGTGTACTGGCTGTGCACTTGCTTGACTACTATTTCTAAATCTCCATTGACCACTAAGGCCGTGACCCTTTTCTTGTGTGCAAACATCAGTCCTCGAGCTAGGGCTTCATATTCAGCTATGTTATTAGTGCATCCAAATTGCAGCCTATAGGAAGAAAAAAAGACCTTCCCTTTTGGGCTGTTTAGCACAATTCCAACACCACAACCGGACTTGGACTTGGATCCATCAAAGGTAAGGGTCCATAGCTGATCGTGGGTTGGGTGTGGGGTAGGTTCCACTAGAGGAGGGATTTCTTTTTCATGTGTTGTATCCCTGGTTAACATGGTCACTTCCTTAGCCTCAAATGGGAAGCAGTCTGCAATGGTCTCGGGACAAACTTGAGCTAGCTTCCTTAGTTTTAGAAACGTGATTTAGAATGTCAATGCAGGGTTGGCAAGTTAGCTCAGAATGAGTTTGATAGTGTACCCTACACCAATTAGGAAGTAGGAGGCTTTGTAGATCTATATCTGCCCCTAAGACCAGTTGATCTTGTTGTAGTTTGCTAACCAATGCTTGTTGGTTTTCATTAATTATATGATTTGGGAAACTGGGTATTGGCAGCTCTTTAGGATCAAAAATAGAGAAGGTTAAGATTTCATCTCTTTTATACACACCTATTTCAGTTTCAAAATAAGCTACCTCATTGTGGCAATCATATTCAGTAGTGATATGCTTGAGGCAAGGCTCACTCTCAATCCTGATATGATTAGGAATCCCTTTCCATGATAGCCACATATGTGAGAAGTCAAGGGAAAGATATCCCCCTAAATTCTTCATCAAATCTCAGCTTAGCATCATACCATAGGTCTCAGGAATATTAGCCACTTGAATATCTATGTTTGTTATGATCCTAGGATCAGAGCCAATTTGGACATGTATGTTCTTTAACTCGCCCACTACATTGACCTTTGTTTTGTCCAGCTGAATGACCTTTTTATTTGTCTGAATGGGGTCCAATTGCAACTTCTTACACACAAAAAATGGCATGACATTTCCTGAAGCTCCTAAATCCAATAAACAGTTATGTAGGTTCTTGCCTAAAATTCTTAAACTCAAAAGGAAAGGAGGAGTACCTACTTTGCTTCTGTATAAGGCTGCATTTATGTTTGCAGGGGAGGTAACCTTACTCTTTCCTTTTTCCTTATCTGCTTGTTCCAGTGCTTTCAACACTATCTCTCTTTGAGCAGGGCACCACTTCAAAATGTCAAAATATGACAAAGAAGTTTTTTGTTTCCGCATCTTGGAAACGATGTCAAATTATGTATCATAGCCTGGATTACTTTTGAAAAAAGCAGAGGAATTACCCCTTTTATGAAAATAAAGTGGGCCTTGTGGTGGGGGAGGGTTATTATCAGCGCCTTGATTTGGGGGCACCATGTGGTTAGGAGGTACTGATGTAGTGAATGGCCCCTTACTTTGATTTCTCAGGAAGTGTCCTCCCTTTGTCTAAAAAGCTTGGGCATCATATGAATCCTCCTTGAGTTCATTCTATTATTGCCTCAGGAATGATGATTCCTCCTCAAAGATATCATAAGTCATCGTGGTGTTCATTGAGTCACCTTCTTTGTTGGAATTCCCTTGGAAGGTGTGGGCATCTTTGTGTACCATCTTGATAAGTTTCTCTGTTTGAGGACAATTTACCTCAAAATGGGTTGTCGTATCATGTAATCTGCACCAATTGGTCATGAAGTTGAGGTCAGGCACGTTTGCAGTGCATGTTCTTTCCTCATTTTCCTGATAATTGTGAGGGACTCCACTGTTATTAGGCCCTGTATTCCATTTCCTGTTGTTATTTGGGCATTGATTATACCCTCTATTCTGGCTTTGATAACCTCTTTGGTTGCAGTTATTGTTATTTTGATAAGTACCCTGGTTATTGTTGTTCTGATTGGGGTAGTTCCCTTGGTTTTGGGAAGGGTTCAACCGAAGTTGAGCCATGTCATTGGTAACTTGTGACAATGTTTTCTTTAGGGTCTCTACCTCGTTGGTAAGCTAAACTGTCTTCTAACTTTCCACATTCTTAACAATAGGTGGCTGATCACCATGATTTGATGTTCCCATTTGGTTAGGATGACCATGGGAACCTTGAGGAACTTGTGGTTGTTGAAAGAGATCAGAAGCTCCAGTAGCAAAGAATGGAAGCGGTGGTTGGGTTTGCAACTCAGACATAGGCCCATAGTGGGAAAGAGACATCCCTGGGACAATGTTGAATAGAGGAGTTGAGCTATGCATCTGATACCCTAGTGAAGGAAAACCTCCTCCCAAACTTGGTTGCGAGTTAGTTTGTTGTTGCAGCTTAATAGCCAAGTGATAAACTTTGGATAGGGAATCAATATCAACTAGTTGGTAAGTTCTTTGTAGGAACAAACCTAGCAAAGGGTCAATAACCCTAAAGTATGCTTGGATAGCACTGTTCTCAGTAACTAGATAGGGGTCTTGTAATCTCCTATACATTCGTTGGAACCTGGTATTAAATAAAGGAAAAGATTCACCTGCTTCCTTCCTTATGGTTGCAAACTGATGAAATAAGAGAGTTGGATCCATGTAGACCCTGAACTGATTGATGAAGGCATTTTCCAAATCTGTCCAAGTCAGAATAGAGCCTCGAGGGAGATTAAGATACCAGTTGTATGCCATGTCCCCTAAGGAATACGGGAACAACCTACAAACTACATCCTGGTGGGCTATCTGAGCTCTAGTACAAGCATCCTTGAAAGCTTGTATGTGCTCTTTTGCACTTCGTGATTCACCATGGATGTATTTAGGACAGAACTTCTCAGGGTTTTTGCGCATATCATGAATACCTCCAGGGATAGTCCCCAATGGAGAGGGGTTATTTTGGAAGAATGTCATTAGTGGAAGTGGTGGTTGAGCCAACTGTTGTGTGGATTGAATTAGTTGTGATGGCAGTTGGGATGAATTGGATGGTGGATTGATGAGTATCCACTGGGGTATTGGTGAAAATCCTGGTGGAGTGAGTGGAGCTGATAAGGGTGGTACGATGGTTGCCCCAGTTATGTGATATTTATGTCTTGTTGGGGTCTTGAGTTCTATGAAGGATGATGGATTCCCAGCTAATTGGAGAACTCGGTGGGACCTTTCTGGGGAAGATGACCCAGCTTTATCTAGTTTGTCCTATAGGGGCCCTCCTTCTAGCGTCAGTTCCCTGTTGATGGCGATTTTGGCACCACAACAGTGCTAAACAGAGTATGGCTACTCTACTTCTCCTAAAAGAGAAAGGAATCACTTGAATGCCTTAGCTACCAAGGTCTTGGTAATTGGGTCTCAACTATACTAATGTCCCTTAGTGGCCAATGCAACAGTAATATTCAAGGGGCCTGCTGGTGTTGGGCTTCTGGACTGTTGTGGGTTAAACATGAATTTAAATCTACTTTAACCGAGGTTTTAAAGAAACAGAAAAAGATGGATCAGGGCTTTGGGACTAGAAAAGAACAATAATTCATTCAACCTTAACCAGACTTGATAACTTTCAAGGAATTTGTAAACTAAACTAAAAAACAAATTAACCTATGATTAACACATAGTATCATTCATTCATAATGCTGATTTTAACAACTGATTATAAACTACCATTTAAGTAGTACCATAAAATAAGATTCTTATCCCTTGAAAGCTTTCAAAATCAGATGATTAATTTTAGATAAATACCATTCTTGAACACAACATGAAGTAGATTTGAATCTGGTTGCTTCTACTGTGGGTTAGACAGATAAGCAACATTTACAAATCTGGCACAATCACCAGTGTACAGAAAACCTATGTCTTCAGACTACTTCCATCTACACTAGAATAACTTTAAAATACATCCCACCTGTACTGAAACCTAATTGCTAACCAAGAAGACAAGAGAAGCTCTCATTACTCAGAATCAAGATGCAACTCTCTCTCCTTCTGCTAGCTTACTAACCCCTAACATTTCTCATCTAGAAAATCCTTCTAATAAAGAAGTTCTAACTTTCTATATCTAACTCTCGAGGTTTTTTTTTTTTACAAAGAGGAAAAAAGCCATATATACAAAATGTACAAGAAAGGATGTGTTGTCCCCTGCACTAGGGTTTACAAAAATATCTGCACCTGGGAGAGTTGGTTGCAAGAAGGTCGGCGTCTAAATCTTTTACAAAAAGTCAAAGTGTCTTCAATGTGGGAGCCCTGCTGTCCAAGCTCACAAAAGATCTCTATCCTTAGAAGAAGTGTCTTAGATCTTCTGGTAGCTATTGCATTTACTCCTCTGTCTGCATGTCCATACTCGAACTCCTTCTGATATTAGTCTTGAATGCTCAAAATATCACCAGTAATGTTGAGCTACCTCTGTCGGTAGATACCAATTGTCGATTTGACTCATGGCCTTGTCTCCTCCCTCGCTCGGCTTTCTTTCTACTTGAGATCTGCCTTTTTGCAAGTTCGTCAGTGTAGCACGGGCCAGTTGGTGAGGGATTTTGGCTAGCCACAGAGGTCATACCGATCTCCCAAAGACCATCAGCAAGACCCAAGACGGTTGCTGACACCATATGGAAAAAACCCTTGCGTTCTTCAGAGTTTCCCTGACATCCTCTATTGACCCTCTCGTGCCAGCTCTTGTTTTTGTTTTGGCGTAGCTTTCTTCCTTCACCAAGAACTTGTGGCAAAGACATGATCCTTGGGCGAGCTCATCTTGTTTTTGGTGAGGCATGCTGGGTCGGCAAGACGTTTCGCTGAATTCCCTTTTCTTTTATGGAGTCTACCCGAGTTCTATAGTTTCGGCGTGAATTTGATGAATAAGTGGGACATCACGCCAAACCAACCATCCTTTGGCGACTTTATTTCATTTCAGCCAGGTGCTATTGAATCGGCAAGAGATTATGCTGCTATTCCTTCATATTGGTGAGACCTTTTGCTTTCGCCGAGATCTTATGTCGAGGTCTTCTTCCTCCGTCAAGATTTTTGAGTCGGCAAGACATTTCAGGCTCATCGAGACCTTATATCGAGGTCTAAAAACTACGTCGATGCCTCTTTATTTCCATAAGAATTCTTTCGATTGGCGAGAGATACAGCGACATCCATCTGTTATCCCTGAGCTCTTTTGTTTCGGTGAAACCCTTCTTCTTCGGCAAGACCTTTTGGCGAAGGCTTTACCTTGACGAGTTCCTTTTCCTGTTAGGGAGACTTCATGGTTTCGGGGAGACCTTACCACAAATGTCCCTTTTCTTACCAATCCCCTCCTTGTTGTCGACATAGTTCTCCATGGTCGCCCAGACCCTATGGTGAAAGTATAACCCTTCGTCGATGCCGCATTCATTTCCTTTCGTTGAATTCTAGTGTCACCAAGACCTTTTTGAGTCAGTGAGACATTACACCGAACTCGCCTTTACACTAGTCGGTGAGACTTTCTCCGGTCGGTGAGACCTCTTGTCGCATGTCAATAGCTGCCCTGAAGCCACCTCTTGTCACCGAGACTTCATTTCATCGGTGGGACATTATGCCGAAAGCCCACATTTTATCCAAAGACATGCCTTTATCGCTACAACACACTGGTTCTCTCACTGAATACACCTGATAGACTCTTTGTATTATGTCAGTGAGACATTTAGGCTTTCGGCAAGACCTTATACCAAATTCAACATCTCCCATTGAAGCCTTCTCTTTGCCACCGGTCAGCAAGACCAGTAGACTTTGCTATAACCATATACCAAAGAAAAGACTCCCACCGAAGTGTTTGATCTTTTTGCTAGTCGATGAGACTTCCTTTCCTTGGCGAGACTTCTTGCCAAAGTCAGATCCTTTGGTGAAACTGACTTAAGAGATACCCTCAGATAAATAACCCGATCCTACAAAACATATTCCTTCATTAATTCCCAAAGGCAAGTAAGGTATATCATTATTTATCATGCCTCCAATCTTATCAAAAAGAAGTATAAGACTAGCAGAGGTAGGGTCAAAACCGAACAGGAATACACTCCTGAAAATTGGCGGAACCGGGACCAAAACTTAAAACGAGATGAGGGTAAAAACTGGATGAATCCTGGCGGAATTGGGATCGGAGCCAAAAATGACCCACAAACGACATCCCCCGTCTTTGAAACTAGCAGGGGCGGAACCAAGAGAAAACTGGAATTCCTGGCCAGGGTTGGGTCAGGGACGAGAAAGGGAACTAACCATCATCCCCAAGTTCATACCCCGCCGTGGCTCCGCATCCGTGAGGAAAACCCAAAATGCAAAGGACAGAAACAAAATGCTAGCGGGGCCGGAATGAAATCAAAACTTGGGCAAAGCACAACGGGGGCGGGGTTGGGACCAAATATGGAATTGAAACTTCTCCAAGTTTTAGTTTTAGATTTCGTTCTGGTCCCGCCTCTGACAAAAACAAAAGAAAAAAAGAACCCAAAGTCTATCGAAACTGGAGCTAGAACTGGGGATAGAGCAAGACCCGAACTTAGAAGAGAATTCCAAGTTCGGTATTGGTCCCGGTTCCACCCCCGACAGAACTTTGAAAGGGAAATGCCCAAGGCAAAAAATACCAAAAAGGTGGGGACCGGGGTCGGGGAAGGAACAAGAACTGAGCTTGGAAGAAGTTCCAAGCTCGGAATACGTTCCGAACCCGAGTCCTCCAAAACACAAAAACAAAATGCCCAAGGCCAAAAAGAAAACACCAAAGGCAAAGGACACAGACCGAGAAAGACCAAAGAAGAGCAAAGGAAAGGCGGGGTCAGACCTGGGTTGGAACCAAAAACGAGGAACATAAGAAAGTTCAACATTCCAAACCTGGGCCCAGACCCAACTCTGACAAAGAACAAAAGGAGAAGGCAAAGAACAATCAGAACTGGAACTGGAACCAGAAATGAAACAAGACCAAAACACATAATGAAATTCCAAGTCCGATACTGGTTCCGGACCCGACTCCGACAGAGAACAAAAGAAAGCGAAAACCAAGGTCTATCGGAACCGGAACCGGGGTCAGATCAATACCCAAACCAGAGAAGGAAGTTCCAAGTCCGGTTTTGGTTCCGGACCCAACTCTGACAAAAATTTGAAAGGAAAACGCCTAAGGCAGAAAACCAAAGGCCAAAGGGAAAAGACAAAGGGGGGAACCATTTTGATCCAGATCAAAGTGGGGTGGTTATGCAAGGCATAACATGACACCTGACTGGCAGCTAGGCAATGTCCCAGATGCTTTTGGAGTTAGAATAAACTATGTAGCTTAACTTGACAGAGCTTGGGTTCCTATAGCAACTGAAGAATGGGAATTAACGCAATTGCACACACTTGGAATTTCAACATACTGAAGGTTGGGTTGGCTAATGGTTTTGATCCTTTGGTTGGGCATCTTGTTTGTTTGCCCTAGCATGAAGGTCAGAACCAGAGATTCTGGGTTCGTGATTCCAGTTTGTCATCAAAATGCTCTCGAGCATTTCCCTAGTGAGTCACCATTTGTTGTGCACGTTTTGCACACATGCCCCGCCGTAGGCAGGGATCCCCTTTTTTTCACTCCCGACAAGCTGCTTTGCTCCTGTCTTGTTTTTTGTGCCCCATTTCCAAGCCCAAATTGGTCATGTGCCTTCAAATGATCAAATACCCTATCCAAATTCACCTACTTGGGGTATTCAAATCTGCAGAGAGATGAAGTCATCTGTCCCCTTTTCTGCCTTTGTCTTGTTCTTGTTGTTTGGAAACATTTGTGGACCCCCGTCGCCCCCATTTCCTCAATTTTGACTTTGTGGCAACATTTTTTGGATTGGGGATGTGTTTGAAGTGTGTAAATGAACTGCTAAGGTTTCATCATCATTCCGTCAAGTTTCAATGGTTTCAGAACTTTCCCTCTGGAATTCCCTTCCTCCTTGGCTGTTTGGAAACATCCGTGGACCCCCGTTGCTCCCGTTTCCTCAATTTTGACTTTGGGGGCAACCTTTTTTCGATCGAGGATGTGTTTGAAGTGCGTAAATGAACTACCAAGGTTACTTCATCATCCTATCAAGTTTCAATGGTTTCGGAACTTTCCCTCTGGAATTCCCTTCCTCCTTGGCTGTTTGGAAACATTCGTGGACCCCCATCGCTCCTGTTTCCTCAATTTTGACTTTGGGGGAAACCTTTTTTGGATCGAGGATGTGTTTGAAGTGCATAAATGAACTGCCAAGGTTTCATCATTATTCTGTTAAGTTTCGATGGTTTCAGAACTTTACCTCCAGAATTCCCTTCCTCCTTGGCTGTTTGGAAACATCTGTGGACCCCCGCCACACCCGCTTCCTCAATTTTGACTTTGGGGGCAATCTTTTTTGGATCGGGATGTGTTTGAAGTGCGTAAATGAACTACCAAGGTTTCTTCATCGTTCCATCAAGTTTCATGGTTTCAGAACTTTCCCTCTAGAATTCCCTTCCTCCTTGGCTATTTGGAAACATCCGTGGACCCCTGAGCTCCCGTTTCCTCAATTTTGACTTTGGGGGCAACCTTTCTTGGATCGGGGATGTGTCTGAAGTGCGTAAATGAACTGCCAAGGTTTCATCATCATTCCGTCAAGTTTCGATAGTTTCAAAACTTTCCCTCCGGAATTCCCTTCCTCCTTGGTTTTTTGGAATCATCTCGTGGACCCCCGTCGCTCCCGTTTCCTTAATTTTGACTTTGGCTGCAACCTTTTTTGGATTAGGGATGTGTTTGAAGCGCGTAAATCAACTGCCTAGGTTTTGTCATCATTCCGTTAAGTTTTGATGGTTTCTAACTTTACCTTCGTAATTTCTTTCCTCCTTAGCTGTTTGGAAACATCCGTGGACCCCCGCGCTCCCGCTTTCCTCAATTTTGACTTTGGGGGCAACCTTTTTTGGATCGGGGATGTGTTTGAAGTGCGTAAATGAACTACCAAGGTTTCTTCATCGTTCTATCAAGTTTTGATGGTTTCAGAACTTTCCCTCTGGAATTCCCTTCCTCCTTGGTTGTTTGGAAACATTCTGGACCCCTGTCGCTCCCATTTCCTCAATTTTGACTTTGGGGCAACTTTTTAGATCGGGGATGTGTTTGAAGTGCGTAAATGAACTGCCAAGGTTTCGTGAACATTCCGTTAAGTTTTGATGGTTTCGGAACTTTCCCTCTAGAATTCCCTTCCTCCTTGGCTGTTTAGAAACATCTATGGACCCCCGTCGCTCTTGTTTTCTCAATTTTGACTTTGGGGGCAACCTTTTTTGGATCGGGGATGTGTTTGAAGTGTGTAAATGAACTGCCAAGGTTTTGTCAACGTTCTGTTAAGTTTCAATAGTTTCAGAACTTTCCCTCCGAAATTCCCTTCCTCCTTGACTATTTGGAAACATCCGCGGACCCCCGTCACTCTCATTTCCTCAATTTTGTCTTTGAGGGAAACCTTTTTTGGATCGGGGATGTACTTGAAGTATGTAAATGAACTGCCAAAGTTTCGTTAACATTGGGTTAAGTTTCAGTGGTTTCGAAGCTTCATCCCCCTTTTGTTGTTTTGGATCATTTGTCGGCCTAGGGTGACCCAGCCTCCGGAGTCTGTGCCCTCCGTGGTCGTTTCTGGGACTCCGCCTCTCCATGGCCATTTTGAACATCTGGCGTCCACCTCCCTTCTTGTCTCCCAAGCCCGGCCCCTCCGTGGCTGTTTCTGGGAGTCTGTCTCCCTTTGGCCGTTTGGAACATCCGATGGCCACCTCCCTTCTAGCCGCTAGAACCTGGGTCCTCCGTGGCCATTTCGAGAAGTTCGTCCCCCTATGGCCGTTTGGAACATCCGACGGCCACTTCCTTCCCAGCCTCCAGAACTCGTGCCCTCCGTGGCCATTTCTGAGAGTTCGTCCCTCCTTGGTTGTTTTGAACATCTAGGAGCCTGCCTCCTTCTTAGCTGTTTTGAACATCCAGGAACCTTCTTCCTTCCCAGCTATTTTGGAAACATCCGGGAACCTTCCTTCTTCCTGACTGTTTTGAACATCCGGGAGCCCGCCTTCTTCCCGGCTGTTTTGGCTTCCGTCCGCTATCTACCTTTTGGCTTTCTTCCACCATTTTTCTGCCCTCTGGCGCTCGCACCCTTGAAGCACACATTAATGTTTATGGCCCAAATGAGCTCCAAAGATGAATATCAAGATATGTTTATGATGCATGGATAGATCTAATAGGGAATTTGTAGGTTTGACTGACATTTTCCTTAACTCATGTATAAATGCACTTACGACATTTTGTGTTTGCAGGAGTCAAGAAGTCTTCCGTAGGTCTATCGGAGAGGCCCATTGAGGGAATTGTCCTATCTTTTTCTAGATAATGATGATTTCTAAGGAGCTTTCTGCTTGAATCAGGGAAAACTAATCCATTGATGCCGATCGTCGACAGACTCATTTGATCCAAGGAAAAACACTACAAACACATCAAGTAAGAAGGAAACTTTCAAGCAATTTTAGCTACAGTAAAAAGGCAATTAGCTAAATGACAAAATTGCTACAATGACTGGCACTAGATGACAAAATAGAGAAAAGACAAGCAATGTATTTTAAATTGCTAGATAATGGAGGGTAGGTGAAACCCTAATGTAATCAAATCTGGGCCATTTGTTGGAAATTGATCCTAGCCATTCATTTGGACTTTGGAAAACTATAAATAGGGGCTTGCCCCTCATTTGTAAGGGTTGGAGAGCTGTTGTAAAAAGTATTTGTAGCAATAGAAGACAACATTGCATGATTTTATGGATGTTCTCTTTGATTTTGTTCATCTTGCATGCATGGTTCAACTTCCCTATTAGTTTAGGTGTTAGTTTTTTTGAATGGAAGTGGTAATGGTGATTGTTGTTTTAGTATTTGATGGATTTCCAGCTCATGCTTTTGTGGTTCATTGATGATGAGTCACTTTGCAAAGCTAGTCTAAGCTCATTACTTCATTGTTGCAACTTAGTTCAATTACATGTGCATGATGTGCATGTGCAATTTAAAAATTAGCAGACCTTAGGAGATTGCACTAGTTTTGTGTAGCTGTAGGTTCTCTTGGTCAAGCAAAACTTAGTTTTAGGGAGTTTGTCTATTGTAGCAGCCACCATTGTTACTGTTCATTCATAGCTTAGGATTAAAATAACTTTCTTAACCCTTTTCCTTTTGCTATTTCTTTTAATCTTTGGTTAGAGTAGGATCCAAAGCATCACCATGAAACCAAATCAGATGAACTTGATGAGTTTTAGCTTGTTGTTTTGAGTGGACAGCCACTGTTCATTTACTTCCAGCACTTTGAAACTGCATTTGCAAACCCAACTTCCATGCTTTGTAACTCATCTATAAGTCCACCTTGTGATTCTAGGAAATCACATCAAACAACTAAGATATTCCAAACACTATCAAGACCTGACATTAGAGACCTTGGGATAGTGTTCTGCAATTTGATTGTGGAAGATTGTCTTTCAAGAGAGGTAGTGCACCTACGCACTACCTGTGTTGAGAAGTGCATAAAAAAAACATCAAAAAATGCCTTGCAGGACTTGAGCTCCCCATGGCCATTCTTGGGCAAGGGAATTTTCTCCTTGCAGGCCTACAACCATAGCTTTGTTGTTAGTATTCCTTTGAAAATGTTTGAAAATTTGACACAACGTTAATCCCCATCAGGTCCGCCCTCGTGAGAGTTCCCCTCATCTTAGTTGTCTCGAACTTGAGCAAAATCCATGAATGCAAAATGAAGATCCTCTGACCTTCCCGAATTTGCAAGCTCAAATTTCCATTGGCAGAATGCTCATTGACTCTCGTTGTTCCAAACAACAATCCAATCATGACATCACGCCATGCGGATCCCACTCCATTAACTGCCCATTGAACTTAAACTTGGAAAAAAATACCTTTACTCATGGGCTCACTATAGTTCCCCTTCTGCGGACTTCCGCTTGCGAGATTCCATCTAGACTCTACCATTTTCAATAGCTTTTGCCAGCCATCCTTTCACTCATTGAGCTCTGTAGCCTAATCTGTCATCTCAGCCCGAAATCAAAGAATCTCTTCATGTGGTCCAACCTTTGCGAGGTGTCACTACCTGTCCGCCGTCATTTAAAACATCCATTTCTTATAGAAAAATACCCAAGCCCTTTCGAATGTTGAGTTTTGACCGCTTCACCATCATCCATTCCTCTGAAGCGACTAAGTGTTCCTTATAGGCCTCGCCCCATGGACTTCCCTCTGTGAACCACTATGGTGAGTCTGTCGTATTAAATGACTTTTATGCAATGAATTTCCATAGTGCGGGTCACGAGCCCCCCTTGTCTACCTGTATTCCAAAAGAAAAATTATCAAGTGCTAAACTAGAAGCGAACCATCGCTTGTGAGCCTCCATTGGAAAAACTCCATCAAGATCTTGTCGTCCCAAATGGAAAATGGCATTCATCGGTTCGCTATAAGGGACTTGACCTCCTCATCTCCTTCAGATTGTTCGATAATAAAAGAATGATGTTAAAGCCTCTACAGACCTGAAGCTACAAAACTCCTCTACTGGAATTTTGTTTGGCCTTTGTCATTGCAATCGACTATAACCTTATGCCCACAAACACATTCTATCCCAATAGGACTTAAACACTAAATGAATTGTGATGTCATCCTCCAAGGCTACGAGTTATGTAGGGAAGAACACCAGCTGTAGGATTTTGTCCTACCAGTTTTGTTTTCAACGATAAATCTCCAAATGACTAAGTTACTCACTACTTCCACCTGACTTGGACCCATGCTACAAAATGGTGAACTTAATGACTTCCATTTTGCAAATTAACTTTGACCAACATGTATAAATGACTTGTTCTCCTGAGTGGACCTCACAAAGTGATCAAATCTTGAGGTGGGAGAAACCCTACAGGTCATAATGCTCTGTTTTCCATCCACAACAACCATCATCCCAATGAAGTCCACACCCCCAGACCCGCATGGCCATAACTCCCCAAAATAATGACTAGTAGTGATCTGGAGGATATGTTAAGTGCTTTAAATGATGGATTATCTAATCTAACACTATTTTACAGGGTTTTCGCTAAGACTCTTTATGTTTCTATGCTTGAATATGCTTATAGCCTTCCCATTTTCAGGATATATGGAACCAGTTGTAGGAACCTGTAAGGCGTCTATGGAAAAGGAGAAAGGAAAAAGAGCAGCCAAGACCCCTAGAGGTAAAGAAGACAAAGATTAGATGAAATATAAGTCCCAAGGGGAGCCCATCAACTCCCGAGTAACTACTAATTGGAAGGATGTCTCAAACACTAATCTAGGACACATGGACATAGATGAGTTTAAGCACAGAGTACAGATCAAACCCACAACTGAGAAAGAAATAAGAATCAGAAAGAGTGGGTTGGCAAAGGCTATCAGGTTCCCTCCTTCCCTTGTTGCTCCTGAGCTTGTAATGGCTTGCAGGGAGGCATACCAAGAGGAAACCAGAACAATTATGGATAAGGATGGAAATATCCTAGAAAATTTTTCTACCAAATCAATAGGCAACACCTTTCACATCCCTAATTTTGAAGAAATGAAAGTGGCAAAAATAGAAGATGGTAAGCCCACATGAGAAGAAGATCCCCTCAAATGTAAAAAATTGATTAATCAATATTGGTTGAAGGATAAGAGGGGAGGCACAAACAAATTTCTCAAGAGCTCTACCGCAACAACTTCTATGAGGGCTACCATGATCTGGTAACCCTACTGAGCAGGGTCATGGGCCTTCCCATCGCAGCGTTCTTCCAAGAATAGATGTACTTCGTAGAAGAAAATCCTCCACTGGAAGACCAAATTCTATTGGGCTGAGATAGTCAACAAGACTTCTTAGTTCTATATAAAAACTTACTTGGTCTACCTACTAGCTGACCAAATACAATACAAAGGTCTATTGTTGGCTCTCGATGAGGAACTGGGGCAACAAATGAAGGTATATGACAAATACCCATAGCTTCAGTATAGAAACTACAAGAAGGTTTATTGGCAAGTCAATGATGCTTTCATTGGCTACATTATTAGATTGCTTGGGGGTGACTTCGAGAGAAGGGTCTCCCTTAGTGCTACCACTTCCATCTGTAGATTTGGATTTTTATTTATTCAATTCCCCAAGTTCACCTACATCATAACGAGGGACTTTCAAACAAACCATACAAGTTGCCCTGGTATCCAAATGACCAGATGGTGCTACTAGAGGTATCCAGATAGCTGCAATGGGCCCATGCACTCTTGAGCAGGAAACACAAGGTAGAGGTTCCTTATCCACTCTCCTTTGGCCAGGGCATGTACTCACTTCTCTCATCCCAATGTGTGGACTATTCAAAAAAGGAACTTAAAATGTACAAATTGGAACTTCACACTACTAGGCCGAGAATGGATCCCTATGGAAAACTAAAGGAGGTCAGAGCAAAGATCTCCCATGTGCATAATGTAGAGGACTTCTAGGCCAACTGCAAGGATGAAAAAGAAGTGCAAATGAGGCATTATATGTGCATGATGGCATACTTTTTCAAAATAGTCAAGCTATTCCCAGTGTTGGATCAGGTAGTGGAAGAAGAGGATACAGTGGTTCATCTGCAATATGACATAGTGGCCAACCTACCACAGTCCACCATTGATTGGAATGAACAAGAGGTTAGTGACCTCGATATCTTGATGAAGCCCATGGAGACAAAGACAAGGGAATGGATCGAGGGGTAGATTTCCCAATCGCAGCAACAAGGAGTCACTTTAACATACACTGAACTCAAAGAGGAGACCAAAAGTGGGACTGAGGGTAAAAATATTGTTGCTACCCCTTCTGGGGAAACTTCATCATCTCTACCCAATACTCGATCTAGAAAGAGAAAAGAGGTGGTTGAAAGGTAGCACAAGCATAAAGTTTATTCTAGGAAGGCCTCAGAGGGTGAACCCTCCAAGAAACAAAAGAAGACCAGCAGATTTGAAGAACTGCCACCCATTCAAGAAGACCCACTCCATGAAGGAGAAGCAACATAAATGGAGGCCAAGTAACTAAAATCCCCACCCACTACCTCCACCATTGTTGTCACTATCATCAGCACTCCTCCACTAATTTCCCAGGTGATGGTTTCCTCTTCTCCACCCACGGTGGACATATCAATCCAACTCGCTTCCACCCCACCGAATGCACAAATAATGGTTATAGACTCATCTTTGGCCACCATCTCACTGCCTTCTTCCTCCTCAATATCTCCTTCCACAAGCCTCCCTTTGGCAATAGTAACCACCACAATGCCAACCATTTCAGTCCCAGAGTCACTTTCTAGACATATGAAGAAAATCCCTATGGAGCTTTCATGTGTACTCTTGGATCCAAATGTGAAACCTATTTTGGCACAAGTTGTTGTATTACCAATGCCTCCTCTCCCTAAGCCACCAAAAATGGAGGCAACAATGCTAATATTCAAAGAATTGGAAAGGAAAACATGAGGTAGCTAAGGACTTCAAAGAAGAATTTGATGGCTATCATGAGCATCCTGAGTATCAACCCTTGATAATTGATTAAATTGTATGAGTGGGAGAAGAGACATGATCATCTGAGGGTGAAGAGGATGCCATCAGTAGATATATAGTGGAGACCTTCTACCTAGACCTCAAGGTAGAATTGACCCAGCAACTAAAAAATGTTGAGGGGGAAGTTGAAAGGAAGCCCTTTGATGAAGAAAAGGATATAGATGATAAAATGGAGGAAGAAACAAAGCCTCCAACAGGGGAACAGGGTAAAATCCCTGAGATTCCATGTTTAGGCGAGCAACAAGAGAAGGAAAAAGAAGATAAATAAGAAGATAAACCTAAGGAGGAGGCTGAAACCAAGAAAAGTCCAAACATAGAGCCTCATAAAGAGCAAGAACATGAGAAAGAAGAAGAAAAGACCTCCAATGGAGAGAACAGCCCTGCGAGGCATATGGCCACCAAATCCCCAATACAACATATAGTGTTTATCTTGGACTCTGATGAAGAGGAGGAAGACACGAAGATGGAGAAAAAAGCTCCAGGTGACAAAGAAATTGAAATCAGGAAAGATGAAGAAGCTTATTATGAATCACCAAAAGGAGAGTCACAAATGCCTTAATGGCTAGAGAAACAACTTGAAAAGAAAAATCTGACTCCTAGAGATACAAAGGTCAGACTCGAGGCTATCCTAGCCCGAACATAGATCAGCACAAAGAAAGAGAAAGGATCAAAGATCAAATCCCAACTAACCATGGATGCCTCTAGATCAGGAAAAGTATAGGTAGCTGCACCTATGATTGGAGAAGAAGTTAGCTATAATATTTTCACCATCAACTTGGGGACAGCTACTAGAGAGCAAAAAATAGACCATCTCCAAGAATCCATTGCTACGGTTGTGCAACAAATGCACAAAGACAAGTCTCCAGAGGAGGAGATGAAAGCATAGACAAAGGATCTCATGACTTACATCTAGCAATGATTGTCAGTAGAAGAGCTTCCCACAACATCTTCTACACAACTGCAACTGCTATCCAAGGATCACGTTGACAAACTAGAGAAAAGAAAGAATTGGAAAAAAACTACAGAAGATTGGTTCCAACAAGTCCTCTATGCTGGAAACATGGGCATTAACCATGCTATCAGGACAGCCAATAAATTTTTGGAGTTGCGGAAATGTCTCGAAGCCACAAGGAAGTTCTACACCAACTTCCTTGAGCTCTACAGGATTACTTATCCTAAGATTCAGGAAATCCTCAAAATACTTAAGAGAACATGGGAAAAGGAGCTTGCCCTACCCAAAGAAAATCATTGGCTCGTAGAAGCATGGAAGATGGGCCTCGACCATCAAAAATAAGTTTTAGAAAAAGTGCTCTGAGAGTTGGAGCTTGATATTGACTGGGCTAAGGAAGTCAAGGCAGCTTGTGAGGAATACATAAAACTGCTAACAGATTTTTATGTCCCCGTTGTTGAGCTAGACTCAGAGAAAATAAAGCCTTATTTCCATAAGAAGATGGAGGATGGAACTTTAGGCGACCTCACAATATAATTCATGAGTTTTTTTGCTCAGGCCTTCACCCAATCTGAATAGGTTAGGGACAATACACCTAAATGTGACAAAGATTGGGACACCCTCACTAGCCGATCCAGGAAATGGAACTTCCAAGTAATTCAATCTAATATAATGGAGTGGAATAAGCTTCAAGCATTTATCGTAAAGTTCAAAGAATATGTTGGTATCAAGAAACAGGAAGGATAACCTAGTAATTGATGATGATTTCATCATGACGTAGCTACAGCAAGGCAACCCACTAAAAGACAAAAGAGCAACAGTGTTGCCCCGCTAGAGGAAAAAATAGGAATGAAGACAAAATGTAATTTTATATTGTAAAATATTTGGGGGTAGGTGAAACCCTAATTTGTAGTGAATCTTGGCCACACAATGAAAATCAATCTTGGCCATTTATTTTTCTTTTTGGACACTATAAATAGGGGGTCTCCTCTCATTTTTAGGAGAGAGTTGATTTGTTGTAAAGACATGCTACTAGAATTTTAATAGAAATTCATTTTGATTTGGTGGATTCTTGAGTTCTAACTTTGTGTTGCATGACTCTTTTTCTCTTGGTTAGTGAATCTGAGTAGATTAACTTTTGTTTTTTTTGTATGTTTTCAGTTAGCTTTAGTAGATAGTTAATGTTGTTCATTGGTTTTGAAGAATTTTGTTGTGTTGATTCCCTTCCATGTTCATCCTTTTTGTTCTTTATTGTTGATAAATTGCAGGAAAAGATAGTCTGAGAATTATATGAATGTTGCACTCAAGTTCTATCTCATGTTCATGCTTTATGGTGAATGAAAGATTGAAAATCTCCAAACCTTAGAAGATTGCACAAGTTTCATGAGACTATACTTTGATTTGGTTAAGTTGAACTTTGTTTTGGGAAGGTTGTCTACTATAGGGTCCTCCATTACCATTGTTCATTGCTAGTTTTAGGTCTAGGAACTTCATCTCTTCCTTGCCCTTTTTCCTTTTTTTAGTGATTGTGAACAAGGTTCATTGCACATTGTAAAGCCAAATTTGAAGATAAAAAAAGAGTTTTGGATTGTTGTCCTAAACCTGCAGCAATTAGGCAAAAAAATTCCCATCTTAAGAACTCCTTTCAAAGAACCAATTCTCCTCTAGCTTAACTACATAAATCTTCCCTATGATTACCAGCAAAATCACATAAGAACAACTGAGATATTCCAAGCAAGTCATGACCTGACACCTAAGAGACCTTGGGGTCATTTTCAACAACTTGTTGTTGGAGATTCCCTTTCAAGAGAGGTAGTGCACTTACGCATTGTCTATGTTGAAAAAGTGGTGAAACACCCATCAACAAAACTGGTGCTAGAAGGAGGGCATTGTTGAGTTAAGCTGGATTTAATTCGCTCATTTTCCCCTAAAATATTCCAAAGAGTTTGAAGGTCAACACCAAACAAAGGGGAATTCTAAGAGTTGCAGCCCCCTACAAGGGCTAAGAGAACTAAAGGAGGTGATGCAGCCTCTTCTTCATCTTCCTCCATTCAATCCACTTCACTTCCATCTTCACCTTCCTCTACCTCCCATTCACCCCACACTCAACTTCATTTATCCACTTCCGCCTTCCTCACTCAGCCACTCATAACTACCTTTGGGCCCCATCCTTCCCACTATCAGGGAGTAGCTTCCATCCCAACCCTCCAAGTCCAAGTCACAGTCCCAACTACCATTGCCCCTGTACAGTCCCAAGTTACTATTCCACAACAACAAATACTACCTCTTCCTCCCCTCATGGCTTGGCTGGAGCAAAAACCTTCTCCATTGCACTTCACAAATTACCATGACATGCCCAAGAATCCAAAGGACTTTTGTACAAATTTTAATCCTCAAGAACCGTAAAGGACAGCTAAAGAGCACATCAAGATATTTCAAACGACACTCAAGGATATGTAGATCGAACATGAGGATGTGGCATGCTGACTCTTCCCTTATTTGTTGGGAGAGGAAGCTTTCTACTGGTACATCAATTTTCCTATGGGGTCAATCACTTCATGGGGCATTGATGAACACTTTCCTATAGAAATACAAGATTCTGATCAACCCTCCATAGTTGTACTGACAGTTTATGTCCATTCGCAGGGAGATCAATGAGCCAAACAACTCTTTTAATGACCAATTTCACTATGCCTACATGAGGCTGCAACCTTTGTACATTCACAACAACACTATTTCCTTGCTAGTCTATTATCCAACGTTGGACAACCTTACCACAACATTGGTAAAGAGGGTGCATCCACCACCCACAAGGTTGGTCGATGCCTATTCGGAAGTGGTCATAACAAGTACCGATTTGGGACAAAACTTTTCAGGTCCACTACCTTCCTTGGGGCTGGTAGCTCATCTGATGCAAGTCCAAGGGATCAACCAAGCATTTGCACATCAAACACCTCTTATGAACCAGGTGTCATAGCTAACCATAGTCCCACATCCAAGACAGTCGATGAACCAAGCTCCTCCCGTGCCTTAGTATTTACAGCCCCAATAGTAGCAGACTTATGATCAAGCTCCCCAACAACAACAGGTATATGCCCAATAGCCTCAAATATAATTGTACCTACAAGGACTAAAATTCTCCCCAGCGCAACAAAACTAGCTAGCTGCACTACCTGTTTACCTTCAAAACCAAGCACCACAGCCAAGTAACAAAGAAAAGGACTGGCTTGATGAACTGATGAAGATGATCAAGAAGATTTCTACAGAGATGACTCATCTAAGAAATCAAAATAATCATCTGCAAGCTTCTCAACATAGCATCCAAGCCAACCTCAATAGGGAAAATAGGGACAACCATGATGCAAGCCCTTCTTCAGGATAGAGCTATGAAAGAGGAAAAAAATCCAACCAGAATATTGAAATAAGGCCAACTCAAATATAGAATAGGACATGGAATACAAGGCCCAATAATGGAGGAATTCCTACTCCACTTGATCAGCCTACTAATGCTGAAAAAACAACTAGTGGTGTGTACCTTGTCGAAGTTGCTTTGTCAGGGTGGTGTTGGATTCACAAAATGAATAGGCACTGTAGCACCCCTCCATGTTGCTTGTTTGTTTGATCAGTGTTTTTATGTATGCTTCATTACTTTTAACAGTTTGACTTTGATGCTTGGTTACTTTGACCGCTATTTGTTAAGCGATATGAACATTATATTTGATGTGATGAGATTTTTAATTATATGTTATCATTATGACATGTTGTGAAATTGATGTAATCAGTGTTAATTTAATATGCTTTATGCTTTGATTGTATTGCTAATGGATTAGACTTGTCAGTTTAGAATCTGTATTGGTGAAGGGGACGAAATCGTATCACTCACTTGCAAGCGCCCTACGATTTCTGAGATTCCCGCTTCACGGTGTGTCTTATTATATATATGTATATTGCATGTTCGACATACTCTCGGCTTGTAGGTTTGCAGGAACATGACACCGACTCCACCTGGCTTCACAGGTTTGAGCGTGTTCAATAACCAATGGTAATCGATTGGGAGATAGTAGCTAGGTTTCAGTGTCAAGTCATCACCCTAGTCATAGTTGTCGTTGAGTTTTGTGGGTTTGACTTATATTTACTCCTCTCTGGTTGACTAATCCTTTCTTTATTTTAATGTCCGTTAAATAGTAGATATAGTCTAAATGATCATTTAGTGTATTTGGTTTCAATATTTAAATGCAATTTATTCTATCAGTTATTTTGATTTAAATTAATAAAATAATTCGTTAGTTACTAATGGATTTGATTTAACTAATAAAATTAGATTGGGTTATTAAGTGATTTGATTATTAGTGAATAATTTAAATAAAGGAGTTATTTTGACTTTATTGAATATTTAGATTTAAATTATAAAGGAAAATGAAATCACATTAGGGATTTGATTTAAATGAAATTTTGAATTTACATGAGATTTATATTTGAAATTAAAAGTGTTTTTAAAATCAAAAGAAATAGAATATCCTTTAATGATTTAAAAATTAGTGAGTGGGCATCTTAGGGTTTAGCCAAATTTTGGGGGAAATCCTTATGAAAGGAGTTGAGATTTCATTTTTGGTTGCAAAAATTCTTGGTTGATTTTGGTGGAGTGCTTGGAGATGGCTAAAATTGTGGAATTGAAGGAGGGCTTGGAATTCTCCATTGTTGAAAGCTTCCAAAATTTGGAGAAAACACAAGGTTCCATCATTTCTCCCTTCTTCTTCTTGTTTCATTTTGAATGGAATTTAAATGATTGAAAATATAGTTTTGATTCAATGGAAATCCATTGGAATGCTCTCAAATTGCAAACTTGTAGTTAGATTTGGAAATAGAAACCAAACAAGAAATTTACACCAAGAAATAGAATGAAAAATCAAAGAAAACTCTATTTTAGAGCTAGATTTTGGAAAACCCATTTTGTTGTTTTTGAAAATAATTTCTATTCTAGAAATGGGTTTGGATTATTTTCACAATTTGAGTTTGAAATCAAAATCTGGGTATATATATTTGTGAATATACCCATGCATATCAATACATGGATATATTCACAAATATATATACAAATATATTTGTTATATTTGAAAATTTTGGATTTTGGCTTAAACCCAAAAAAATGCCCTATATTTTCCCCATAGGCAATGGCTGGATAAAAAAATTAAATTTTTTGTTTGTTGTTGTGGGGTGGGAGGTCAAACCCCACCGCCACCACACAAGTCGCGGTCGTAAGGCCACAGATTGTGTGTGGAACACATAGACCGCTACCAAAACAGCCACGGGCTGTGTGAACCCCACACAGGTCGCAATCATAAGGCCACAGACTGTGTGAAGCAAACACAGGCGCAGCCTGGGGCATTAGTTCCAAATGAAAGAACTTTGGATTTCATTTTTTTAATGTTTATTTTATAATTATTATTTAATATTATATTAATATATATATAATATTATTATAATATTTAAATAATAATTAATTTAAATATATAAATATATGTAATATATATTATGCATATATGTTTAATTAGATAAATATATATGCATAGTATATATATATATGTATATTTTTATATTTATGATTTTTTAATAATTTGTTAAGTGTAATTAAATTGCTTGATTAAGAGGATTGAAATATTTGATTAAATAGATGTTTTTTTTAAATGGAATTTATATATATTTTAATGAATAAGGAATTTTATTGTGAAATAGGTTTTATTGAATAAAATAAATGCCTTGATTTATTTAAATGTATTGAATATGAAAATAATAGGAAATTTAGAGTAAGTAAATTGATTTAGATGTTAGTTGAATGACTTTATTATTTAAGTGTTTTGATTATAATTATAGTTGCAAAATTGTGAATCAATGAAAGATTTATTTTAGTCAAATGATGTTAGTTAATAAATTGTTTGATTATGAATTGGTTGTGAAACTAAGGATGAAGAAATGACTTGATTTATTGCAATGACATGGAATGAAATTTAGAGTTTTAATTAGATAAATGCAAGGAAGGAAAAACTATGATTGATTGGATTTAGGAAATCCGAATATTAGTTTATTTAATTGCTTGAAATGCTTTTAATGTTCATTCGTTCTTGCTCAATGTTGGGAGTATAGAATCATTGTGTGAAGTCTTCCAGATAGGGGATTTGTATCATGTTGTGGGTTGTCTTTAGGAAAGTCAACTTTTGATGTGTCATGGAAAATGTGCATAGTTACACCATGTTGATCACTTGGTTTTTACGAACGGGGATGATATGTGTCTCCTTGGGAATAGGAGAGGGTTATGTGGTTTGTACCTCCTTTGGAAGGAGTGGAGTTGTATTCTATTTTTCCTCCAGTGATTGGAGAGGGTCTTGACCTTGTTGCCTCCTATGTTGGAGTGAGTCCCCTTGATTTGTTACCTCCTTGGATTGGAGAGGTCGTATTATCTTGTTACCTATTGTGGTTTTCACCATGTGAGTTGTCTTAGAAGAGTGGCTTGCAATGGGGGTCGGCACACAAAGTGGTGCCAAGGATAACCCTTTGCAAGTTGGTTAATTCAGTGATAACTAAATAAAAAATTTAGAAGCTTAGGTTGCATCAAACATTAAACAAGATAAATTATGCCTCGCTCATGGACCCAAGGGCTTGTTTTAGAATTGGGATGAGATGAGAAGGCTTGGAATGGCAAGATCATCTATCTCGTCCCCACGAGAGGTATTTGATTCCGCATGAGTGAGCATGGGGGCCGGGATTTCGGTAGAGGCCGCCAGGATAACCCATGGAGTGGGGGCTGGAGCCTAGGAAGATTCCTAGAGGATAAACCTTGACGAGCTATGCGATGACACTCTTCCTAAGTCAATTATCTGTGTATTTGATCTTTGTGACACTCTCGATCTATTATTTATCTAGAAGCAATGTAACCTATGTCAGTGATGTGAGAATCATGCAAGTGTTGTTTGTTTGACCATCCTATACATGTGATGAGTATTTGTGATTATTTTGTATCAGTTGTGTAGCTTATGTCTAGAGGTAGAAGGTCTTGCCTTGGAATCCTTGTTACTATCTCCTAGCATGGAGGGAGTGGGGCCTTTGGGTTCCACGTGGTTGGGTGGCACGTGCTTTTTAATCCATTGGTTATTATTGTTCATGTGGTTGAGATTTCTAGATGGAGAGCTCGCGGGAATTTAGTTCTTCTCCTGCTTTATTCATTCAGTTGTTATGTAATTTATACCCCTCTCTATATTGAGGTGGAATTTGTAAATGTAATCCTTATATTATGGATGTACCTCATTTGGGGAATGAGTGATGTAATCGTATTGTACAGTGTACTACTGGAAACACATGGAATGCTTATGTCTCTGAATTAATTTTATATTGTATGGAATGTATGATCAATTATTTGTTATGTAACATGATGCAATGGTTTTATTTAATGTTCATGTATGGATTAAAGTAAACTCAGTCGCGTAGCCTTAGGGATTGTTGGCAATACGTAGTAAACCTAATTGTAAATGTACTTAAAAAAAATTAGTGCATTTGACTAGTAGATTGCAACTTTCCCTAGGGTTGCATGGTGGGGCATTATAGGCACTTTGAGTTGGACTACCCCAAGTTCCTCATAGCCGCATAAATCTTCCATGTTGAGGTTTAGAATGTTGTAGACAATTTTGGATGTTGGGACCTAGCCTCGTCCAAGCCCTATGACTCCTCTTGTCTTGTGGTCAATCAAGCGCCATTTCCACGTAGTGATAGTAACACGCTTGAGACTAAGGACACTCCACCAGAAGATGAAGAAAATCAAGAGGTAAGTAGCAAAGAGACCTTGTCTCAACTTTTTGCTTCAGTAGACAATCACCTAATAGATGAGGAAGAACCATATGTAGATGAGGTTCACATGTTTCACCAAAGAGCGACCCCCTACTACCTTAGGAATAGGCAAGTGGTTGGACCTTTTACGACCTCAACTCCACCAAACAATTTCAATATCCTGCCTAACCCTAATGCCAACAATAATCCTAGTTTTCCTCATGTGCCCACTCAATACCTTAACAAGAATAGGTTGTTAAGTAAATCTAAAAACCTGCCTCAAAGTCAGCCCCAAAATCAGTCAAGTCAAGCACAAGCCCAACATGCTACCTCTTCCATTGGTAGAGCCTTCAAAACTAAAATTGAGCAAATGGGTGAATATGTTGTTGAAGAGTTCAAGAAGGTTAAAATCAGCTTGTCTACCTTTGAGTTACTTAAGGTTCCTGTAGTTAGGCACGCCTTCTTTAGAGATATTAATGGGACTCATTCCTCTAAGGCAATGCATGAAACACCAGCCAAAATAGTCTACTTCAAAGACCCTCCAAGTGAGTCTATCATTCAACAAATTCATGGGAAGAAGGAAGACCCACCTCCAAATCAGCCTACGTGTAAACAACCAGCAAAGGAATCTTATCAGAGTAGCAAGCAGAATCCTAAAGACTAGCCTTCTATGCAAACTAAGGATAAGGTTGGAGATAAAAAGAAAGCTCAAGTGGCCCAGGTGGACATTCCTATGGGCCTCTTCCAATGAAAGTTGGAGATGCCACCTTTCCTCACCACTATTTAGATATTTGGAAAGAATCTACACAATTGCCTGCTAGACTCAGGAGCATCGGCCAACATCATGCCCCTTTCTATTTTTCATGCTTTAGGCATAGTTCCCACTCCTTCCAAATGGAACGTAACCCAGTTGGACAAGATAGAAGTCAACATAGTGGGAGAAATAAACTGGATCCCAATGTAGATTGTTGTAGACCCAAGGGTGCAGCAAGCCATTGATATTCAAGTTGCAGATATTCCCAACACCTATGGGATCATACTCGAATGAGACTTCACTAGAACATTGAATGGATATGTTGTAACAGATCATTCTCACATGTGGCTACCATGGAGAGGACCACCCAATCAGATTTGTATAGATAGTGAGCCTCGCATGAAGTTCATGATTACTGAATATAACAATACTAATGAGGTGTTGCTTGCAAAGACCGAGTTGGGAAACTACTCTCCCATTACATATCAAGGAGAATTGGAGGATTTGGGCAAGGAAATAACTGATGAAGTCTTTTTGGTGCATTGTAGCCCTTTAGCAGACCTAATCCATACTCCTTAGAGCATTGAAATGCTAGTGGAGTCCGATGATGATGAGCTTCATGAAGATGGCACTCTAGGACTATTAGATGGATGTCTAGACTTCATGGATAAGTGTATACAAGATTAGCTCAGCCTAGGTACAAAAATGGACTTTAAAGAGCTTCCATTGCCTAGTTGGTGCAGAGTGCACAATGTTTCCTACTCAAAATTTGAGTGTTTCCTATGCCAGAAAGCAGTGGAACATATCAAAGGACAAGTTGCATCCCAAGAGAACTTACCAACTAGGCAGCTTGTTGTCAATCACACCGAGTTGGTACCCACCCTTGAAACTAAAAAATGCAAGTACGAAGCCTAGAGAAAAGGTACACCTCATTGGTCCCAACGTCAAAGAACCATCCAAGTTTTGGACCCTATGCTTTGATGGGTCCAAATCCAAGCAAGGAGCAGGAGCCTCATTCAAGCTTATCAACCCCACAAGAAAGACCTATTTTATTGATCATAGACTTCAATTTTATTGCACCAACAATGCAGCAGAATATGAAGCATTAGTACATGGTCTTCTAATGGCTTTGAGAAAGAAAGTTAAGTTGTTACAAGTGTTTGGTGATTCGGAGTTGGTTGTAAAACAAGTCATAAAATTGTACTCCTACCATGATAAAAGGCTAGAAAACTATAGACACAGGGTTTGGGACCTTTTAGAAGGTTTGGATGCCTTCAACATCCAACAAATTCCCTACTCTCAGAACCATACAGTTGATGCTTTGGCTCAAGCAGCCAACACCCTCCAACCCCTGTCATTGTTTGGATTGAAGAAATTTACTGTGGAACTTACTTCCAGCCCTTTTGTACCCAACAACATCACCCATTTCCAGGTATTCAATGATGACGAGCACATCCTAGATTTTATCACCAGCTCCGATGTGTTTGCAACCCAAATAATTGATGAGGCGGAACCTTAAGAAGGAGAGTTGGATATAGAAGGATTTATCAACCTTAAGATGAAAACCATTCCAAGAGGCATGGTCCAACTTGAATGCATATTTAATTTTAATTAGATCTGAGACCAGGACTAGCAACTGAAGAGGGATGCAATCAATAACTAATATGATACTCACAACCTTGGAAAAACTGAGGAAGTCAAGAATGTGTTCATCGGCAGGGTGTGTATGCTAGAAGAGAAGAAGGGAATAGTTGATGCTCTGTAGAAGTACCATGATGTGGTTGCATGGAGCTATGAAGACTTGAATTCTTATGATACCTCCATCATTATGCACACAATCCCTCTTAAGCCTAGTGTGCGACCATTCCGACAAAGACAACGCCCTATCAATGCCTTATTGGAGCCCATTATTTATAAGGAAGTGTGAAACTTGCTTTCAGCACAATCAGTTTTCTAGTCAAGCATTCCACATAGGTGGCCAATTTGGTCCTAGTCAGGAAAAAGAATGGAGAAATCAGGTTGTGCACAGATTTATGCAACTTGAACAAAGCATTGGAAAAGGACAACTATTTGATGCCTTCATTATATGAGGTACTTTAGATTGTCAATCGTTCATAGATGATGTCCTTCTTGGATAGGTATTCCAGATACAATCAAGTGATAGTGCCATATGAAGATAGGCACAAGACAACGTTCCCCACCAAGTGGGGAACCTTTTCCTATAGAAGAATGCACTTTGGGCTCATCAATGCTAGAGCTACTTTTCAGTGTGCCATGGATATCACCTTTAAGGATTTAATCAAAAAGTGCATCATCATCTACATAGATGATTTGATGGTGTTCTCCAAGAAATGAGGTGACCATGTCTTCGATCTATGCAAAGTATTTCAAAGGTGTAGAGAATTTTTGATCTCGCTGAACCCAAATAAGTGCATCTTCAGAGTCACAAAGGGAAAGCTACTCAGGAAAGTAATTTTAGAACAAGGAATCTCAATAGATCCCGATCGAATCTAGTCCCTTTTGAAGATACAACTGCTAGGGAGCAAGAAAGAGCTAAAATCCTTCTTTGGGAAGATAAATTTTATCTAGAAGTTCATTACAGGCTTTGCTAAAATCGTCAAGCCACTCAATGCAATGTTGAAGCAAGGTGCCAAAATTGAATGGACTCAAGAAGCAAAGCAAGCCTTTGAAGAAATCAAGAAATCCATTGTTGAAGCACTCGTGCTTGTTAGTCGTGACTACCTAAAGCCCTTCTACATTTATTTTTTCACTTCAAATCACTCATGTGCTAGCATTCTCACCCAAAAAGATGACGAAGGAAATGAGCACCCAATCACCTTCATGAGTACTCCATTGAAGGATATTGAACTAAGGTATCACAATGTGGAAAAGTAGGCATATGCTCTATTTAGAGGAGTAAAGAAATTTAGACATTATATCTTGTGGAACAAAGTATTTTCCATTGTGCCTGATCCAATGGTGAAGACATTGTTGATGCAAAATGAATTGGGTGAGAGAAGAGAAAAGTGAGTCACCCTACTACAAGAGTATGATATGGAAATTCAGTCGATGAAACTAGTGTGAGGAAAATCCCTTACCAAAAACATAGCAGAAACAATGGCTGAAGCAGGTCCAAAACTCATAGTTCAACAATATTAGATTAAAGACGTTTCTCCTGGGATCTATATGACGACATAGTCTACTATTTTCTAAGAAACAAATGTTCACTTCATCTCAGGGTGTCTAGAAGCATGCCCTTAGACTTAATAGTAGCAGCTACATGCTATGAGGATCCATACTCTACACATTAAACCACAAAGGCATCTACCTTAGGTGTCTTGGCAAAGAAGAAGTAGAACGGGTCCTAAAAGAATTTCATGACAAATTCGGCACCGGTCATGGATATGATCTTTCCACCACCCATTAGATCTTACGAGAAGGTTATTATTAGCTGATGGTCTTATAGGATGCTCACAACCATGTTTGCACATGCCATGTTTACCAGACTGTCACAACCAGGGAAAGGAATGTTGATGTCCCACTACAACTAGTCTTGTAGGTAAGATCGTTTGCACAATGGGGTCTCAACTTCATTGGTCTGGTAAGCCTGCCATCTTCTATAGGATACAAGTACATTTTAACTACTTCTAATTATTGTACTAGATGGATAGAAGCTATTGCATGTAGGCAATGTACTACAGAGGTAGTTGTTAATTTTCTTGAAATTTTTATTTTAAATGGTTCTGGTTTCCCATACACTTTAGTATGTGATAACAGCCCTGTTTTCTCCTCGCTTAAATTCACTAGTTGGGCCTTTGATTATGGAATTTCCCTCAAATTTTTCTCTAATTACTACCCTCAAGGAAATGGCCTGGCAGAATCTACGAATAAGAACCTCATCATTGTGATAAAAAGCTCCTTGATAGGAATCCTAAGGATTGGCATACCCAGCTTTGCTTTGCCCTTTGGGTAGATCACACACTCCATAAGGTTTCCTTGGGTGATTCCCCATTCCACCCGGTTTATGGCCTAGAGCTTGTATTCCCTGTGCACCTTAAGATCCCAACACTCCAATTCATCAACACTTTCTACAAAGAATGGGATCGACGAGAAGCTTTCTTGGCTGAATTGCTCCATTTAGAAGAGGTATGTGACCACGCTGTTGAAAATTTTTCCAAGCATTGGGGTGTAGTCAAGAGATGATTTCATCGACAAGCCAAAGTTAAGGCCTTCTGAATTGTTGATCTAGTCCTATTTGGGACAAGGCCCATGAGAAGAAAGGGGGACATGAAAATTTTGACAAGTTCTGGCTTGGCCCCTTTTAAATTGTTAAAATCTTGGTGATAATGCTTTCCCTTTAAAAACTTTGTGGTGAAGACATCTCACTACCTATCAACAGGTAGCACCTAAAGCATTATTTCCTTTATTAAGCTCTTTTGAGATGGTTCCCTGTAAATATTTGCATATAGGTTAGTTTAGGTTGCTTTGTTTCCTTGCTTTTTAGTCTCACATTGCTTTTGGTTTTGGTTTGTCTCCCAACTTTTTTGTTTTGCTGAGGGTGTCTTTTGTTCTTGTTGCGGTGGTCATGCTTGTTCAACGAATGGTTCACTTTGTTTTCCATTGCTTGTGTTCCTTGGATAAACCTTCATTCTTAACTATGAGTCTCTTATCGCTTTCATGGGGAAGTTTCCTCATTTGAACTCAAGCTTGACTTAGAACTCGACCCTTCGTTGAATATTTTCACATTCATCTTGGATCCTGCACGAATGCACACTAATTGTTTTTGAGGAGCTATATGATAGTTGTTATGAAGGTGAGGCAAGTGAAAAATATTAAATCTACTCTAGTGACCACTGTGATTCCAAATCCATGGTAAGCTTTGATGCTTACATAGTTGAGCAAAAGAAAAGAGTACTAAAAGAAATATCAGAAAGAAACAAAAGAAACAAAAGAAAAGAGAAAATATCAAAATCAAGAAACTGTGTGGGTGTGTGGATAACTCTACTGGGGCTATGGACGCTTGGCTAGAAGTAGAGCAATATCTATAGGATCATAGTGACAACTCCATCAGGGCTATGGATGTCTGATTGGTAGTGGGGAAATGTCTAGGTTACTTTTGGAGTTAGATAATTCATGTAGCTTGCTTAGCCTAATTAGCAGTTGTCGGTGTAGTCTCTAAGGATGGGAAATGAATTCACTTTGCTCACACACTTTTGAGGTGTCCCTTATTTGATTCAGCCAAGGATCTTGTTCTCCTTGGAGGCCCTAGTTCACTTTTGGAAACCAGCCCCTGGCCTACGGAACCAAAGATTTTGGGTTCAAAATGAGTATTTATCCTTGGAATGCTCATAAGCATTCTCCAATGGAGTCACCATTTGTTGTGCCTATAACACACATGCCCTATTCGGAATGGGGACCCTCTTTCTTTTCACTTTGCTAGGTTTTTTTGTCATTGCTTCATTTTGTGTGCCCCTTGTTTTTTGTTCTAACTAGTTAGTGAGACTTGAAAGAGCCATTTCAAGTTGACCATATTTTTCCTCCTCAAATTTTCAAAGGATTTTTTCTTTTGTGCAAATCCCTTGGCAGTTTTCCTTCACTCTTTAGAAATGACATCTTCGGACCCCTTCGGGCCGCCCCTTGTGGGTTTCCTTAGCATTTTTGTCATCCAAATGGTCATCATCCAATGTCCTTCCACATCCCAAGACCCACATCCACGTTTTATGTTTCATCACTGACAGAGCAGCCAAGTCTTGACTGCCATCTTCCCCACAAACTCTGCCTCTCTCATGGTCGTTATCAAAATGACCATTCACCCACCTTCAGGCCTGTCATACTCACATTTATGAGGGGAATTTAATGAGGGAATGTATATAAATAGCCAACTCTGGACTATCCTTTTCATCTGCTAGTTGTTCAGAAATGAGTCAGAGCCCTTTGCAAACATTGTCGTCATGCCCGTTGAGTGCATTTGTTGGTTTGAGACCTTTTCTAACTACTTGATCATTCACCTTAATCGAGTCTTAAAGGTTGGTTTTCCGCTGCACACCCCATTTCAAGTTTTCTTTGAAATTCCATTATAATTTTTTAAAACTCTAAGTGTAAACTTGAAACCAACTAAAGCAGTCCTTGGCACACAAAACCCACTTCTTAGAATTTGAAAGTCCATTCAAAAACCCTATGTGAATGCCTTGCAGGATGAGCTCCCTGTGGCCATTCTTGGGCTAGGGCATTCGCTCCTTGCAAGCTGACAACCATAGCTTTTTCGTTAGTATTCCTTTGAAAATATTTGAAATTTTGACACAGTGTTAATCCCTGTCAGGTTCACCCTCATGAGAGTTCCCCTCAAATTTTCCATCTCAGACTTGAGCAAAGTCCATGAACACAAAACAAAGATCCTCTAACCTTCTCGGATCTACAAGCTCATACTTTCATCGGCAGAATGCTTATTGACCCTCACCATTCCAAATGGCAATCCAATCGTGACCTCACAGTGTGCAGATCCCACTCCATTAACTGCTTGTCGAACTTAAACATGGAAAAAATACCTTTACTCACAAGCTCATTGTGGGTCCCCTTCTATGCACTTCTGCTCGTGAGATTCCATCTAGACTCTGTCATTTTCAATAGTTTTTGCCACCCGTCCTTCTGCTCATTGGGCTTCATAGCCTAATCTGTCATCTTAGCCTGAAATCAAAGAATCTCTTCACGTGGGGCACTGCTATCTATTCACATTGTTCAAAACATCCATTCTTGACGACAAAATACCCAAGCCCTTCCAACTGTCGGGTTTTGATTGCTTCACTTCTATTTGTTCCTCCAAAGTGACCAAGTGTTCCTTGCAGGCATCACCCCACATAATTTTTCCCACAGACCACTGTGGTGAGTCCACCATTTTAAACAACTTTTACACAATGACTTTCCATAGTGTAAGTCCCGAGCCCCCCATATCCGCCTGTATTCCAAAACCAAATTATCAAGTGCTAAACTTGAAGTGGACCATCACTTGCGGGCCTCCACTGGTAGAACTTCATCAAGATCTAGCCATCCCAAATAGAAAATGGCATCCATAAGTCCACTATGAGTGACATGACCTCCCCTTCTCCTTCAGACTATTTGATAATAAAAGAATGATGTTGAAGCCTCTATGAACCTAAAGCTGTAGAACTCCTATGTCAAAATTCCATTTAGCCTTTGCCATTTCGAACATCTATAACCTCACGTCTACCTACACCTTCCAACCCGATAGGACTTAAACACTAAATGAATTGTGATGTCATCCTCCAAGACTATGGGTTCTGCAAGGTAGAATGCCACTTGTGGGATTGCATCCTGCTAGTTCTATTTTAAACAATGGAGCTCAAAATGGCTAAGTTACTCAGTGCTTCCACCTGCCTTAGACCCATGCAACCAAAGAGTGAACTTAATAACTGCCATTCTTCAAATTAACTTTGACCCACATGCATAAATGATTTGTCCTCCTCAGTGGACCTGATCAAATCTTGAGGTGAGAGAAACCCTACGGACCGTTGTGCCCTGTTTTCCATCTAGAATATCCATCAACATAGGGAAGTCCACACCCTAAGGCCTGCATGGCCATAACTCCCCAAAAGAATGACTAGCAATGATCTAGAGGATATGTTAAGATCTTTAAATGATGGATTATATGATTTAACGCTATTTTACAAGGTTTTGGCTAACACTCTTTATGTTTCTATGCTTTAATATGCTTACAGCCTTCTCATTTGCAAGATATATGGAACTAGCTGCAAGACCCTCTAAGGCAACCATGTAAAAGAACAAAGGAAAAAGAGCAGCCAAGACCCCTAGAGGTAAAGAAGACAAACATCAGATGAAATATAAGTTCCAAGGGGAGCCCATCAACTCCTACATTACTGTTGATTTGAAGGAGGTCTCAGACACCAATCTGGGACACATAGACATAGATGAGTTCAAGCAGAGAGTCTAGATCAACCCCACAACTAAGAATGCTAGAAGAATTAGAAGAGTGGGTTGGAAAAGGCTGTCGGGTTCCCTCCTTCCATCGTTGCTCTCGATCTTGTAATGGCTTGCAAGGAGGCATACCAAGAGGAAACCAAAACAATTGTGGATAAGGATGGAAATATACTAGTAGATCTATCTACCAAATCAATAGGAAACTCCTTTCACATCCCTACTTTCAGAGAAATGGAAGTGGCAACAATAGAAAATGGTAAGGCCACATGGGTAGAAGATCCCCTCAAATGAAAAAAATTGATTAGTCAATACTGGTTGAAGGATACGAGGGGAGGTGCAAACAAAGTGCTTCAAGAGCTCTACTACAACAACTTCTATGAGGACTGCCATGATCTGGTAACCCTACTAAGCAGGGTCATGGGCATTCCCACCACAGTGTTCTTCTAAGAATGGATGCTATACTTCGTAGAAGAAATCCTCTGTGGGAAGACCAAATTCTATTGGGCTGGGATAATCAACAATTGTATGCATGAGCAATTTGTGGCAGTCAAGAAGACTTCTTGGTTCTACATGACAACTTACTTGGTCTACTTGCTATCTAAAAAAATATAATACAAAGGTATATTTGTGGCTCCCGATGAGGAATCGGGGTGAGAAATGAAGGTATATGACAAATACACCCAGCTCCAGTACATAAACTACAAGAAGGATTATCGCCAAGTCAATGATGCTTTCATTGGCTACATTATCAAATTGCTTGGGGGTGACTTCAAGAGAAGGGTCTCCCACAATGTTAATGCATTCATCAATAGATTTGGATTTTTATTCATTCAATTCCCCAAGTTCACCTACATCAGAACTGAGGGATTTTCAAAGAAGCCATACAAGTTGCCCCAGTATCCAAATGATCGGATGGTGCTGCTAGAGGTATCCAAACAACTGCAATGCGCCCATGTACTCTTGAGTGAGAAACATCGAGTAGGGATTCCTTATCCCATCTCATTTGGCCAGGGCATGTACTCTCTTCCCGCATCCTAATGCACAAATTATTCAGAAAAGGAACTTACAGAGTACAACTTGGAACTTCACACTGCCAAGCCCAGAATGGATCCCTATAGAAAACTAAAGGAGGTTGGAGCGGAGTTCTCCCACATGCATAATGTAGAGAACTTTTGGGACAGCTAGAAGGATGACAAAGAAGTGTGAATGAGGTACTATATGCGCATGACAGCGTACTTTGTCAGAATAGTCAAGCTCTTCCCAATGTCGGATCAGGTAATGGAAGAAAGGATACAGTGGTTCATCTACGATACAACGTAGTGGCCAACCTACCACAGACTTCCATTGATTGGAATGAACAAGAGGTCAATGACCTCGATATCTTGATGAAGCTCATGGAGGCACAGACAAGGGAATGGATCAAGGGGTAGATTTCCCAATTGTAGCAACAAGGAGTCACTTTAACATATAGTGAACTCGAAGAGGAGACCAAAAGTGGGACTAAGGGTACAACTACTACTGCTACCCCTTCTAGGGAAACTTCATCATCTCCACCCAATATGCAGTCCAGAAAGAGAAAAGAGGTGGCTAAACAGCAGCCCAAGCATAAAGTTTATTCTAGGAAGGCCTCGGAGGGTGAACCCTCCAAGAAAAAAAAGAAGACCGATGGATTTGAAGAACTGCCACCCATTCAAGAAGACCCACTCCATGAAGGAGAAGAAACAAAAATGGAGGTTGAGTAACTAAAATCCCCACTCGCTACCTCTATAATTGTTGCTACTACCATCATCACTCTTTGACCTATTTCCTAGGCGATGGTTGCCTCTTCTCCACCCGCAGTGGACATATCAATCCAGCTCGCTTCCACCCCGCTGACTACAAAAATAATGGTTATAGACTCATCTTCAGCCACAACCTCTCTACCTTCTTCCTCCTCAATGTCTCCATCCACAAGCCTCCCTTTAGAAACAACAACCACCACAATTCCAACCATTACACTCCCAAAGTCACTTGCTAGACATATGAAGAACATCCCTAAAGAGCTTTCAGGTGTACTCCTAGATCCAAATGTGCAAGTTTCTTTGGAAAGATCTATTGCTAGATTACCAATTCCTCCTCTTCCTAAGCCACCAAAAATGGAGGCAACAATGCTAATATCTGAAGAATTGGAAAGGAAAACATAAGAGGCAGCCAAGGACTTGGAAGAAGAAGCCGATGACTATCATGAGCATCCCGAGTATCAACCCTTGATAATTGATGAAGTAGTCTAAGAGGGAGAAGAGACAGGATCATCCAAGGAGGGTGAAGAGGATGCTGACAGTAGATATATAGTGGAGTCCTTCGACCCAGACCTCTAGGTAGAATTGGCCCAACAACTAAAAAATGTCAAGGAAGAAGTTGAAAGGTAGCCCTTTGATAAAAAAAGGATATAGATGATAAAATAGGGGAAGACATTGAACCTCCAATAGGGGAACAGGATAAAATCCCCAAGCATGATGAAGAGAATGAAAAAGAAGAGAAAGAAGAAGATAAACTTGGGGAGGAGGCTAAAACCAAGAAAAGTCCAGAGATAGAGCACCATAAAGAGCAAGAACATGAGCAAGAAGAAGAAGAAAAGACATTTGAAGGAGAGGAAAGCCCTATGAGGCATACAACCACAAAATCCCCAATACAAGATACAGTGTTCATCTGGGACTCTGATGAAGAGGAGGAAGACACAAAGACAGAGCAAGAAGCTCCAAGTGAATAGAAATTGAAATCAGGGAAGATGAAGAAGGTGAACATGAATCAACAAAAGCAGAGTCCCAGATGCCTGAATTTTTGGAGAAGCATCTTGAAAAGAAAAATCCAACTTCCAGAGATTTAAAGGCCAAACTCGAAGCTATCCTATCCCAAAAACATATCAGCACAAAGAAAGAGAAAGGACCAAATATCATATCTCGATTGACTGTGGATGCCTCTGAATTGAGAACAGTATAGGTAGCTATGCCCGTGGTTGGAGAAGAAGGAGTTAGCTATAATATTTCCACCATCAACTTTGGGACACTACTAGAGAGAAAAAATAGACCATCTCCAAGAATCTATTGCTATGGTTGTGCATCAAATGCACAAAGATAATTCTTCGAAGGAGGAGATGAAAGCACAGATAGAGGATCTTGTGACTTACATTCAGCAATGGTCGTCAGTAGAAGAGCTTCCCACAACATCTTTTTCCCCACTGCATCTGTTATCCAAGGATCACATTGACAAACTAGAGAAAATAAAGAATTGGACAAAAAGTAAAGAAGATTGGTTCTGGCACGTGTTCTACGCTGGAAACATGGGCATTAACTATGCTATCAAGATAGCCAATAAATTTGTGGAGGTGCAGAAATTTCTTGAAGCCACAAGGAAGTTCTACACCAACTTCCTTGAGCTCTACATGATTACTTATCCTAAGATTGAGGCAATCCTTAAAATGCCTAAGAGAACATGGGAAAAGGAGCTTGCCCTGCCCAAAGATGATCACTGGCTTGTAGAAGCATGGAAGATGGGCCTCGACCATAGAAAAGAAGTGTTAGAACAAGTGCTCCAAGAGGTAAATCTTGATATTGACTGGGCTAAGGAAGTTAGGGTAGCTTGTGAGGAATACATAAAACTACTAATAGATTATGACGTCCCCGCCATTGAGCTAGACCCAGATAAAATAAAGCCTTATTTCAATAAGGTGCAGGATGGAACTCCAGGCAACCTCACAATGGACTTCATGAGTTTTTTTGCTTGGGCCTTCACCCAATCTGAATAGGTCAGGGACAATACGTCTAAATGTAACAAAGATTGGGACACCCTCACCAGCCGATCCAGGAAATGGAACTTCCAAGTTATTCAATCCAATATAATGGAGTGGAATCAGCTCTAGGAATTGATCGGCAAGTTCATAGAATATGCTAGTATCAAGAAACTAGAAGAAAACCTAGTAATTGATGACGAGTTCCTCACAAAGTAGTTGCAGCAAGGAAATCCACTAAAAGATAAAAGAGCAACAGTGCTGCCCCACTAGAGGAAAAAATAGGAATGAAAACAAAAAGTAATTTTATATTGTAAAATATTTGGGGGTAGGTGAAACCCCAATTTGTAGTGAATCTTGGTCGTACAATGCAAATCAATCTTGTTCATTCATTTTGCTTTCTAGACACTATAAATAGGGAGTCTCCTCTCATTTTCAAGAGAGAGTTGAGTTGTTGTAAACACATGTTGCTAGAATTTTAATAGAAGTTCATTGATTTGGTGCATTCATGAGTTCCAAATTTGTGTTTCATGACTCTTCTTCTCTTAGTTAGTGAATCTTAGTAGATTAAATTTGTTGTTCTATATGTTTTCAGTTAGCTTTAGTAGATGGTTAAAATTGTTCATTGGTTTTGAAGAATTCTGCTATGTTGATGCCCTTCCATGTTCATTTTTTTTGTTGTTTATTGATGATAAACTACAGTATAAAGCTAGTATGAACATTATATGAATGTTCTACTCAAGTTATATCTCCTTTTCATGCTTTATGGTGAATTAAATATTGAAAATCTCCAGACCTTAGAAGATTGCACAAGTTTTATTATTTGATGCTAAAAAACTTCAATATTTTTAGGAATAGCAGTAGACTTACAAATTCCAAAATTGCACAAATTGAAAAGAAAAGATTAACTGTAATTAAATGCACTGATTGGTAACTCAATAATTGATTAAGAATGAGTATAAAATATATCAAGAGATGAGCCTTCTAGAATGGCAACTATCAACTAGAAAATAGGCAAAGCATTCCCAATACTTTGAAAGTAATAATCCACCCAAAATTGCAACAGGAGAGGAGGCTTATTTAAGATCCTTGAGCAATGTATTTCCTAATGTTCCCTTGTTCTTAAATATCTCAATTCAATTTAATCCAAAGAGCTCCATGAAATGCTTTATCTAAAAGAAAGAAAGAAAAAATTCAATTGGTATTCCATGAAATGTTTCCTAAAAAGATTCCAATATATTTAATCTTTTGATTGGAACAACTCAATTAAGCAAAGTATACATAATATTCACAACACTTGCAAAACATAATATTCATAGTAGATGAAGTAGTTAACTTCTTGACACATTATCATACAAAAATTTATCTTGAATAGTCATTAAAATTTTCATAGAATAATCCTCATAGTGTAGAATGAATTGTTATGTTCTTGATCCATTAACATATAAACACATCAAAAGATGTATATGTCAACTTTTTGCAATATTATTTCTTGTATAGGAAATGGAATTAGGAGAAAGAAAGTTATAATTTATAATACAAATAAGAAATGGACTCAACGGTGGAAACTTTATTTATCACACCAAATAATAAATGTACATGAGAGCATCACTTGTTTCTCTTAGATTCCAATACAAGCATAGTAAATTATTTCAAATCAAAATGACAAAATTCTTCACAATCAAAGTTAATTGAGGAAAAATAAAAAATTTCTAAGTTCCACCATTGCACTCATTTACAATTGGTTGTATATTATTATAAGGGAAAGGAGGATAATTAAAAAAAATCTTGCACTTGCTAAACTTGAGGATGATCATATGATTTTTGTGTGGAAAACTTGGACTTCTCAACCATCATGTGTATGTTTCTCTTTTATATTGTTTTGAATTTCATCATAAGGGATCAAGCTGATTGAACTTAGCTCGGAGTGATTCCACATGTTTGGGTGTTTGTTAGTGTGAAAGGGGTACTTTATCTAACTAGTTCATTCTTAGCTAATTCTCCACTAAATTCATCTTCACACTAGCTTAACTTTACATAGGGATAAAGTGGTTGAGCCTTTAATGACATGAGTTGTCACACCTCATAGGATGCCAACACTTGTCATAATCTGGTTGCATCTATCTCTCCCATTGGCCTATATAACCAAGGAATTTCCTTTGTAATTCTCAATTCTCAAGCTGAATATAGCTTTGCACTCTTGAGTGGAATACTTATGCAGCCAAGATAAGGAGGATCCTCAAAGAGAACAATTTGAACCATGCAACAAGAGTAACACAATGAAAGAAACACATAATATGGAGGAAAATTTAAATACAAATAATCTTATTAACATAAATCTCAGTAACAAATGGCTGGCAACATCCGGGCTTACAGATTCGGCTCATAGACCTGATATAACATGCTTGAAATTACAAAATTCCAATATGCTTCAATATGTGAGTGAAATCAACCTGATATTCTTCTATATAACATTCATTGTATTTCTTAATGATCTATTACAAGTTTTATATCACATCTGTGGGTCAAGAAGCATATGTGTTGGCCAAAGATAATTACAATCACCAATGGAGGGAAATGTAATGTGTGCATGAATAGGTCGGTCTCAAATTTTAATTACTCCATCAACAGGTGCATAGGATGAAGTGTGGACCTACAATGAATGTCAGAAACACTCCAAAGAAAAATTTGAATCACATCGTTGAGATCTGGAAGCCATGGGAATGATCCACGAATGATCCAACTAGCCGTTTGGTTTGAACATTATTCTAGTGTTGGTTCAAGAAACTGCCACTTATTTTGGAAGCAATAACTTTTCAGAAAAAGATCCAATTGCGCTCAAATCTTGGAATGAGGAATATGAACAAGTCCATCATGTACACTTAGATCTGCAAGGTCTGGTGAGAAAATATGATGAATCCACAAACATGAACAGTCTACCTCAACCTGAGGAATCTAAGAAGAATCGTCTACTAGTCTACCCTTCCATTTCACAAGATATTCTTTATACTGCCTTCCACGAGTTTTCCTTTCATCCCAGGTATCCAGAATCTCTTCAATCTCATCTAACTATTGTTTTAGAAACTGATTCTCCAATTATTCCTTATTGTCTTCACTGAACTCTGCTTCATGGTACTAATGTAGATCTAAAATATTGACTATAGGTGATATAGTCATGCCATTCAATAACTCCACTTCATATGCATTTCTTGAATCAAATTTATTGAAGATATTAAAAGGTCCAAACTTTCTCATCTTCAGCTTGTTGTGTGTGCCAAATGGAAATATTTCCTTTCTCAAGTATACCATCACTTCATCTACAACTTTAAATTCCTTGTGTCTCCTATTTTCATCTTCTTTCTCCTTGTACTTTCAGTTCATGTCTTCCAATTGTTGTTTCACTTGAGTATGCACTTTCTTCATGTGTTCTGCAAATTCTTCTACTTTTATACTCTTCTTGTCTTCCATACTGATGTCTCTCAACTCTAATATACCTCTAGGATGAAATCTAGTAACAATCTCAAAAGGTGTATTTCTAGTACTTTTGTTCATTGAATTATTGTAGGAAAACTCTACTTGTGCAAGGACCAAATCCCAACTTCCAATCTTTTCTCAAACAAAACATCTTAGAAAATTCCCTAAACTCTTGTTCACTACCTTTGTTTGTCCATTTTTCTATGGGTGAAAAGTAGAATTGAATTTCAAATCCATCTTCAAGTTCTTCCAAAGTGTCCTCCAAAAGTAACTGACAAACTTTACAACTCTGTCTAAAACAATACTCTTAGGTAACCCATGCAATCTGACCACTTCCTTGAAAAACAATACATGTACTGCATATTTTGTCTTCTTACAAGGTATGAAATTTTCCATCTTCGAGAATCTATCCACCACTACAAATAAAGAATCATTACCTCTTTGTGTCTTCAACAATCCTAGTATGAAATCCATGCTTATGTCTTCCCAAGGTCTCTCCAGAACTGTCAAAGGTTTATACAACCCAACATTCTGACTACTCCCTTTTGTAACTTGAAAAACTCTACAACTCTAAAAAAAATTCCTAACATCCTTATGAATTTACGGCCAAAAATAATTTTCACTCACCAATGCTACTATATTGTCAACTCCAAAGTATCCTGCCAATCCCCCACCATGCTTTTGTTTTATCAGATTTTCTCTCATCGAACTCTGGGGTATACACAACTGACTTCCTCTAAACAACATATCCTCCTGTATGAAATAATCCAACCACTGACTCCTATCCTTCAAAACTAGTTCTTTACAAGCTCTCCAAGGTTCTAAAAAATCTAGGTCTTCCTTATACAGGTTCTTCAATTCATCAAAACCTAATACCTCCACTCTCATTTTTGTCAGAAAATTCCTTCTACTCAGTGCATAAACAACTCTATTTGACTTCCCACTTCTATGCTTCAAAACAAAAGTATAACTCTGTAAGAACTCTACCCATCCCATGTGTCTCTGATTCAACTTACCCTAACTATTCAAGTATTGCAACACTTGATCATCTATATACAACACAAAACCCTTAGGCAACAAATAATGTCTCCAATTTTTCAAGGCTTGAACTATGGCATAGAACCCCTAATCATACACTGAATATCTTCTCCTACAATCATTCAACTTCTCACTGAAATAAGCTACAGGTCTCCCTTCTTGACTCAACACTACTCCAATTGCACTTCCACTTGCATCATAGTCTACTTGAAATACCTTATTGAAATCCAGTAATTCCAATATTGGTTCCTCTATCACTTTCTGCTTCAACAACTCAAAACCATGGTCTTCTCTAGATGTCCACTTAAAATCCTTCTAATCTCCTCTCATGGTATTTTCCATAGGACTACAAATAGAACTGAAATTCCTAATGAAATTTCAGTAGAAACTAGCCAATCCATGAAATGATCTAACCTCTCCAATGCTCTCAGGTGTAGGCCACTCAACAATCACTCTTACCTTCTCAGGATCCATCTTCAATCCATCCATAGATATCACAAATCCTAGATATACCAGCTCTTCCTTCATGAAACTACACTTCTTTATAATGTTTATCAACAACTGCTCTTCTCTCAACCTCTACAAAACTTGTCTGATATGCAACAAATTTTCTTCCCTAATCTTACTAAAAATCAAGATGTCATCCAAATAAAAAATCATAAACTTACCCAAGAATTTCTTCAATACTTCATTCATCAATCTCATGAAAGTACTCAATGCATTTGTCAATCTGAAGGGCATCACCAACCACTCATAAAATCCTTCATTTGTCTTGAATGTTGTCTTCCACTCATCTCCTTCTCTAATCATGACCTGATGATATCCACTCTTCAAATATATCTTTGTAAAATATCTAGCTCCACTCAAACAATCCATAATGTCATATATCTGGGGCAAAGGAAATATATACTTCACCATAATCTTGTTTATAGCTCTAGAGTCTGTACACATCCTCCATTCCCCATCCTTCTTCGATGATAACACATCAAGTACAACACAAGAACTTAAAATTTTTCTGATCAAACCCTTCCTCAACAACTCTTGCACTTGTCTATTCAATTCTTCATTCTCTGTAGGTGTCATCTGGTGTGCTACTTTATTAGGAAAACTAGCTCCAAGAATCAGATCCATGCAATGACTAATACTCCTTACAAGTGGCAATCCATCAAGTACATTATCTAAAATGATCTCATCATACTCTATCAACAACTCCTTTATCTCTTTTAGGTGTTCTACATGCTTCAAATATTCAAAATTCTTAGGAATCAAGGCATAACACACATTATCATGTCTCAATCCATCAAGGAATCTCTTCCATCAACCAGGAAAATTCTAGCATTTGTACAAATCTCAACTTTAGGAACATCTTCCAAGGGTAACAAATTCTACTTCATCCCATTAGCAACAATGGTGTATATATCCCTTCTTCCATCATGAATATCCCATCTATCATACTACCAAGGTATTCCGAACAAAACATGACATATATCCATAGGCATGATATCACACAACACTTCATCATGGTGATTTGTTATCTTCAATTTCACCAAACATTGTTCACTTACCAGAATCTTATTCTCATCCTGAATCCAAGCTATCTGATAGGGCTTCAGGTGTTTCAATATTTTGAACTTCAATTTGGTCACCATCTCTTTAGAAACTAGGTTCTTAGAACTTCCACTCTCGACAATCACCTTGCAACATTTACCACTTGTATAACTGAAAGTATGTTATACTTCTGTGAATCCTTGCATGCAAGGATACTCAATAATGAGTCCTTGCAAATCAATTCACAGCTCTCTATTCGAGAAGAGCAGGGATTGATATTGTGGCCCTCAGATTAACCCTATTACCCCTGCAAATACAATCTCAGAACGAGAGATTCAAAGAGGAGAAGCAAGAATTCCAATCTCCATAAATCTTGTTCTTGCAATGCAACAATGAAAACTAATCTAAATGGCTGTAAAATGCAATAAACCAAACTAATTTATTGAAATGAAAATTAATCTACATGCAATGCCATAAATGAATTATTTTGCAAATTAATCTACTATGAAGATTAAGCTAAAATGCAATATTAAACTATATGCTCTATAACTAAGATGCTTATAAAATCAAACTAATGTAATCTCAAATGATAAAATTTAAATTTGTAGCATAAGTCTGATGTAAAAATTCGTGATTCTTTCTCTCTTTTGAAATAAGAATGAGAGGGCTCATTTTATAGGAAAAAGTGGAATTGAAGGCAAATTCAGAAGCAATGTGGGATAAATAGAAAAATAGAAACAAATCTTGATTGAAATTCTTTTTTTAGTTTATTTCCCTTTTAACTAATTTTTTTCCTTTCTTTTCATCACAGGATATTCTTGAGAGGATATTTCATTTATTTTATTTAATTTAAGATGATAATATCTCTTTTAATAAAATAAAATAAGATTATGTAATTTTAGAAATGAATATTAATAAAATAAAATAACATTATTTAATTAAAAATATATTTAATTAAATAGCATCATTTTATTTAAGTAATATTAACTTCAATTAAATAACATTATTTTATTTATTAAAAGGGATTTATTTCTTTTGATTAAATAATGTTAATGAAGCATTCAAACCTTAGGGAAAATTGGAACATTTGAAATAGTTATGAATTGATTAAGAAATTTGATTTGAAAATGCAACAATCATTGATTCAGAAAGTTGATGTTGACAAATTAAATAAATGGGGCCCAAAGTCTAGGTGACCATTTTAGGTTGCATGCATTTGCCCCTCTTTGACTAATGTGAGGTCGACTCGGGATTGCATGCAGTCAAAGAATGAAGTTACAATGTGAGATCGATTTGGGATCACAAAACAACTCAGATGTGAGGTCGACTCGGGATCACATCTGGACAAACATAAATAAAAGGCCTTTGAACATGAGGTCGATTCGGGATCACATCCAAAGTGAGAGATAAGAATCTCAAGCAAGGTTGCCCCAAGAGAAGCAATTGATAAATTGATAAAGTTGAATCAAGGATTGAAGTTTGATAGGTACTGCCCCCTCGTGATTGAAATCGAAATGAGATAGAGGAGAAATAATAAATTGAAAAATTTGATCAAATCAAACAAAAGATAAGGTTCTTGATGTAAGATGAAAAATATAAGAATCACAGAACCCAGGTAGATCAGCAAGAAAATTATGCCCTAAGGTTGAATTAGAAGAAAAGAAGTGGGGTGAAATCGAATGGAAGATAGAAGTTTAGAAGAAATGGAAAGAAATGGAGAGAAGGAAGAGAATCTGCCTCAATAAAGAGGATGCATCAAAATCAATCAACTATTTAAGATAGGGAATTTCAATTGAGATCACGAAAGAAGATAAGGAAATGAAGAACGTGATCACAGTTGATGAAAAATCCACAAGAAAGATGAAGGAAACCCTCTCAAACCCATAATACAGCCTAAAAGTGCAAATTAACATGAAGTCTAAATAATGCAAGCTACATGAAAATGCAAAGGTGTACTTGCAATAAGGTAACATAGGTTTTTGTGTGTTCATCATTCATTAGAGAATGTAAGAGAACTTATTTTCATCATTGGGCCATTATTACCGGGCATCGGACAATCACACAATCATCAATAGTCACAAACGCAACTATGAAGATATGAATGTGATTTATATCAGCTTGGAATATGGAAAGATTCTAACATGAGCATCAAAGACATGAAGGTCAAGATGACTACAATGTTAGCCTACCCAATTTAATGTAGCAAAACCACGCTTGCATCAAGACATAAATGCCAGGATGGCCATGAGAATGGTTGTGCAAAAAAATTCAAGGATGATGCCATAAATCTCTTAAGTGTGTCAAGGAGACAACAAGAGACACTGAAGAGGTTCAAGACAACACCCACAAGCAGAAAGCAAATAAAAACATGCCCCATGCCCCAAGTCCTCTAGCTATGCATCACGAAGAGACTTATTAGACAAGGACACTCAACGAAAATCAATATTAGTCAGCACACAAAGAAAAGATCATGTCATATCTCAAGCATTAAGTGTTGCAAAAAATTTAAGTGTGTAAACTGATACTGAGTTCCGAGGATAAGGATCGAATGCTTGCAAGTAGGTAAGATCACATGACCAAACTGGATAAGACCAAACTGATAAGTGTTGAAAAACACACGATGTCAGGGGTTGTGTTGAAAAACACAGTTGGGTTAGTGTTGAAAAACACCATTTGCGAGGTGTCCTAAAGACAAGCATATCCAAGAGACCAAAGCTAACACAGTGATGCCCCTAGACAAAGACAAAGACCAATTCCAAACCTAGGCAATAAGGACAAGGCATGATGGAGAAAGGCTAAGTGTCGAGGATGCATGCTAAGAAATAGGGATGCAAAGGCCTCAAGTAGCGCCTGTTTCCAGGTTTTCACCACTTGGAAGAAAAAAAAAAATTTAGGACTTTTTTATTTTTATTTTTATTTTTGCTACCAAGGCGCCTGTTTCCAGGTTTTCACCAAGGCACTTTTTTAGCCTCTTTTACGTTTTTTGCGTTTTTTGTATTTTTTCTTTTTTTTTGTATTTTTTCAGCATCATATTTGAATTTTTTTGGATTTTTTTGACAATATATCAATTTTTTTGGTAATTTTTTCAATATCATATATCAATTTTTTTGGAACTTTTTTCAGGGTCATAATTATATACAAAGGATGCCCCCAGACAGAACGGGCATCAAGGATAGAACTTCTTCAAGTGCAAAATATTGATAGGCTCAGGGAGCTGCTCCCCCTCTTCAGTGGATAGTAGATAGGCACCTATGCCAAAAGCTGTTGTGATGATGTAGGGTCCAAGCCAATTAGGTTCGAATTTGCCCTTATGTTCTCGGTTCTGTTGGTTCTTAGGATTCTCTCGCAGGACAAGATCTCCTACTTGAAATTCTCTAGGGCGAACCTTTTTGTTGAAGGCTTTGGACATCCTCTTTTGATAGACCCTCATATGGTCAAATGATGCTTTACGCTTCTCATCAAGAAGTTCCAATTCTTGCAATCTCATGGCGTGATAGTCTTCATCTGTAACTAGACCTTTGAGAGAGACCCAAAGTGATGGAATATCAACCTCTAAAGGTAACACTGCTTCAACGCTGTATGTGAGGGCAAAAGGAGTAGCCCCAGTTGGAGTACGAATA
>VDFB02000013.1:132913679-132969127 GCA_007258455.2 Sequoia sempervirens | reverse complement strand
TTGATTTATCATTCTTCATTCCAATCTCTCTCGCGAATTTTATAACTTTTTGAGAGCACTTTGTCTTGAATCTTTGATATTTTGCTAATCACTATCTTAGGCTATACTTGCACGAACTTGAAAATCTGAGGGCAATTATACTACACAAGCAAAATGGAGAAGGGCAATCGAGATGAATCATGGAAATACGTTTGGAATTTGTGAGATTGTTTCAGTTTTAATTACGTTTTTACATTTCCCATGTTCTTTGTTGCTTAACGAATGAATTTGTATTTTAGATTTAGTATTATTGCATGTGTGCTTCTAACGATCTTCCTTGTTGTCTATTGTGCAAATCTTGTTTCATTTTCAGTGTTACAGTAAACTCATCAACACAGCTCATCTACAACCAAAGAAGATAGCTCTATGTACTCACAACATCTCAACAACATTTCAACTATACATGTACAATTTGCAACAAATTGAACGGTGTTGAAATCAATAACAACACCACCAGACAAGCCCATACATCAATGACATAGTGAATGAGTATATTGAAAAGATGCAAAGTAAAAGTGTTGAAGCATGTGATCTATTGGTTAAGGAAGATGAAATTGTCTCCAACCTACTGCAACAATTGGATGAGAAGAAAAGAACTGAAGAATGTCAGGAATTGAAATTCAAAGGAAGTTGGATGAATGCATAAAGCTTGAAGAAGAAGTAGAAATCTTGAGATTTGATCTAGAAAAGGCAAGAAGTTTTGAGGACAAATTTAAGATAAGCTCAGCAGTGCTTGATGAATTGATTACTTCTCAAAGATTGGAAATGGATAAGAGTGGTTTAGGGTTTGAGGAAGGTCAAAATTCTAAAGTGAAGCAATCTAATCGTAATAAGACTTAGTGCGAAGTTGGAAAAATCAAGGATCTAAGAAACAATCTTAGAAGATATTTCAAAAGACATGATGCTAAAAGGTATTTATCTTTCAATGGTGTTTGTTATTCCTGCAAGAAATTTGGTCATAAGTCAAAGGACTATAAAAATAAAATGAATGATTCTTTATCATTCTTTGGAAAATGTCTCAAGTGCAATAAGATCTTATATAAAGGTAGTTTATGTGAAGATAAGTTGAATAAAAGAGAGAACTAAAAGAAGAATGTTGTTTGTTGTAAGTGCAACAATCTGAAACACCCTATTAATAAATGTAGAAAGAATAATTATCTGGTGAAGAAGCATGATCAAATCATTGATCCAAAAGAAGCAAGAAAGGAAATGAAACGGATTTGGAGAAAGGAAGGAAAGCAAGTTGAATCAGGATCATGGCTCTTCTCTATGTTGACCTCTAGTGCAAATACTCCTATCAATTTCTAAGTAAAGCAGTGGCTAAGGGGGAGCAATTATTAGAAAATTTAAATAACCCCTTCATCAATACTTGTGTCACATCATGACATAAGTATATTTAATGCAATAACAAAATTAAGGTATTTTCTCAGTCGCATGTGTGAAGGATGAAGTTTGTAGAATTTGAAAGAATGGAGGCACACATAATTATCAAGGTAATCTACCTTCAAGTTGAAGCATTTATTGCAAAATCATTTGAAATGGAAGGAATAAATTCAGATAATTCAAAAGGCTTATGTATTTTTGGAGAAGCATGCAAAGGAAGTTTAGAGAGAAATTCAGAGTTTCAGGGTTTGAAGAAGAGATCAAGTATATTTGAAGTGATCTCTAGAAGCAGGATATCTATACATTTCTTGTTGGATTTTATAGAGGTATTCTTATTTGCACAATCTTTCATTTTTATTGCTATGGATAATTCAAAGGTTATGAATAGTGAAGATAAAGTGCAAGTTATTTTGAAGGTATATTTGAGGAATTTGTTAGAAGAGTTTGTTGGTGCATTCTCTTGCATCCCTCTGAGGGTGTTTCCCACATAAGATATCTATGCATTTATTTACAGTAAGAAAAAAGAAACATCATCAATTCAGTTGAGCATGCTATGGGAGAGTGAATTGGAAGAGATCCATGATGCCTATAGAGTGTTAGTTAAAAAAAATTGTATGTTTGGAGGAAAGCCCCTCTGTTTGAATTTGAAAAGAAGTATATTCGAATAGTTTTGAGTAGAATTCAAGATGAATCTTTTTGGATTGATGAGGCACATTTGATTACCAGAGAAGTTATCAGAGATGTAACTAGTTTGTGTTCCTCTGGACCAATTCCCAAATGGAAGGCTATAGATTAGCAAGAGATAATTGAGGTTACCAATGCGAATATTGAAGGGAAAGATATTGATTTGAGATAAATTGTTGATCTAGTAATAAGGTATGCTACTATGGTTATCGGTCACAAAGTTTGTATCCCTAGCAATGACCTCATAGTTTATACTGCTACTATACATATTGTTGTTGATAAGGTTAAAAGAGGTATGGATTATGACTTGTGTGAATTACTTTATATACATATTTTGAAGAATTTAAAGGAAATCAAGAGTAAGAAAAATACATTCTAGTTTGGAAATCTTGTTATATGTTTGCACTTTTACTTTTTGAGAGAGTTACAGGTAATAGGAAGGATATAATGGTCAAATATAGAGCCTATTGCCCATCAAATCAAGAACTTCATGATAAATCTTGGTAGCTTGGATGCACAAGAGACTTCCCTTGCTACATTATTTGTAACATTTTAGATGAGGATGAGTAAAAGGTTCAGGATTATAGTAAGTTTTGTTGAAAGGTACTCTAGAAGTATAAATTTCTTAGTGTCCGCATATTTCTGTCACATGGAATTAGTTGAATCAAGGTTGGTATAGATATCTGAATTAGATTATGAAGTGTTAGAAGCTGAAGTTGATAATTATGCTAAAATTCTCTTGGAAATCCCTAAGAATCTCAATAGAGAAGGTACCTCCGGTAGTACATCTAGAACAGGGAAGAAAAGGAAGAGTGTTGTTAAGCAAGAAGTTGTACAAGGAAGTGATTTTGAACATGAGCTTTGGAAGAATTGTAGAAGGTTATTCCCGATGCTAATTTTGATTCATCTATTTCTATTGTTGAGAATCTCAAAGGCCTGATTGATTCTTTAAAGGTCTACTTCTCCAGACTTGAAGTGCCTATTGGAATTAGGTTTGATGAAGGAAATTTGGAAGATATAAAAGGAAAATGTGCAAATGCACATAGTCAAGTGATGAAGGAATTAGAGAGTGTGCAAGTTTTTGAAGAGGCACATGAACTACTTTCTTTTTGCCTAGATTGGTCTGGCAGTACATTGAACATAAGAAATGAGATAAGGATGAGTGAGTCCTAGATGAGCACTCAAGAAAATACATACAGGTTAGCAAAAGATAGAGATAATCAGAGGTGGTCCTACATTGTGAAACTTTAGGATAAATTATTTTCTTTGCATGATCAAATGATAAATTTATCAATAATTTTGTGGCACTCAGGGACATGATTAAACTCAGGCACACTTTTGTTTCTAGTGCTCTTGGCTATATTGGCGAATTATCAGAGATTAATATTAGCCCTAATACTCTAGTAGATGGTATAAATTCCTTAACTAATCTTGAGCTATTACACAAGGTTCTTACAAGTAAAAAGGGTTCATGGGAAGAAGGCAAAGCATCATGGAAGGTCATCCTAAAGAGTCTCAAAGGTTCTTCTTCAGGTTAATTCAATTTTGTGGTCATATCTTTTTGGTTACATTTTGATGCTTATGTACATATATTCTGGACCCCATCCTTTGCCATTGATGTCAAAGGAGAGATGAGAGATGAAGAGATAGAGAAAAAGAGGAAAAACATTTTTGTGAAGAACAATTTTGATAGGGGGAGTATTCAAAGTATTCAATTTTATATTGGAAAATGTTTTTGTCATGCATGTTGCCATCAATACCAATGGGTGAGAGTGTTGGGATTATAGAAGCCTTGCAACATGACCATGAAGTATGGATGGTTTTTGGTGGTTTTTCCTATGTTGTCATTGATTTCAACATGGTGATAACTACATGAGAAGTCTACTTGGTTTATTGGAAGCTATTCTCTGCTAGTAATGCCCTTGTGTGATGGATCAATATGTTGGTATTTTAGTCTGGAATTCATCGCAAGATCTGATATGACTCTAATCTCTTAAACATATTATCATGACTCATTTAGACAAATATATCCTCGATCTTGATACATTTTTGGTTGTGAGTAGAAAGTTATCTCTGACAAAGTTCAACTCTTTATTCTACGGTTGTTCCTTACTCAGCATACTGTGTGGGAGAATCCACATTTTATTAAGGTGAACATTCTTATGCTGCAGTTTTGTTGGTAGTCTCTATGTTGGTAGTATGATGGGAAATTAATGTGTTTTCAAATCCAGAAGGTGTTTTCTATGAGGATTATTTGTTGGTTTGGAGAAATTTGTTCTAGTCTTGGCCGACTTAGCATATGTAGCACATTATGGAGACTAGCTATATTTTATGGATGTTAGTTGACTTTGTATAATGCACTACATGGATAAAATGTCTAATATGGTGTTGAAGAAGAGATTTTTGATTAGTTTGTTTTCATCTAATTAGGCTGACCTAATTGATTATTAAGATATACTTGTATATATAAGATGCTTTAAGGAATGAGAAGAGAGAGAAAGAGTGTGTGGAGAGTGTAAAGTGTGGAGTGTGTGTGTGGAAGAAAGGTCTAAGCCTAAATGCTTTATTAGTCATGGATTAGAGCATATTTGTTAAGTGACTACTGTGTGAGGCAGTACTTCATATTTTGAGCTTCATTGGAATTGGACCCTGCACATTGAAGGTGTATCATATCAGTTCAATCTTCTGGCAGTGAGCCACTATCTTTGTATCTTGGAAGTTAGCCATCTTTTTTATTTAGGTTGTGATCCTCTTAAGGACAGTGAGTCTTGGCAGTGAGCCCTGTAATATTTTTTATTTGGATATAATATATTATGAGTTAACCCTCACCATGGTTATTTCTTTTTCTTTTATTTCTCTTTTATATTTAACTTTGTGCATTGCTCTTCATTCTTTATTTCCTTTGTAGGACATTTTTTTTTTTTGATTTTTCCTTATTTTTGTTGTAGCATTCTCTATTTTGGCCATTTAGTGTTACATTTGATTGTCTTATTTCATTTAGTGATTTATTTACTTACATTCACTTCTTCCTTTATATCCTTCTGCTTTATTGTTTTAACTTCATTGCTTATTTATTTCTTTCAAAAATATTTTTATTTCTTCATTCTCTCATCTCTATTCCTTGCATTCCTTTCATTTAATTTTTCACTTCTTTCTTTCTAAATTTTTTTTTTATTTCGGGTTTTGGTTTTCTCTTTTTTTCTTAGTTCTCTTTCTAAGTTTTTATTATTTACTTTTATTTATTTTCTTACTAAAATTATGTGTTTGGTTTTAGCTATTTATATTTATAGCTCTTATAAATACCTATTTTCTTGATTGTTTATTCTCATCCTTTAACCTATGCTTGCATTCTTATATTGACGTTGACTCTTTTCTTTTTGCTTTTTTAGTTAGTTAATGGTGTAATTGAATCTGCATTTTTTGAATTATTGCCTCTTTGTTGTCATTGTGGCTTGCTCCCTCGTGTGCTTTCATTAATTTTTTATATTTTTTTCCTTTATCTTTTGTTCCTTTCTCTTTATTTTTAAAATTTGCATTGGGTTTGTTGTCTTGGTTGGTTAGCGTTCTTTGATGTATGTCTTTTCTCTCTTTTATTCTTTCTTTTTATTTAATTTTTTTATTCTTCCCCTCGTGGGTTGTGCTCTCCCCTCTCTCCCCCTATTTTCTTGTCTATTTATCTTCTTCTCTAGCTAGTCTGCAACTAACATTTTCTCATCCTTTTTCAGCTCTCCATCCTGATGATGGATCACGGAGTGTGATCTAAAACGTTTATTTGATGTAAAAATTAGAACACAATTGAATCCAGAAACAAAAAAACTAACCTCACCATGGTTTTTCCTTTTTTGGGTTTTCAATGTAAAAATCCTTGTGTTCATGTGTATGGTTACATTGATTTGTTTATATGTTCTCTTTTGCTGATTCAGTCAAAATTATGATAATGATTAGATGGATTTTATTGTGGTTTTATGGAATACTGATTCACCCCCTCTTAGTATTTTAGATGTTCAGCATAGGGCATACTAACTCAACAAGTTCAATCATTTTTATCTCATCACTACCAAATGTTTTAGCTTATTGTATGCAGTAGAAAATAAGGGTTTCAAAGTTTATTGTATGAAATGACACATATTGAATTTGAATAGTAGAAAAATCTCAAAGTTTCAAAGGATCTTTGACACAATCTTGGATAATGATGGTTGTGTGCAGTTTCTTATAAGATTCAGTGATGCTTCAGTTAAGATTTACAATTTTTTGAGCTCCTGATTCAGTTACCAACAGTGATATGGATGTAATGTGCTTTTTCAGGTTATTGATAGCTTTATATATATTGCTTATGCATGGAATATTGAGTGTGAGAGTTGAATGTTCAAGTTTACAAAACTTATTTGATTTGGGTATAATGTATAAAGTGGTTTCTCTCAAAACCCTATGAAATGAATTTATGATAATGTTGTTCACAGTTGGATTGTACTTGTGTTTTTAAATATTGTGAACAAATGGATAGCGTGCTATAATGTTTTTTTGAACAAAAACATAGTGTGGTACAATGATTTTGTGTTTTCAGGTTTCCAATAGAATGAAACTTGCAAGACATAAATTGCATTAAGATTGAAAGTTGTCATGAATTGTCACGAAGTAGAGAGACCCTCTATCTTTTATTCTTTTCAAAATTAACAAAAATGATGTAAGGTCATGTTAGTGAGACATAGATTGACATTGTGCTAGTGAGGTTGTATTTTTGCCAGTGATGTTGTAATCATTGAGATTACCATTTTTTCAGTGATGCTAATAAAATAAAATTTCAAAGTGGTTTTTTCTCCTTGTAAAGGGTTTTCCACTCATAAATCATTGTGTTATGGGTTCACTTTATTTGTGGCATATTTGGTCTCTATGTTTAAACATTCAATATTGAGTATCTTTTAGCACTTGAATTTCTTTATCAAGTATTTAGCCCTTCCTATTTGATTAGATTAATTTCAGCATTTGAACTTCTAAGCTATAGCAAAGAAACTTGGTATAGAAGTCTATAAGGAAAATGTACCATAGAAAAAAGTATTTCTTGCTTGATAAGGGAATAATTGATGATAAATTGAACTTAATGAGGCCTTGATCTAGTGTTGTGAGGTGTTTTATACATCCACACTAGGTATTGGACTCTTGCAAATGTATTTATTAACCTCTTGTAAAGGTGTTGTAAAGTGTTGTAAATGACTTTAACACTTTTCTAGACTCTTATTAAGCATCTAATTCTAATGGACCAATTTCCCCCTTAATTTAATATTGTAAAATATATTATAATTGTACTTTCACATCAATCTAGAAGGCTTGTAAATTAAACTTGACTTTAATCTAGTGTTGTAATGTGTTTTACACATTCACATTGGATGTTGTGCCTTTCTAAGTTGTATGGACACTATTTTAATGATGAAAAGTGTATATAATCACACTTTCACATTGAACTTTGGTCCTTGGCCTTATCCACCCTTTACATTATCATTAATAGGACCCTATGACCCCAAATTATGCATCCCAAGGCTTATTTTGATGAAATAACCAATAAAGTCACCATATAAAATTGATTCTATTACTTCCTGATAATCTAGCTAGAAAAATGGCCCCTGTGGGACCCATTCACCATTAGGGGTGAATTAGTCCCATCCAAGTGCAACCCATTCACCCTTGATAGTGAATGAGTCCCATTTGAGCCATTTTCAGGGTTTAATTACCTAAAAGAAGTTTGACCAAGGAAAACCCCCATTCCTTAACATCCAACATTTCTCCTTCTTTTCTTGTGTGTTTGAAAATTTAAACATCTTGAAGGCTTGGAAATCATTAAGGATTGAGTTGAAAAGTTTTTAAAGAAATATCCTTGTAGACTAAAGACACATATCCACAAAAAGTCTATTAGAGTGTTAAAAATTAGAGTTTTAGAGGTGGACACCTGTTAGGAACCAAAGTGCAAATCAAGGGCTATTGTTTCCTCTTCTGGATTTTTAGAAATTCAAAAGTGGGCTAATTCACCATTAGTGGTGAATGAGTCCCATTTATAGGATTAAAAAGTGTTCTCTATAGTTTTGGATATCCATTTGTCTGAAATAGGTTCCAGGATAGTTTCTCAGAACTAGGACTAATTCGCCCAGAATGGTGAATGAGTCCTTGTAGGCCAAATTTCCAACATTAGTAGCTTTTCAAAAATCATTTCCAGTCCTCAACAATTTTACAAGTGCACACATTCACTTTTACAGTTTTTTGTTTTGTTTTATGATCATTTCTAGGTCATTTATCACATGTTTGCATATCACAATGTGTTTTCAAACACTTCGTATTTCTTAAGTTTTGCATAAATAATCAATTCATCTTATCAGTTCTTTTCACTTATATCATTTCATTTAGACATATTTCCATCATACTTGCATTAGTTTGTGTGAACCACCACATTTTTTGGCCTATCTCTCTCCTTTTAGGTGCAAAACCCTAAGAGAGCAAGAGAGCCATAGCCCCCCAAAAATTAATGGTTTAGTTTGGTGAACCTGCTTTTCCAACATCTTATTTTTTGATTTGGACTCGTTCATTTTCCTACATCTATCTTGCATTGAATTTTCATTAGAGTTTGCATTAGTTAATTGGCATCTAGGGTTTCCAAAATTTTGCATTAGTAAAAGTGCATATAGGTTGAATTTTTTTGCATCCCAAATCATTAACAATATTTTAGAATTCTACAATTGCATCTTAGGTCTACATCATAAACCACAAAAAGCATCAAAATTACTCAAAAATTTCTACAAATTTTGAAAAAATTCTCACACTAGGACTCATTCACCATTTTGGGTGAATTAGTCCCTTTTCACCCCCGAAACTGCCTTTTACAGAGCTGAAAACCCCATTTTTATGATTTTGTTTGCTGCCATCAACTATTTGTATTAGTTGGTTAAGTTTCTATTACATGCATTTCATTAGATCTCGTTTAAATTAGCTCATTTCATGCATTGTTAAATTTCACATTTGCATTTCATCTTTCAGATTGTTGCATAACATAATCAACAAATTACTTTGTTTTACATCTGAAAATAGCATTGCATTTTATTTATTTTTTCATAGCATGTTCTTTTTCAAACGACGTGCCTTTGATTTGGCTAAACATGGATTGCATAAGTATAATATCCCTTCTTATGAGTTTAATTTTGATTACAACAATGACAGGCATGTTAGTCATAGATTTGATCAAACCATTGACCCAACCCTTAATATTACATTACCCATTAGTGAGAATGGTGGTATAGACAATCATAACAATCATACTTGTTATTTTCCTGATACCTCTCCTAATAGTGACGAAGGTATCTTGGTGAAGGAAGTTACAAGCATTGAGGGTCTTGATTTTCCATCTCCTCATTCCCCTTTGGAAGACATTAGAAAACAAGAGGATGAGATCATAGCAACATTTTTAAACATCATCTTACCAAATCTCCATAACCTTGTGACAATCAAAATTGTCCTTCTACTATCCCTCCTCGATGCCACGAGGATAGGTTGGTGTTAGAAGATTAACCTATTAAGAGTCATAAGAATCTTGACCCTCCCTTCCCTAATGCTCCAACCATTGGGATAATCTATTTGAAAACAATAGTGGTCCTTCTCTTCATGCCTCTTCCATTTGTGATGAAGCTACATTACAAACTTCCAACTTGGATGAACATATTACAAGCTCTCCTAATAGGGTAGATAATATGGAACAAGAGAATGAGACCTTACAAAAATTTTACAAAGAAATAGATTCTTCCCCTTGTTAGATGTTGTGGTTGTATTGCTGATATGTGGTTGTCATTGATGTCAACACTATTAGCATTAATGTATTGAAGGCTCTATATGTCCAGGATATTGAGAAAATTGTTATAGAAGAAGTTACAGGTTGATTGAGGTGCAGTGAAGTTCATGATGGTGCCTAGCTCAGTATGTCAAAGATCAGACATTGTGGACTAAAGGTTTTATTTTTTAGTATATCTAGTTTATCCACCGGAAGCTTTAGAGATCCACATGAAGATTTGATTGTGTTATGAACAATTGTGTTCTAATAGTTTTTATTTGGCTTCAGTTAGTGTTCCTAATTGGAGTTGATGTGATTCTAGTAATTTTAGTTGTTTTGGATGCTTCTCTATTGATTCTCGATGCTTGTGGATGTTTCTAGATTGTGCTCTATCTTTGTTGTATGTACTTATTGATCGGTGTGCTTGGGATTGATGATTTTATTTTGCGTATTCAATTTTTCATGTTCTTGGCTGACATGGTGATTCTAGCATATTGTGGATCTTCAAGGAATAATTTTTGAAAGTGTGGCACACTTGAGAATATTATTTTGGGTCTTTATTATGTTGTGGACAACTATGTCTTGTTCACATTGAAAATCTATTTATTAATTTGCACCAATAGTGTGTACACGTTTCATATTTTTCATATTTTATTTTGGCCAACAAGCGGTTGATGTAATCCCATGTTGTGGATATATAAGAGCGATTGTTTGAACGATGCAAGTGCTAGAAAAAGTGAAAGTGTGTGAATAATGTTCTAATCATTCGAATGTAGAGCAGAGTTCGAAGAATATTGAGCGAAGTGTGAAGAAGAGTTTTTGTGCTTAACCGGAATTGTAATCAGGCATTAGTAGATGCCATTTTCTCTATTCAATACCCTATGGATCTAATCCAAATATTTTTGTAAGATAGTGTGTCTTCCTTGGGCAGTGATCCCTCTTGTATTTAAGTAGTGAGCTCTAGGTAGTGTTCCTGAATACATGTGCATTCCCATTTATTCATCTTTATACTTTTAACAGGGTATAATCTTGTGGACTAACCTCCACCATGGTTTTTCCCTTAATAGGGTTTCCACGTAAAAAAATATTGGTGTTGTGTGTTTTTGATATGGTGATTGTTTATGCTTTTATGTTCATTCATCAGATCTGAGTATAAGTTGAATAAAGTTTAATAAATTTAAAGTTTTGTGACAATTTATTCACCCCCCCTCTCAGTTGTATTCCCTTGTGTTTGCCAACAATTGGTATTAGAGAAAGTTCCTCAAAAGAATTTTAATAGCTTGAGGTGATCCGAGATGACATCATACAAGAAGGATAGCCTGAGATTTGATGGAACAAACTATTCTCTATGGAAGGATCAAATGGAGTGTCATCTGAAGTGCATTGGTGAATGCTTCTAGAAGATTACAAAGACTAGGTATGTTATTCCATAGAATGTTCCTTCTACTCCTGATGAGATTAAAGAAGCTAGATATAATATCAGGGCTAAGGAAGCATTGTTGAGTGCTCTGATAAATTCAAAGATGACAAATGTGATGGAGTTGCAAACAGCTTATGAGATATGGAAGAAGCTGGAAACTTCGTATGAAGGAGATGCACATGTGAAGGTTGCTAAGCTACAAAGTCTGAAAGGAAAGTATGAAACCTTGAAAATGGGTGAAGATGAGAACATTTATTCTTTTATGTAGAGAGTAAATGAACTTGTGATGAGTATCAGATGTGCTGGTGGAACTTTGGATGAATCGGAGATTGTTGCCAAACTGCTCAGATCATTGCCTACTACTTACAAAGTCAAACCTACTGCTATTGAAGAGATCAGGATAGTAACAAATGTAATAAGAGATATGTTGGTTGGGAAGCTTGTTTCCTTTGAGTTGAGTGAGTTTGGTGATTATATTCCTAAGAAAGAATTTGCATTTAAAGCTACTATATCCAAAAGAGACAAGCAAAGATATGATCTAGGAGAAAGTTATAGAAAGGTGTTCAAATATGAGCAAGAGATGAAAGAGATTGAAGAAGAAGAGAGAAAGATGGAGGAGCTTGAAGCACTTATTATCAAGAGAGAAGCCAAAGGAGAAGGTAAGTGGGTATGTGCAGGATCATGATGGGCCAAAAAATGGCAATATGATGGGTATGTGGCTGATGACTATTTTTTTACCAAAAATAGATGAAATGAAAAAGGGTTTTTAAAGGAGATTCTTAGCTTTCCACCAATATAAATTATGCTTTACTTTGAATTTAATAAGTAATTATTATTAATTTTCTATTCAAATTACAACTAAGTCCTAATTGATAGGCTAATTGAAAAAAATCTATAGCCTTCAAACGGTATCACATTTTTTGAATCCAAAACATGTGTCACATTCTATGCTTTGCATACTATAGGATTAAAAAAAGAAAAATTGAATTTCATGAATTTTTGACCAAGTTAAGGTGGTTAGACATATGAGTTTTATATTTTTAAAAAATTGTAATAAAAATTCATAATTAATTATTTACTTGGAAAAAATTACAAAAATATGCATCACATCGGGGCATGAATCCTCTACTTATATATGAAATTTTATAAAAATATTATCATTTTATTGTGGTTAGGGTGGTCACAAACACACCTTTTATTTTTCCCCAAATTTAAGTACCACTACATTGAAATTTCAAATTTTCACCAAATAGATTTTTTTATTTTTTTAAACAAACTTAGTAGTTTAGAAACTACATTTAATTTTCTATAGATTTTATTCTTACATATTTTTGAAATGATATAGATAAATTATTCAAATTTTTATGTCAAGTTGCCTAACTCTAATTTTTTTGAATTTTTTGCCACTTAAGGGCCTATTTTTTCCATGATGATCCTGCACATACCCAAGTATAAAGGAAAATTTCCTATTAAATGTTTCTCTTGCATTAAGATAGGTCATTTTGCTTCAAGGTGTCCTAAAAGAGTTCCTAGGTCCAAACCTAACAAGCCTAGATATTTCAAAAGAAATTTTATTATGCTAAAGAAGGTGTGATAGATGAAGAAATTGATAAAGAGAATGCAAATGAGGATGAATGGGTATTTATTTCTATTAAGGAAAATGATTCAGTGTCTATTGAATCTACTAGTGATAAGAAAGTGGTGAAAGCTCTTGCAGCCAGAATAGAAGAAAAGGATGAGTGGGTGATTGATAGCAACTGCTATCATCATATGACTAGTGACAAAATAAAATTTGTGAGTTTCGAGAAGTATGATGGTGGTGTTGTAAGATTTGGAGATAAAAATGCTGGTGTGATTTGTGGTAGAGGATCCATTTCTCTTGGTGGTAAGCATAATACTGATGATATCCTTTATGTGGAAGGTTTGAAGCATAATCTATTAAGTGTTAGACAAATGGTTGACAAGGGATATAATCTTCAATTCAAAGATGGAAAGTGAAGAATACTGGGAAGTTCTAGAAATGTGATTGCTTCACGTACAAAAACAAGAGGTAATATCTTTCACCTAAGTGTTGCTACTTAAAGTTGTCTGATTGCTCAAATTGATGAAAGTTGGTTATGGCATAGGAGATTGTGTCAAGTAAATTTTGACAATATTATCAAGATAAGCTCTACCCAGGTAGTAAGAGATCTTCCTAAGTCAGTGAAGCCTACTAATACCATATGTAAGGAATGTCAAATGGGGAAGCAAACTAGAGTTTCTTTTCAGAGTAAAAAATATTAGTCAAATGGAGTGTTGGAGCTAGTGCATACTGACTTGTGTGATCTATTGGTGTTTCCAAATATCAATAGATCAATTGAATCCTAAAGACAACCAATGTCTCATGCTCAGACTCAAAGGTTGATTTGGCCAACTGACAAGATTCAGTCAAAGATTGAGATCTTCTACACTTCTAGCTCTGCAGAACCAAGGTGGGTCAATCTATACAATGCCTAAAAATTAAATGCAACTATACCCAGGAATTACTTTTTATAGCAAATAATTCCCAATGCAAATACACCAAGGAAAGCATTAATAGCCTCAAATCTATCCAAGTTATTGGTATATTAACACTAACTCAGTAATTGGGAAGCAGTACTCACCATACGTCAACCAAACAATAGTGATTTAAAATGATTTTGAATTTGTAACTTTTTTCTGAGATGCATTAAGCTGCAAGATAAACCAGTACCTAATTTTGGGCCATGGAATCAAACATATAAAGAGAATTCATCAGCAATTGACATTCAACTAGTGGATTTAAAATTGTTAATGTCTTGCCCCAGCTGTTAATGTTTTACATTAACAAATCCTCTCTTGTTATCAATCAAACTCTGCTTACTAAATCCAACCTGCACACTTCAATCACAATCATCTGCTCAAAGCATTTTAACTATTTCATTGAAATAGAACAATGAACAAACAAAACAATCTCATGAAATTTGAGATGACAAACTCAAAGATACTGATGAGGGTGGACCCTGAGATACAGAAAATTAACACACTAGATAGAGAATACTATTTTATTATTTAGAAATGATCTTCTTACATGCAGAAGATCTCAAATCCTTAAGTTCTACAATATATGCAAGCTACAAAAATTACAGAAAAACCCCTTTCACAGTATGCGAGCTTGTCCCTCCAAAAGCTACACAAAAATCAGAAACCCACCCATAAATAGAGCTCCTTATTAGTTTGGAGAGAAAACAACATTCAAATTTGAGTTTTTGGCAATCTAACACCAAAAGTTACAACTTGAAATTCAAATTTCAAAAGTACATTCGAAAAGTAGTATCTTCTAGAACGTGCGCCAACTTCTGGGAGCCATAACTTTTGATTCGGGACTATTTTTCGAACCGTTTGAACCATTGGAAAGGTCTTGGAGTCAACAACATGCTTGAAATTTGCTACACCAATTTTGGCAAGTTTTGTGGCCGTTTCAAGACCATTTAGTGCCTCAATTCTATCTGGGAAGGTTTTCAAGTGTCATTCTAGGAGACTAAAACTATAATATCTTTTAACCCAGGAATAGAAAAGAAAAACCATAAGTTGGGAATTACATTATGACAAAAAGGGTATCCAAAAATGTAAAAACATCTAAGAAACTACCAACATGAAATGAACTCTTTTTTTGGGTGATATAGGATTGCCCTTACACCACTGGATGCTCCTGCATCAGATACTCTATATTATTGAATTCATATGACTAAATGTGTACAAACATGGAGACAATTTAAAGATATTCATGAATTGTATTTTTTTTTGCACAAAATGGCTATATTTTCTCATAAAATCATAAATTAAAGCTTACAAACTCAAATAAATGACTCAGAATTTCAACATTTCTATCTACCCCAGCCCAATACAAAAATTTAGAACCAAACTTAGAACTCCTTACAATGAGAGAAAAAGAGAAGATAATAGAAGAATGAAAGCTCTAGAAGAAGCCCTAAAATAGATCAGGAAATGCCATCTAGAAACTCATTCACTGTTGATCAACATAAGAAAAGCCTCTCTCCTCTCTCTGCAAGAAAAGTTATTTTGCCTCTCAATTTTCTTTTGCACTAAGTTGTTGAGCAACAAAAAAAATGCCCATGTGAAAATATCTTCATTTTACCTAGATCTGAAATATTTCCCATGAGAGCTCTGCCTTTTCTCTTTGTTTTGTTGCACATTATGTTTTACTTTCCAGCCAAGTAAAATATCCTTCCCTTAGCAAAAAAAAATTAAAGTGAATATTTTATTCACTTTCTCCCCATGCCATTTAAAATATTTGCCTCATCTTATTTTCGAGCACAGAATATTTCATGTGCATAAACTATTTTGAATATTTCATCTAAAATATTTGTTCATGCAAAACATTTTACCCATGTCTCTTAAATCTGCCCAGCAACATTTGAAATATTGGCTCATCAGGAAATTTGATAAAATCCTTTACCTTTTAAATTAACTGTGTTTCACTTTCACATGAGCAAACCAAAATATTTACCCCATGTACACAGAATATTTCATTTGAAATATTTATTTACTCCTTGGGCTAGAACATTTTACTTGTGCACCAAACTACATCTTTGATTCCAAGAATAAAATATTTAATTACCCCTTCTGTCTATGGAGCACTTTATCCTTTTAAAGTTTCCACTATATCTTTTAAAAATGAGAGCATTCAAATATTTTGTGGGGCCCCTTTGTATTTGCTCCTTAAACATTTAATTTTAAATGTTTTTTGAATTGAAGCTTTTAAAATTTAAAGTTTATCAACCTCTTTATAAATTATTTACCGTGCACATGAAAAGGCATCTACTCAACAAAGGCTTCACCCAGACCCACCACATCCATGTGGCACAATCCCGCTATCTTGCCAAAATTAAAGAGTGCTCACTTTAGACTGCGCGAGGGACAGATGAGATTTCATCTACATTTTCCCCTTTAAAACATAGGAATGCTTTAATTATTTCATCAGGCTTCTTCAAATATCTTGTTTTTCCTTTTAAAAGACTATCTCGTGTCTTCCATCTTTACTAGGCCCACATGCAATATGGCACCATATCGCTAGCCTCGCAAGAATTAAATAATGAGTTGTGAACTAACGAGGGATGGTTATGATCTTCCTATATCTCCACCACATTTCCTGACCATTGATCTTGTTTACCCATGCTTGGTGTTGCCCTAATCTCATTCTCGTGCATTATCCATTTTGCAACTCATGGAGGCTTCCCCTTCACAAAGCCCTATCTTCATGGCATTCATGATACCACATGCTTTGATAGTTTTCTAATCATTTTCAATGAAACTGCATTGTAATTCAATGCTATTGATAATCTTAGCATTACAAATAGCCAATGCATTTGCTTCACAGTCTCCTTCATTCCTTGCACTGGCCTCTTTGTTCAACCTTTCAAGAAAATATTTTGTGTATATGCCACAATGGCATTTCATTTCACTACATTCACAGAGGCACTGTGTCTTCTTACTGTGTGCCTCCTCCATCTGGTGCCAAATGCACTTAGATTTATGAAGCCCATTTGATAAATTCACAATGTATGTATTGTTCCTTCTTCACTGAGATTGTGTAGCCCCACGTTGGCATTCATATCAACTTTCTCTTCCTGGTTGCAAGTGATGTCCCCATTTGGAAGCCTTCAAACCCTCTAGTTAGGCACATGGACCATTCTTTTCATTTGCTTTAAGGTTTATAAATCTGTTTTAACAAATCCTTTTTCGTATTGTTAAAGGCTAGCATCATATTCCATCTGGCTTTGCATACATCAACTGTATTCACTTGAAAGTACCTAAAGCCTTTTCAACTAGTCAATCTGGTACATGCACACAATAGTCTCCCATGTCACCACATTTGTTTGTGAAATAGAACAAATTTAAATGCCTTGCCTACTGGATACCTTCCCTCACTTGGTAGATACCCCAAACTAAACTCATTTGCTTTAAAGTTTCTAAAGCATTTTCAGCAGACCATTCTGTGCACAGAAATCTGCTTTATGCATTTGTTTGAGAGTTATTAAAACCTTTTAAATAAAATCATCTTGTACTCAGTCTAGCCTTATACCATCCCTTTTGTTTTATATTTTTTAACTAATTCTTGGCGTTGTTGATGGCACCCCATCTGCAAGAAGTAATACTCAAACTTGATTGAACAATGCTCCAGTTGACCTCTTATCTAGTGATGGCACCCTTTCAGCAACAAATACATCTCCAAACAATTCTAATTCATTTTAATTCTACAAGCACGGGCTATGTGTGAGACTTCCTTGCATTGTTAAATCGGCCTCTTTCATCTTGTTTCATTTTGCTTTAAAATTTATAAGGCTTTTTCAACATTCTATTTTGTGTCTACTCTTCAACTAATACATTTTGTTGCATTCTCCAAATGTGTGGAATGGCCCTTGTCAGATGTCCATCTCCCCTGCTAGCTAGTTATGCCTTTGGCAAGCTTAGCCTCTCCTTGTTAAGAATTATTTAAGCTAGAACATCCCATCAAATAAGTTTAGAACAATCCACACATGTTGAGAGATATTCTATCAATAATAAGGGCATCCTTAAACATTTTGTTAAGCATTCCATGTGTATTTATTTCATTCCATACCAATACCTAGCAGTGTTGACATATGGCTTGAGGATATTGTGTATGACTTCTAGTGTTGTCATTTATGGCAACCTAAGTCATCTAGGAGGTCTACAGTTTTGGATTTGTTCAATCTAGCAAGAAAAATGGAGAACAGTGCTTTACCAGAATAGCAATTATAGAACAAGGTATCTGGGCAACTTATTGATCTATATGCCTCACCAAATAATCATTTTGCATTGTGGATCTTGGAGAAAGTCTTTTGGCATCCTTGTCATTGTGTTCAACAACCTTGGTGATGTTTCGATACTCTGTGTTCAAGACTAAGAGATCTGACAGAGTTATTTTTCTATTTTTCTAGTTTCTAAGGCCTACTTGTTATATGAATCATGTTGCGAATATATGTGGAGGTATTAAATATAGTTATTTTTGTTTGATGATCATTTTTGGGTCCCAACTAAGTTTTAGCCAAGTTTTGGGAGGTCCACATCAAATATTGTGTGTTTGAGACAACTGTTGGAGAATATCTCTTTATTTTGTTCAAGCTGACATATGGATGAAATTTGTAAGTAGCGGATATATATATATATATGTATGTATCATTTGAAGTGAAAATAGTGTGAGTGTGTGTGCATGTATGAGTCAAATCTATGTATGTAAGTTGTGTCGATGTAGAAAATATCAAAAAGGCTTGTAATCCATCTAGCATAATTGGTTAAAGATATTTTTGGAGGAAGAGCCGAGCAGTGCAAAACAGAGTAGAGAAGAACATAGTAGAAGAAGAGAAGAGAGTGCAAAATCTGACAAGAGGTTAGAATATGATCAATGAGCTATAATGGAACTGTAATCAGGCTTGGAGAAGCTATATTCTCAGTTCATCTTTTTTTGTAATCAAAACATTTTGTAAGGCAGTGAGCCTTCTTTTTCATTTGAGCAGTGAGCTCTAGGAAATCAGCCTGAATGCATGTTCATTCCTTTTTATTTCTCATTATACTTTTAATAGAGTATAATTGTGGACTAACATCCACCGTGGTTTTTCCCCTAATAGGGTTTCCATGCAAAAATATTGGTGTTATGGTGTAATGTGTACTCTTCTTTATGGTTGCATGTTTATTTGTGCTTATGTGATATGGATGGTTTCAGATCTGATTTTTAATTTATAGCTTATGTTGAACACTGATTCACCCCTCCCCCTCTCAATGTTCCTTGAGTCCAAAAATTGGTATCAGAGTAGGTTCCTCAAAATTTTAACAACTTGAGGTGGGTCTTGAAGCTATGGACTCTGGAAGTCTTAAACAACAACTTGTGGTGGAACTTGATGACCTTGATTAGTCAAAAGCATAAGTGTTGGAGTTAAAAGAAAATCTTGTAGATGATGAGAAATTTATTCAATCCTTAAAAGATAAAATCAATGAGTCAAGAGAAAAGAGGAAGGATTTGTGTGATCAGCTGAAATAGAAAGAAGATAGAAGCCTGTAAGATTTTCATCTCAATCAAAATCTAAAGGAAATAATTGAAGAATGTGAAAATCTTGCTAACGATAATGTTGCTCTGAAACTTGAGATGGAATCTATGGTGATGAAGCTAACTAAATAAGTTGAAGAAAGGAAGAAGAATGAAGAAAATCTGGTGCAGTCCCTAAAACAAAAATTTGAAGTATGCAGTATAGCTAACAGAAGATTTATTCAACTAGAGATGGAACTACAACAATTTAGAGATCATGAACAAGAGCTTGAAACACAATTAGTCATTCTTAGTTGAGAACTCTCTACTACTAATGAGTACAAGGAGAGGCTAAAGATAAGTTCTGCTAAACTTGATGAGCTGACTAAAGGGTAGAGAGATGCAAATGATAGAAGTGGGCATGGATGTGAAAAAGAAAAAGCTTTGGATCAAAACATAAAGATTTGAAGAAAAGAAATCAGATAAACAAAAATAGAAGACATCTGGTAAGACAAACTAATGCACAAAAATTTAATGGTTACTATTTTTTGTGTAATAAATATGGTCATGTGGCTTCTCAATGTAGAAGGAAAGAAAATTCAAATGGTCCATCATTTCTTCGTTGGTGTTTTAATTACAAAAATTTAGGTCATAAATCAACTAAATGCAGAGGTATGTCAAACAATTTTATCAGAACAAAGAATGTTAAATGTTATACTTGTGGAATGTTTCGGCATATTGCTAATCAATGCAGATCTAGAGGAAATCAATGGAATGATAGATTCAAACAAAGAAATCCTGTATGTTTCAATTGCAACAAAATTTGTCACATTGCTAAATTTCGCTAGAGCAGAAATATGGATAGGAGAGGTCTGGAATACAAAGGAAAAGGAAAAGTGTTGGTAGAAGAGATAAGGGATTAGATGAAGAAGACATGGGTGAAGAAAAGTGAATCTATGGAAGTGAACAAGTTTGTACCAAAATCTACTTCTGAAAATTCATCCGGCAATTCCTTCGGGAACTGATCTCAGGCCATTGGCCTAGTGGGAGTTTTTCTTGAAAATCATTTGTCCCCCCTGTCAATTAATTGCACTAGAATGCAGGAAATCATTAGTAAGATGTACAAGCAGTCTCTAAGTGTGAAAATAATCTTAGAAGTAATCATTTGTGAAATAGGAAGATCCGAAAACAAATCTTATTGTTGCTACCTGAGAAAACATAAGTTATCAGAACTCGTAGGGAAACATAATAAATGCAGTCAAAAGGCTTAGGTGTGAAAAGTTATAAAAGGGTAATTATCAATCAGACATCAGTGAATAATAGCATAATTATCATCAGTGGGATTGCAATTGAAGCATGGAAGAAATTCCTTCTAGTGATGAAGGATAAATACAAGGTAATATTCTAATTATGGTGTTAGTTTTTGAAATTTTGAGTAAAGTTTTGGGAGAATAAGCACTTTGGGAGTTAGGAAAGTTTTTGGTTGTATTTCAAAGGGAGAGCTAAGTTGAAAATTTTGAGGAGATTGGAAGCATATATTTTTGTTATTGATGTCAAAGGGGGAGAGAGTGTTGTGAAAAATGAATGAGGAGAGAATGCTATATGTTGTGAGTTTAAGAATCTAAAGGGGAGAGAGTGATGAAAAAACCATTTCTTGAAATTTTTCTCATTTTTCACTAAGTGTTACCATCAATGCCAAAGGGGGAGATTGTTGGCATATGGCTTGAGGAGATTGTGTATGAGTTCTAGTGTTGTCATTGATGGAAACCTAAGTCATCCATGAGGTCCGTAGTTTTCAATTTTTTCATTTTGGCAAGAAAAATGGAGAACAGTGTTTTACCAGAATAGCAGCTACAAAACAGGGTATCTGATCAGCTTATTGATCTATATTCCTCACTAGATAATCATTTTGTGTTGCGGATCTTGGAGAAAGTGTTTTGGCATCCTTTTCATTGTGTTCAACAACCTTGGTGATGTTGCAATACTCTATGTTCAATACTAGGAGATCCGACAAAGTTATTTTTCTATTTATCTATTTTCTAAGGCCGGCTTGTTATATGAGCCATGTTGCGAATATATATAGAGGTATAAAATATAATTATTTTGGTTTGAAGATCATTTTTGGGTCCCAACTAAGTTTAGCCAACTTTTTGGAGGTGCACATCAAATATTGTGTGTTTGAGCCAACTATTGGAGAATATCTCTTTATTTTGTTCAAGTTGACATATGAATGAAATTTGTAAGTAGCAGATATATATATATATATATATGTGTATCATTTGAAGTGAGAATAGTGTGAGTGTGCGTGCATGTATGAGTCAAGAGTTGTTTATGTAAGTTGTGTCGATGTAGCAAATATCAGAAAGGCTTGTAACCCATCTAGCATAGTTGGCTAAAGATATTTTTGGAGGTAGAGCCGAGCAGTGTGGAACAGAGCAGAAGAAGAGTAGAGAGTGTGAATCTGACAGGAGGTCAGAATATGATCAATGAACTATAATGGAACTGTGATCAGGCTTGGATAAGCTATATTCTCAGTTCATATTTTTGTTGTAATCAAAACATTTTGTAAGGAAGTGAGCCTTCTTTTTCATTTGAGTAGTGAACTCTAGGTAGTCAGCCTAAATGCAAGTGCATTCCTTTTTATTTCTCATTATACTTTTAATAGGGTATAATTGTGGACTAACATCCATTGTGGTTTTTCCCCTAACAGGGTTTCCACGTAAAAATATTGGTGTTATGGTGTAATGTGTACTCTTCTTTATGGTTGCATATTTATTTGTGCTTATGTGATATGGATGGTTTCAAATCTGATTTTTAATTTATAGCTTATGTTGAACACTGATTCACCCGCCCCCTCTTAGTGTTCCTTGAGTCCAACAAGAAGAATTCACATAGGCTTGTAGCCTCAACATCTAACAAATTTCCTCCCTCTCCAAAATTCCTTAACAACTAGAATGTCCATATATGCTACTTCCATCTTTACCAATGACTTCCAAGTAAGGTGAGGCTTTATGTGTTATTTTCTATGGAGCAATGACACTAAAGCACCTTCAAACTACAACAACCCATTTTCAATACCATGTAGCTATTCAAACATCCCATCAAAAGTGAATAGCATTGTAATTGTATCCCATAGCAATTCAGTGAAGCAATATCATCATTCTTTATGCTTTAGACGAAAGCATTGTACTCTGGTTCAAACTTCCCAATAGTAACATGTTGGAAAATATTCACAAATCATCTTGTTAATTCACCATTTACTATTCTTACTGCCTTGATCACAACTGTGCAAAGCATGTCAGACCCCATTTGGGTCCAACTAAAAAAAAAATCATTTTCAAACAACATTTACCCTCAATTGTTCAAATTGACCCAAGACAGCTTCAACATCATTCAGAAGTGAAAACATGAAATGGGTTTTCCTTAAAAATTGCTTTCAAGCACTTTTTCCAAATAGTGAGAATAGGTCAGGTAAGCTTTGGAATTGCTCTTGAATACTGGTCAAATGACCTCTTGGAGACATAAAAACTTATAGGCATGCAAACAATGGTCCAGAGAATTGAATGCAACAAATGGATCGGTAAAAATGATCACGAGGAAAAAGTTATTCAACCTCAAAGTAGCTCAATTGAACTTTTCTGAAATTACAACTATTTTGAACCAGTTAGAACCCACGAGATCACCTCTTCACAAAAATATCAAATCAACTTCTGAAAATTTTCCACCGAACACAATAGCTCATTTGGGTACACTGAGCATGTGCACAAGAGGAATTTTCCTGAATCATTTCCCATTAAAAGATATTGAAGGTCAAAGTTGACCACCTTGAAATGTTGTCAACAATGCAGATGTAAAACAGGAGAAATTGCATTCAGTTTTGACCTGCTAAAAATAAAAAATCAAATAATGAGGCTCTGAAAACTTCAGTTTTGACCTGCTAAAAATAAAAAATCAAATAATGAGGCTCTGAAAACTAACTTATGAGGTCATTTAGGAATGGAGATGTGAGAACAATAATTTTGACTTGATAGTCAACTGGTTGCGAAATTCAAGCTCAAACAGGGGGCAACTTTGCAAAACTAAAAGTTTGCAAACAGCAAAAAGTGCCAAAACCCTCTAGCCTCACTTTTAAAAAACCTGATAAAACTCATTGTGGGAAGCTAAAAATTGACATGCATGTTCAAATATGACACATGAGTAGGCTTGTAAATGGGTTTTTCACAAAAATCAATAGGCATCAAATATGACCCCTCCAAAGTAGGTCACTTAGGCAAATTCTTCAAGTGCACTTCTAAGAGTGCAGAGGCAAAATTTTGAAATGGGCATCTCAAATTTGCAAAATTTGAGAGTGCCATCATGGTCCCTCAAGATTCAGAAGTCTATAATACTTTATGTTACTTATTGATGATTACTCTAGGATGATATGGGTTGCTTTCTTAAGGGAAAAATGTGAAGCATTAGAGAAATTTAGAAGTTTCAAAGCTATGGTTGAGAATGAGACAGGTCTGAAGATTAAATGCCTAAGATCAGATAGACATGGTGATTGCACTTCCTAGGAGTTCAATTCTTTCTATGGAGAGCATGGAATCAAGAGACAGTTGTCTACTCTGCAGACCCCTCAATAAAATGGAGTTGTGGAAAGAAAGAGCCAGACAATTCGAGATGCATCTAGAACTATGATGCTGGAAGGAAATGTGCCTCATATATACTAGAGAGAAGTTGTGAATACTATTGTGTACATTCTTAATGGGGTGAATGTCAAAGGTGATTCTGGTAAGACTCCTTTTGAGCTATGGTTTGGTCATAGCCTATAGTTAGATATTTCAAGATCTTTGGAAGTAAATGTTATATCAAGAGAGATGAAGATATAGGAAATTTTGATGCTAGGAGCGATGAAGGAATATTTTTGGGTTACTCCACTAAAAGTAAGGCCTACTGGTGCTACAATAGGAGATTAAGGAAAATGGTTGAAAGTGCTAATGCCAGGGTTAATGAGAACACTATTAGATCATCCAAAACCTATGGATATGATTCAGATGACTAGAATGATAGTATAGATAAAGGAAAGAAATTTCATACATAGAATCAAGCTCAAATCATTCTGGTGAATCAACAAAGTCAAGAGGGAGAAGCTAGTGGAAGTGCAGAAGAGAGAACAGAAGAGCCTGAAGTGCGAGAAAATCCTAAAGTTTCAAGGTATGTAAAGCTAAATCATTCAGAAGATTAGATCATTGGTGATAAGAACAAAGGTGTGTAGACTAGAAGAAAAATTGTAGAAGAGTATTGTTTGATTTCCAAGAGTGAGCCTAACAATGTCAATGAATCATATAAAGATGAACATTGGATGGAAGAAATGAAAGAACAACTGGTGTAGATTGAGAAGAATGATACATGGATTCTTGTTCCTAGACCAAAGGATAAAAATGTGATTGGAACTAAATGGGTCTTTCGGAATAAACTGAATGAGCAAGGTGAAGTGATCAGAAACAAAGCAAGACTAGTATGTAAAGGATATTCATAGATGGAAGGTATTGATTTTGAATAAACCTTTGCCCTTGTTGCTAGAATTGAAGCTATAAGATTATTTCTTGCTTATGTTGCTTATAAAAACTACAAGGTTTATCAAATGGATGTGAAGTCATCATTTCTAAATGGTGAGCTAGAAGAAGTATATGTTGTGCAACCATATGGATTTCAACTAACTGATCAGAGAGATATGATTTTTCGATTGAAGAATGCAATATGTGGACTCAAGAAATCCCCTAGAGCCTGGTATGCTAGACTGGACAAATACTTGTTGAAGCTTGGATTCAATAAAGGTACTGTTGATAGTAACTTGTATTTCAAGATTGATCATGATAAAGAGTTGATTATTGAAGTCTTTGTTGATGATATCATTTTTAGAGGTGATGATGATTTGTGCATGAAGTTTGCTGATGAAATGAAAAGTAAATTTGAAATGTCTATGATTGGAGAGATGAAATTATTTATGGGATTACAAATTAGTCAACTAGATAATGGGATTTTTATATCTCAGTCCAAGTATGTGAAAGAATTATTGAAGAAATTTGGTATGGAAGATTCTAAGCCAATTGGTATAGCCAGGGTGACCGGATGCAAGTTGACATAGAATGATGATTCTCCTAAGGAAAATTAGACTAGATACAGATCAATGATTGGAGGATTACTCTACTTGACTCAAACCAGACCAGATATCATGAATGTTGCATGTATGGTTGCTAGATGTCAAGCTGGTCCTAAGGAATCTCATGTGATTGATGTGAAAAGAATTTTTAGACACTTGAAACGAACAGTTGATTTTGGCCTTTGGTACCCTAAAGATGATGATCTTACCTTGAGTGCCTTTATTGATGTTGATTGGCAGGAGATGTGGATGACTAGAAAAGTACTAGTTGTGGTGAATTTTTTTTGGGAAAGAAGTTGGTGTCTCTGTTAAGTAAGAAGCATAATTCCATTTCTTTATCTACTACAGAGGCATAATACATTGTTTCTACCAACAATTGTACTCAATTTTTGTGGATGAAATAGATGCTCAAGGATATCAAAGTAGTGTATGATGAGCCTATTTCCATATACTATGACAATTCAAGTGCAATAAACATTTTCAAGAATCATGTGTTGCATTCAAAGACTAAACATATATCAATCAAGTTTCACTTTTGAGAGAGAAGGTAAGCGAAAAGGAAGTTAGAGTGGAGCATGTGCCTACTAAGGAACATATTGCAAACATCTTTACCAATCCATTGCCTAAGGATACTTTTGAGTATCTCAGAGGGATGCTAGAGGTGATTACCCCTACTAATTAGAACTAATGATGCATTAGTATGCATCATTCTATGTACTTCATAGTCATATCTTAATCCAGATTGATGTTTTTGTGGCTACTACTCAGGGGGAGTAGTCAGATGTGTAGATATGTGGTTTAGAGCTTTTTGGAGAAACATAATGCTTATATTTTTCATTGATGTCAAAGGGGGAGAAGAATCATGTGGAAGAGTTGTGGAGAGAAAAGATTCAAAATCTAAGGGGGAGTAAGTAATGAGTGAGAGTTGTGTTGATGGTGTTTTGTGGTTGTATTCTTGATATGTGGTTTTCATTGATGTCAACACTATTAGCATTAATGTATTGAAGGTTGTATATGTCGAGGATATTCAGAAAATTGTTATAGAAGAAGTTGCAAGTTGATTGAGGTGTAGTGAAGTTCATGATGGTGCCTAGCTTAGTATGTCAAAGATCAGACATTGTGGACTAAAAGGTTTATTGTTGAGTATATCTAGTTTATCCACCAGAAGTTTCAAAGATCAGTGTGAAGATTTGATCGTGTTATGAATAGTTGTGTTCTATCAATTTTTTTGTGGCTTCAGTTAGTGTTCCTGATTCGAGTTGATGTGATTCTAGTAAGTTTAGTTGTTGCAGATGCTTCTCTGATGATTCTTAATGCTCGTGGATGTTTCTAGATTGTGCTCTATCTTTGTTGTGCATTCGCATTGATCGGTGTGCTCGGGATTAGTGATTTTCTTTTGTGTATTTGGTTTTTCATGTTCTTGGCCGACATGGTGATTCTAGCATGTTGTGGATCTTCAAGGAATATTTTTTGAAAGTGTGGCACACTAAAGGATATTGTTTTGGGTCTTCATTATGTTGTGGCCAACTATGCCTTGTTTGCATTGAAAATCTATTTATTAATTTGGGCCGATAGTGCGTACACATTTCATATTTTTCATATTTTATTTTGGACGACATGTGGTTGATGTAATCCCATGTTGCAGATATATAAGAGAATTTTTTTAAATGTTAGAAGTGCTAGTGCAAGTGTGCAAATAATTTTCTAATTATTCAAATGTAGAGCAGAGTGTGAGGAAGATTGATCGAGGTGTGAAGAAGATTTTATGTGCTTAATTGAAATTGTAATCAGGCATTAGTAGATGTTATTTTCTTAGTTTAATACCCTATGGATCTAATCCAAATATTTTTGTAAGACAGTGTGTCTTCCTTGGGAAGTAAGCCCTCTTATATTTGAGCAGTGAGCTCTAGGAAATGTGCTTGAATGCATGTGCATTCCCATTTATTCATTTTTATACTTTTAATAGGGTATAATCTTGTGGACGAACATCCACCATGTTTTTTCCCCTAACAGGGTTTCAACGTAAAAAAATCTTGGTGTTGTGTGTTTCTAATCTGGTGATTGTTTATGCTTTTATGTTCATTCATCATATTTGAGAATAAGTTGAATAAAGTTTAATAAATTTAAATTTTTGTGACAACTGATTCACCCCCCCTCTTAGTTGTCTTCCCTTTTGTTTTCCAACACCCCTAATCTCCCCACTATTGATAAACACAAAAATCCAACCATTGATCATTCCCCTACTTGTGATGTGGTTATTTTAGAAGAACCAATCCATGAATGTCAAGACCATTTGATTTGCATTTCTCCTAAACACTCTCCTTCTAGGGAGAATATCATGGTGCTAGCAAATGGAAATAATACTAATGGATCTTCCTTAGATAACAAGGTGTTTCTTGATTGCACTTTATTAGAGATTCATAAAACCAAGACCAATGAGGTTATGAATACGCAAGTGTCCATTTTCTCCCCCTCGATTAGTGGACCTCATACATACCCCATAGGACATCCTAAGAACCCTCTAATTCTCCACCTACCTTCACAAAAACAACAAACTCAAAACCAACCTAAATTAATCCTTTATCCACCTTCAAAAAAACCTTCAGCTCAAACTAAGCTTGAACTTGTCCTTTACCCACTTACGAACAATATTTTGCAGCAACTGAGTCATAATACCATTTCTCATACATATAACACTAGAAACAATTTGGAACCACCGCAACCAACCCCAACGCTCTTACCTTTGCCTAATCCTATCCTACCTAAACCTATCTTACCAGGTCTGCCTCATGGCAAGGAGTATGATCTTGATGAACAACTTTAAAATGCTCCTGCTACAATATCATTGTTGGACCTAATTTAGAATTCACCTAATTATCATAATATGCTTCAAAGTTCCTTACAAAAATTTCTTGTCCCTTCTAATGCACAACCGAATGACATCATAGCCATAATTCAAGGATTGAATGTCGACATTGTTTTCCACCAAAGTGAACTCCCTTCTTTGGACGTGCAAAAACAAAATGAAGATTTCCTTATCCTTGCTCAATAAAAAAAATAGGGATAAAGAGAACTCTTGTAGATATTGGCTCTACCCTTAATTTGTGTAGTGTGAGCCTTCTAGATAGGCTTCACATTGATAAATAAAATATTCAACCCGATTCTTTTATCTATTAAGGGATTTGACAATTTTGAAAAGAAATTGATCAAGGTGATAATTTTACCTCTCACAGTTGGAGTGGCCACATTGAATACACTAATCCATGTTATGCCTCATAAAATTTCATGTAATCTTATCTTAGGCAGACCACGGATTCATGCAATGAATGTGGTCTATTCCACTCTTCATCAAAAAATGAAATACACTTACAACAATAAAGTATACACCCTTGACGCTGATCCTGAAACTTATAGTGTCTTACAACTTGAGAAAAACAAATAAAATCCCTTAAGCACATCAACATCAACTACACTAGTGGAACTCGTATAATAGAACAACAAAGAACAACATATTGAACAAGTCACAAAGCTATTAGAAGATGATTGGGGTTCCTTAGACTTTGAACATGCATTCATGGGAAAGTACAAGATCGTACACAAATATTCAAATAGGGGAAATGAAAAAGTAGATGACCCTTTGAAAGCATCCATATCAACCACTATAGACAATGAAATAAACTACACAACCACCTTTGATGATGTTGATCACCAACCACCACCCAATCTAGAAGCAATGAAAAAGCTTTATGGAAAAGGGTATGAGCTTATGAAATAACTTGGATATAGTGAAAAAAGATGTGGTGCTAATGAACAAGGTATCCACAACCCTATAGATCTTATCACACAACAAACAAATCATGGTCTTGGTTATTTTCCTTTGATAAAAATTTCCAAGCCTTCACTTAACATCAACACTATCACAAACCATCCTTCTAAGACAACTTTAACAGTGGTGCATCTTGAACTAATAGACACTACTAGCCTTGAAAGTGATCCTTCACAACAAACAAAAAAATCCTCACTTAATGTCAATGTCATCTTGTAAAACACTAATGAACTAAAATCGTTAGATTTTACACCCTCCTACAGAGGAGAAAATAAAATCTCACAATCTGCAAAGTCTTGTGTAGGACTGACATCTTGTACATCTAAGCAAGAGATATCTTTGAACCAAACTATTAGAACAACTTCAACAATTGATCAAGAGGGAATCTTGTCACAACTCCTCCAAGATCACTTGATAACCCTTCCTTTAAGAACTCGAAATAAATTCTATTACAAGACTTCATTCTATGCATATCATAGAGTTCATGGTCCTTCCACTAATGAATGCAAGGCTTTGAGTCGTAAAATCCAACATTTTAAGGAGTTTGGTGTTCTTCCTTATGTGGGGGCACCTAACCCCTCTAATTGATACTACTTTTTCACTCTATCATTCATTTCATCAATCATTTCGGCTCACCCTTGTCCTACACTAAGTAGGGGAAAGGGGTTATGTAGTGTTTTCCTTGTATGTCACTTGTCATTGCCTCGTTTGGCTAGTCATTAACCTTTCCTAAACATATAAGAGCAAGCTTGGGATGTGGACGACATGCCTTAAATTTTCTTGCATGTGACATACTACCTTTTTCATGATGTAGCTTATTGGAAACATATGACTTGGAATAGGGCTTTCTGAGTAAGCTCTCATGTCTCTTTAAAGCAATTGCTCACAATATTGGTGTTTGCAACTACTTTAAAGTGGGGGAATACATTGACACTCACATTCCATTGTGTGATTTCTTTCTTCTTACAATACAACTTCTTCTTGGTGGTGTCATTGGGCTTGATTCCCTCCAAGAGTATGATACTTCTTTGACAAATCCTCTCTTGGAGACGTTAACCACAAAGTCCCCTAAGATGAGACCTTGCACGAACTAAGAAAAATCCTTTTGAAGATTACTTACACCATTTACAATGTCTATGAGTTTCAAGCATATGAAGTTCTGCTTACCTCATAGAGCTCGAAGATCATTTTTGTGGTGCCTTATCAAAGTCATCAAGAGGTATAACTTTGGTATGGTTGAGCGGGAAGCCCATACTGAGGCATGACTTTCCCCATAGCCACCTGCATGTGTGTGAGCACATATCAATCGTATGTGTCTCACCTTTTAGGACTTCTCAATCAGTGAACAACCAAGAATTCTATCGTTTGAGAGTAAGTATGCATTTTCTAGACAAACAACCTAGATTTGATCCATAACATGTTGGACAAATGATCGAAGCTTGATCCACAATTTTCATTTTCACTCTTCTCTTCCTTCTAGTTCTTGCCATTGTATTATCATGTATCTTGTTTTGCTGCAATTCATTTACCTTGTGCATGTCCTTTTGCGCTTATGTCAGCTTGATTTAGGATCTTGGATCCTAGGGGCTTGAATTTTTCCTTGATCTTTGTTATCCGAGACCATCTGCATTGGTACGATTGGACCTCTCTTGAATGTCTACTTTAGTGTGAGTTTGAAGCAAGTTCATCCTCTAACTAAAGTGGGGGCTAAATGTACCATACAAAAAAGTATTTCTTGCTTGATAAGGGAATAATTGATGATAAATTGGACTTAATGAGGCCTTGATCTAGTGTTGTGAGATGTTTTATACATCCACACTAGGTCTTGGACCCTTTCAAATGCATTTATTTACATCTTGTAAAGGTGTTGTAAAGTGGTGTAAATGACTTTCACACTTTTCTAGACTCTTATTAAGCATCTAAGTCTAATGGACCTATTTTCCCCTTAATTTAATATTGTAAAATTTATTAAATTGTAATTTCACATCAATCTAGAAGGCTTGTAAATTAAACTTGACTTTAATCTAGTGTTGTAATGTGTTTTACACATTCACATTGGATTTTGTGCCTTTCTAGGTTGTATGGACCCTATTTTAATGAAGAAAAGTGTATTTAATCACACTTTCACATTGAACTTTGTGTCCTTGGCCTTATCTAACATTTACATCATCATTAATAGGCCCCTATGACCCCATATTATGTATCCCAGGGCTTAATTTGATGAAATAACCTACAAAGTCACCATATAAACCTGAGTTTATTACTTCCTAACAACCCAAGTGGAAAAATGTCCCCTATGGGACCCATTGGCCATTAGGGGTGAATTAGTCCCATCTAGGTGGGACCCATTCACCCTTGATGGTGAATGAGTCCCATTTGATCCATTTTCAAGGTTTAAGCGAGAAAAGTTAGGTTTTAAGTTTAATTTTTCTCCATGTTAGCCTTAGGGATCCAATTAACTGGAAAATAAGTTGAATTTCCTATAAATATAAGTTTCTACACCCTAATTTACAATGCATTGATTATTCATCTGGCACTCATCAAATTCTAAAGTTAATCAAGCTATGGTTTTATCATTTCAAGTCATCAAGATAGCTTTTTCAGACATTCAATGGTAGAATCTTCATCTATTATTGTAGGAATTCAAGATCAATCATCATGGTAAGGTATTAATTCCATTATTTCATGTTCATGCTTCATATTATTTCTTCATTTGGTTTAATTACCTAAAAATGGTTTGACCAAGGTAAACCTCCATTCCCTAACATCCAACATTTCTCCTTTTCTTTTGTGTTTGCAGATTTAGACATCTTGAAGGATTGGAAATAATTAAGGAATGAGTTGCAAAGTTTTTGAATACATCTCCTTCTAGTCTAAGGAAAAATATCCACAAAATGTCTATTAGAGTGTTGAAAATTAGAGTTTCAGAGGTGGACACCTGTTAGGAACCAAAGTGCAGATCGAGGGCTACTCTTTCCTCTTTTGAATTTTTGAAAATTCAAAAGTGGACTCATTTTCCATTAGTAGTGAATGAGTCCCATTTCCAGGCCTAAAAAGTGCTTGAGTTGCAATTTTGGAAACCCATTTGTCTGAAACGGGTTCTGGGACATTTTCTTAAAACTAGGACTAATTCGCCAAGAATGGTGAATGAGTCCTTGTAGGCCAAATTTCTAGAATTAGCAGCTTCTCAAAAATCATTTCCAATCCTTAGCAAGTTTACAAGTGCACACATTCAATTTTACAGTTTTTTGTTTTGTTTTATGATCATTTCTAGATCATTTATCACATGTTTGCATATCACAATGTGTTTTCAAACACTTCATATTTCATAAGTTTTGCATAAATAATCAATTTATCTTATCAATTCTTTCCACTTGGATCATTTCATTTAGACATATTTCCATCATACTTGCATTATTTTGAGTGAACCACCATAGTTTTAGCCTATCTCTCTCCTTTTAGGTGCAAAATCCTAAGAGAGCAAGAGAGCCATAGCCCCCCAAAAATTGATGGTTCAAAAAAATAAATTTGATTTTTTTTTACAACACTGATTCACCCCCCCCTCTCAGTGTTTTCTGTAGTCCAACATTCACTTCATGTTCTATTTTCACATCTTGTTGAATACTATAAGAAATTCTTGTTATGTAGATATGAATATGAAGTCCTCTCCCCTCTCTTTTTGCTCATCATTGATCCCTCTCCTTTTATCCCTCCTATGAGTGAGATTAGTCTAGTGAAATAGAATACAACCTTGGGTAATCATAAAAATCATATTTTCTCTTCTCCTAATATCTCTCCTAGTTGTGAAAAAGATATTTTTATGTTAGAAGAACCAATCAATGAGAGTTCTAATAACACAACAAGATACCATTGAAACCTACCTGAGTAACACTTTACCTAGTCTAAATTCATCTCCCAACATCTTCCCCTCTTGTGATAATGTTTTAGTGAACAAGGATGAAATTTTAAATGAGGAGGATATGTTGGTGTTATATGATTAAATATTTAAGATCTATGGCAACCCTCTTTATGTTTATTCCCCTACCTATCCCATTTTGGAAGACATTATGGGACAAAGGAATGAAATTATGGACAATCATGAAAATCACTTTTGTTATTCACCTAGTCTCTCTCCTAGTGGTGAAGAAGATACTTTGATGTTAGAAAATCCAATTGATGAAAGTCATGAGAATATTATGTGTCTCTCTTTCCCAAGGTAAGACATTATTAAACAAGAGAATACCATCATTGATAAGTAATACAATCCAACCATTGATAACTCCCTTACTTGGGATGAAGTCATTTTAGAAGAACCAATATTTGAATGTCATGAACATCTAGTTTGTAGTCCTCCTAAAAAATATCTTCCTAGGGAGGATATCATGGTGCAAGAAAATGACAACATTAACAATATTAATTTGGCTTCCTTACATGATGGCGAAAAGATGACACTAGATTCCCCTTCATTAGAAAGGAATCAAACCGAAATGACTGAGGTTCTGAATGCACAAGTGTCTGTTAGATCCCCATTGATTATTGGACCTCCTACATACCCTATGGGACATCCTAAGAATCCTCTAATTCTTTACGCAACCTCAAACCAACCACAAACTCAAAATAAACATGTCTTCATCCTTGAACCACCTAAGAATAATATGTCACAATAGTCAACTTATAATACTATTGCTTATACATATAACACTAGAAATAATCCACAACTAATACAAACACATTGAACATCCCTCCCATTACCTAACCCTATTTTTCCTAGTCCTCATTATTTTCATTTACAAAGTGGAAAGGAGTACAATCTTGTTAAACAACTAAAGAATGTTGCAAGATGGCATGTCCCTTGGTCTTCCTTGTCTAGTAGAGTGCTTAGGTTCGTGACATGGCTTAACCACCTGCTATGGATATTGTATAAATCTAGCAGTTGTATCAAGCATTAATAGGTCGATCTTTTGGTGCAATGACAACCACTAATGTAACAATTGGTATCAGATTCAAGTTCACAAGTTCGAAACCATCGCTTGCACTAGGGGGGATTTTTGCAAGATGGTGTGTCCTTTGGTCTTCCTTATTAAGCATGATGCTTGGGTTTGTGACATGGCTTAACCTCCTCCTATGGATCTTGTATAAATCTAGCAGTTGTATCAGGCATTAATAGTTCAATCTTTTGGTGCCACTGCAAACACCAATGTAAAAAATAATACTCCTACTAAAATATCATTATGGGACCTTATTCAAGCCTCCCCTCATTATCATAACATGATTCAATGTTCTTTACAACAAGCTCCCATCCCTTCTAATGCACAACTAAATGACACGGTAGCCATGATTCAAGGAATAAATTTTGGCGTTGTTTTCCACCAAAGTGAGCTCCCTCCTTTGGAAGTGAAAAAATTAAATGATGCATTCATGATAATATTTCAATATAGTAGCACACCTGCATAAAAGGGCGGGTGCAAAAAGATGGGTACCCAATTTGTGGCCATTTTTTTTTTAAGTTTTGAAAGCTCATAACACGAGTGTGTTATAATGCGCTCAAGCTATGGTTTGGTGTGACGAGCCTATGGCTCAGAAAATAACAAGCCCATAATGCGAGCGCATTATAACACGCTCACATTATTAGCTATTAAAAGCAAAAAAAAAAAAATAATTTGAAATCATTCTCATTTGTGACTATGTTTTTTTTATGTCTATAGCCAAAACCCCTCATTTCCATGTTTGTTGTCTGGTAGGAGCCATTTTGTAAGATTTTTCATCAAACTATCATTGTTTCATCGCCGGGATGTTGCCATATTGACGAGGAGGTTTGAGAGGTAAGGATTGTTTGGATTTTGTTTTGAATTTATTAGTTTTAGGTTGATTTTTATATTTAATTTTCAATTTGTAGGAGAAGTAAATCAATCTGCAAACCCTCCTCAAAATCCTCAACAAGCACAACAACAAGAAGAGGAACAAAATCCTCAACAAGCACAATAAGAACAACAACAACAAAATCCTCAAGTTGAACAACCACAACAACAATCTCCTCCACCAATCCCTCAACATCCTCCTGGCACTCAACACAACTTAATGAGTGAAATTGAAAACAATAAATTAAAAATTAAGGATTTAATTAGGAGGTTGAACGATCCAAACGGTTCAACCAATGAAAGAATGACCCTAGAAACTTCACTCAAAGAAATGTGAAAACATGTAGATTAAATCATCAAAAAATTAACTAGTTAGTAAGATATGAGGCAGGTGGCTAGGGCTTATTACTGGGATAAATTATAATATAAAGATCTAAAAGATATAAAAATTAAAAAAATTGATTTGTGATCATTATTCACTAATCCATGCACAAATGAAAATCTTACCCTCACTACGAAGAGGTTTCCTATCCATTGGTGCCACCACCAACATATTAGGAACAAATTTTGGGATAGGTGGTACATGGTTTTTGATTACCCACCATGCAACAATTGTGAAGTCCCACAATATTTCCTTAGGAAACTATACTGTGAGTTCACCTTGAACAAAATCTTGAATTATTTTGATATTAGGGACTTCCAAGGGAGAGGTGGGGGGTCGACTCAAGATAGACCCATTGCACAATAGGATCCTATGAGGCAAGGGAAACAAACTCTTGCTAGGCCACCTCATGAGCACATTGTTATCCCTTCCATCATGAAGAAGAGTGTCGTGGTACAGACTATGTTGGCTTTTAGTTCTTTGACCCAGAGTGTCATCCAGCATGCTAGCCCTATACTACAACACCATCTAGGGGAGTCCTCGAGTGGTGAGATTTGATCCCATTTGTGTCAATTTTGTGGGGCAACTTGTTCATATGACCCCACTGACACTCAGGAGGCTTCTACATAGGATATTTCTATAGCTATGGAGATGGTGAGGGCAGCTGGAATTTTGAATGAGGCCTATTGAGTTGATACTCAAGTAAATGTTAGCATGTTCATTGAATTTAATTTATTAAATTTTAATTTTGAAATGCAAGATTAACTAAATTAGTTTTATGATTTTAATAAAATTTCAGGGTTAAAGTGTTGATACTAGATACACCGGCCCTACACCCACTTATTTCTCCACTACATCTACTATTGAGGTATGTAACTAGTAAACAATTATAAATTTATTAAATGTTAATATAATTGTTTTATGAATGGTATTTTAATATGTGATTTTGGATGTTGAATAGGCTAATATTGGATGTTTTGAGGAAACACCTCCTAATGCCAGTGGATTTAGACAAACCTACACGGAAGTAATAGAATAAAGAGTTCAACTAATGAATTGTACTTAATAGATTTATGTAGTTTATATTCATATCATTGATTACATTGCATTGCACATCTTTAAAACTCAAAGCATTACTTCATATTCCATTACTAATAACTAGATGTTGATAGATGACAAAATTTCAACTACAATATAGTTGTTTAGAAAGTCAACATAAACAATGATGCAATTACTTCACATACAATAAGTAATAAGTAGGAGCAGCTTCCAACTGCATTTTATTTTCATGGCATTCCATGAGACCACTTTTTATTGAGGCATCTTTTCAAACAATTCACTACCTTATATATGTTATGGATTTTTGGAGGAAATATATGAAAGAATAATAGTAAGCAATAGCATAGACAAGGCAATGAGTTGTTTGAATAAATGCCTCAAAGAAATGTGGTCTCATGGTGATGTCCATCACCATGAGACCCAATTTCTTTGAGGAACATTTTCAAACAACTCACCTCCTTTTCTATGTTACCACATTTTCCATACATGTCTACTAAAGAATTTTATCAAACAGTGCATTTCCTCGTTGTTATGGCTATAAGATTAAAAAAGGTGCTTTCCAAAAAACTATGGATGCTTGGAAAAAATATATCAGAGCATAATAGTAAGCAATAGTATAGACAAGGCAATGAGTAGTTTGAAAAAATGCCTTGAAGAAATGCGGTCTCATGGTGATGGAATACCATTCCATCACCATGAGACCACATTTCTTCGAGGAATTTCTTCAAATAGCTCACCACCTTTCCTATGCTACCAAATTTTCCGTACATGTGTACCAAAGAATTTTATCAAACTACTCACTTCCTTGCTGCTATGGCTAAAAGCCTAAAATAGGTGTTTTCCAAGAAACTATGGATGCTTGGAAAAAATTCTATCAAAGCATAATAGTAAGAAATATCATAGTTAAGGCAGTGAGTAGTATGAAAAAATTCCTTGAAGAAATGTGGTCTCATGGTGATGGAATGTCATTGCATCATCATGAGACCACATTTCTCTTAGGCATTTTTTCAAATAGCTCACTGCTTGAAGAATAGAAACCAACCCATTAGCCAAAATTCCCCTCCAAATTATTTTCAAGTTCCTCATCCTCAATTTACCAATCCATGGAACCTTCCACCTTTTATTACACTTGTTCATGTCCCCACTCCTCCCTCTTCATGTCATGATCGCCCTCCATCTCATAACCAAGGCCACACTATACCATCCACCCCATCCCAGCATAATACCATAAAGAATGCAATGAATTGTTTGAAAAAAATTCTGAAAGAAATGCGGTCTTATGGTGATGGAATGCCATGAAAAATTTGTTTGTAATGGCATTCCATCACCATGAGACCCCATTTATTTCAGGCATTTTTTCATACTATTCACTATCTTCTCTATGCCACCAAAGTTATCGTACATGTCTATGAAAACATTTTATCAAATGGTTCACCGACTTGCTGCTATGGATAAAAGCCTAAAAACACACACTTTCGAACAAGATATGGATAGGGAAAATAGTAAGCATGATAGTCAGAAATATATAGTTTAACAAGTACTCAAAAATAAATTCATTATCTCATACATTATAAGCCATGATGTTGATTGCTATTGTAGTTTTCATGATTGAATAATTTGTCGTTTTATTTTCAAATATTGCAAGTAGATACACCTCTGAATATTTAGAGGGAAATGGAGATCGGTGTTTCATCTACTATAGATTCCTCAATGGCTTTGATAGGGGAGGTATGAGGCAAATTACTAAATTTCAATTTACATTCGTTGTTATCGAAATTAGTGAAAAATCAAACCATTATTGATTTGTAGTTTAATTTCTATTTGGATGGTTTATATAGGGCTTCAACATGCCTCAGCATGGGCATTTGAATATTTCCCTCACGGAGAGTGATCATTAGATGGAGGTAAGTGATTATTTTGTTAAATATATCATTTTTATAATGTAATTTCTATATACTAATGTCTTTACTTATTGTAATAGATAAGACTTCATGAAGAACTAAACCCTAGGAGGAGCACCAGGACCACTCTTCGACCACAGCATAAATGAGTGACAAACGTATCACCATCTGATCAACAAGCAAAGGGAAATAGTTTATTTCAAGAGCATGGAGAGTGATGACTTTTGATTCTAGAGCCATTTTTTGTATGCCTATATGGAATTTTTGTACATATTTTATATTACATATATTTGACATTGTATGCCTATATGGCATTCTCCTAAGCCTATATGGCTATTTTTTACCTATATTTTATACTTATATTGACATATATTGATGTATTCCTACATGGTTATTCGGTTAATACAAATATTTTTTATCGATAGTGTCCATATTTGCATTATAAATTCATGGTTCAATAGATACGTGTTACGTGTATTTAAGTGTATACATTACAACTTACGTGTATTTTGTTGTGCCTATAGCAAACATGCCCCGTTCAGAATGGGGACCCTCTTTCTTTTCACTTTGCCAGGTTGTTTCATCATTGCCTTGTTTTGCATGCCCCCTATTTTTGTGTTATAACTGGTCAGTGAGCCTTGAAAAACCCATTTCAAGTTGACCATGTTTTCCCCCCTCAAATTTTCAAAGGCTTTTGTCCTTTTCAGGAATCCCTTTACAGTTTTCCTTCTCTTTAGAAATGACATCTTTGGAACCCTACGGGTCCACCCATGCAGGCCGCCCCTTGCGGGTTTCCTTAGCCTCTTTGTCATCTAAACGGTCGTCGTCCAACATCCTTCCAAATCCTGGGACCCACCTTTGCATTTACCATTTCATAATTGACTAAGAGGCCAAGTCTTGACTATCGTCTGCCCCACGGACTCCACCTCTCCCGTGACTATTTTCAAAATGACCGTTCACCCACTTTCAGGCCCACCATACCTACATTTATGAGGGGAATTTAATTAGGGAATGTATATAAATAGCCAACTCTGAACTGTCATTTTCATCCGCCAGTTGTTTAGAAATGAGTCAAAAGTCTCTGCAAATGCCAGTGTCATGCCCACCGAGTGCATTTGCTAATTGGAGACCTTTGCTAACTACTTGATCATTCACCTTCATCAGGTCTTAAAGGTTGGTTTTCCACCGCACAACCCATTTCAGTTTTTCTTTGGAATTCCATTATAATTTGTTAAAACTCTAAGTGTAAACTTGAAACCAACTAAAGCAATCCTCGGTGCACAGAACCCAGTTCTTAGAATTTGAAAGTCCATTGAAAAACCCTATGTGAATGTTGTTGTGCATGTTTTGCACACACGCCCTGCCATAGGCAGGGAACCCCTTTTTTTCGCTCCCAACAAGTTGCTTTTCTCCTGTCTTGTTTTGTGTGCCCCATTTACAAGCCCAAAGTGGTCATGTGCCTTCAAACAATCAAATCCCCTACCCAAATTCACCTGCTTGGGGTATTCAAATCTATGGAGAAATGAAGTTATCCGTCCCCTTTTCTACCTTTGTCTTGTTCTTGCTATTTGGAAACATCTGTGGACCCCCGTTGCTCCCATTTCCTCCATTTTGACTTTGGGGCAACCTTTTTTGGATCAGGGATGTGTTTGAAGTGCGTAAATGAACTGCCAAGGTTTCATCATCATTCCGTCAAGTTTCGATGGTTTCAGAACTTTCCCTCCAGAATTCCCTTCCTCCTTAGTTGTTTGGAAACATCCGTGGACCCCCGTCGCTCCCGTTTCCTCAATTTTGACTTTGGGGGCAACCTTTTTTGGATCGGGGATGTGTTTGAAGTGCGTAAATGAATTGCCAAGGTTTCGTCATCATTCCGTTAAGTTTCGATAGTTTCAGAACTTTACCTCCAGAATTCCCCTCCTCCTTGGCTGTTTGGAAACATCTGTGGACCCCCGTCGCTCCCATTTCCTCAATTTTGACTTTGGGGGCAACCTTTTTTGGATCGGGGATGTGTTTGAAGTGCGTAAATGAACTGCCAAGGTTTCCTCATTGTTCCATCAAGTTTTGATGGTTTCATAACTTTCCCTTCGGAATTCCCTTCCTCCTTGGCTATTTGGAAACATCTGTGGACCCCCGTCGCTCCCGTTTCCTCAATTTTGACTTTGGGGGCAACCTTTTTTAGATCGGGGATGTGTTTGAAGTGCATAAATGAACTGCCAAGGTTTCGTCATTGTTTCGTTAAGTTTTGATGGTTTTAGAACTTTACCTCTGGAATTCCCTTCCTCCTTGGCTATTTGGAAACATCTATGGACCCCCGTCGCTCCTGTTTCCTCAATTTTGACTTTGGGGGAAACCTTTTTTGGATCAGGGATGTGTTTGAAGTGCGTAAATGAACTACCAAGGTTTCATCATTGTTTCGTCAAGTTTCGATGGTTTTAGAACTTTCCTTCGGGAATTCCCTTCCTCTTTGGCTGTTTGGAAACATCCGTGGACCCTTGTCACTCCCGTTTCCTCAATTTTGACTTTGGGGGCAACCTTTTTTGGATCAGGGATGTGTCTGAAGTGCGTAAATGAACTGCCAAGGTTTTTTCATCGTTCCGTCAAGTTTTGATGGTTTCAAAACTTTCCCTCCAGAATTCCCCTCCTCCTTGGCTATTTGGAAACATCTATGGACCCCCATCGCTCCCGTTTCCTCAATTTTACCTTTGGGGGCAACCTTTTTTGGATCAGGGATGTGTTTGAAGTGCGTAAATCAACTACCAAGGTTTTGTCATCATTTCGTTAAGTTTTGATGGTTTCAGAACTTTACCTATGGAATTCCCTTCCTCGGCTGTTTGGAAACATCCATGGACCCCCGACTCCCCTTTCCTCAATTTAGACTTTGGGGGCAACTTTTTTGGATCGAGGATGTGTTTGAAGTGTGTAAATGAGCTGCCAAGGTTTCGTCATAGTTCCATCAAGTTTTGATGGTTTTGGAACTTTCCCTCTGGAATTCCCTTCCTCCTTGGCTATTTGGAAATATCCGTGGACCCCTGTCGCTCCTGTTTTCTCAATTTTGACTTTGGAGGCAACCTTTTTTGGATCGGGGATGTGTTTGAAGTGCATAAATGAACTGTCAAGGTTTCATGAACATTCCGTTAAGTTTTGATGGTTTTGGAACTTTCCCTCCAGAATTCCCTTCCTCCTTGGCTGTTTAGAAACATCTGTGGACCCCCGTCGCTCTCGTTTTCTCAATTTTGACTTTGGGGGCAACCTTTTTTAGATCGGGGATGTGTTTGAAGTGCGTAAATGAACTGCCAAGGTTTCGTCAATGTTCCGTTAAGTTTCGATGGTTTCAGAACTTTCCCTCCGAAATTCCCTTCCTCCTTAGCTATTTGGAAACATCCGCGGACCCCCGTCACTCTCATTTCCTCAATTTTTTCTTTGAGGGAAACCTTTTTTGGATCGGGGATGTACTTGAAGTACGTAAATGAACTGCCAAAGTTTCGTTAACATTCGGTTAAGTTTCGGTGGTTTCAAAGCTTCGTCCCCCTTTTGCTGTTTTGGAACATCCGTTGGCCTAGGGCGACCCGGCCTCCGGAGCCCTGCCCCTCCATGGTCATTTCTGGGACTCCGCCTCTCTATGGCCGTTTTGAACATCTGGCGGCCACCTCCCTTCCGGTCTTAGGAGCTCGGCCCCTTCATGGCTATTTCTGGGACTCCACTTCTCCATGGCTGTCTTGAACATCTGGCGGCCACCTCCCTTCTGGTCTCCGAAGCCCGGCCCCTCTGGGGCTGTTTCCAGGACTTCGCCTCTCCATGGCCATTTTGAACATCTAGCGGCCACCTTCCATCCGGTCTCTGGAGCCCAGCCCCTCCATGGCCGTTTCTGGGACTCCGCCACTCCGTGGCCATTTTGAACATCCGGTGGCCACCTCCCTTCCAGTCTCCGAAGCCCGGCCCCTTTATGGCCGTTTCCGAGAGTCTATCTCCCTTTGGCCGTTTGGAACATCTGGTGGCCAACTCCCTTCTGGCCTTTGGAACCCAGGTCCTCCGTGGCCATTTCCAGAAGTCTGTCCCCCTTTGTCCATTTAGAACATTTGACAGCCACCTCCTTCCTGGCCTCTAGAACCCGGGCCCTCCGTGGCCATTTCCGGGAGTCCGTCCCTCCTTGGTTGTTTTGAACATCTGGGAGCCTCCCTTCTTCCTAGCTATTTTGAACATCCAGGAGCCTACCTCCTTCCCGGCTGTTTTGAACATCCAGGAACCTTTTTTCGTTCCTGGCTATTTTGGAAACATCTGGGAACCTTCTTCCTTCTCGACTGTTTTGGAAACATTCAGGAACCTTCCTTCTTCCTGGCTGTTTTGAACATCTGGGATCCCGCCTTCTTCCTGACTGTTTTGGCTTTCTTCTGCCCTCTAGTGCTCGCACCCTTGAAGCACGCATTAATGTTTATGGCCCAAATGAGCTCCAAATCTTAATATCAAGATATTTTGATGATACATGGATATATCTAATAGGGAATTTGTAGGTTTGACTGAAATTTTCCTTGACTCATGTATAAATGTATTTACGACATTTCATGTTTGCAGGAGTCAAGAAGCCTTCCATAGGTCTATTGGAAAGGCCCATTGAGGGAGTTATCCTACCTTTTTCTAGATGATGATGATTTCTAAGGAGCTTTCTGCCCGAATCGAGGAAAACTAATCCACTGATGCCGATCGTCGATGAACTCATTTGAGCCAAGGAAGAACACTACAAACACATCAAGTAAGAAGGCAACTTTCAAGTAGTTTCAGCTACAGTAAAAGGGCAATTAGCTAAATGACGAAATTGCTATAGTGACTGGTACTAGATGACAAAACAGAGAAAAGACAAGGAATGTATTTTAAATTGCTAGATAATGAAGGGTAGGTGAAACTCTAATGTAATCAAATCTAGGCCATTCATTGGAAATTGATCCTAGCCATTCATTTGGCCTTTGGAAAACTATAAATAGGGGCTTGCCCCTCATTTGTAAGGATTGGAGAGCTATTGTAAAAAGCATTTGTAGCAATAGAAGACAACATTGCATGATTTTATGGATGTTCTCTTTGATTTTGTTCATCTTGCATGCATGGTTCAACTTCCTTATTAGTTTAGGTGTTAGTTTTTTTAATGGAAATGGTGATAGTGATTGTTGTTTCAGTATTTGATGGATTTCTAGCTCATGTTTTTTGTGGTTCATTGATGATGAGTCACTTTGCAAAGCTAGTTTGAGCTCATTACTTCATTACTACAACTTAGTTCAATTACATGTGCATGATGTGCATGTGCAATTTGAAAATCAGTAGACCTTAGGAGATTGCACTGGTTTTGTGTAGCTGTAGGTTCTCTTGGTCAAGAAAAACTTAGTTTTAGGGAGTTTGTCTACTGTAGCAGCCACCATTGTTACCGTTCATTCATAGTTTAGGATTAGAATAACTTTCTTAACCCTTCTCCTTTTGCTGTTTCTTTTAATCCTTGGTTAGAGTAAGATCCAAAGCATCACCATGAATCCAAATCAGATGAACTTGATGAGTTTCAGCTTGTTGTTTTGAGTGGATAGCCACTGTTCATTCACTTCCAGCACTTTGAAACTGCATTTGCAAACCCAACTTCCATTCTTTGTAACTCATCTATAAGTATGTCTTGTGATTCCAGCAAATCACATCAAACAACTGAGATATTCCAAGCACTGTCAAGACCTAACGTTAGAGACCTTGGGATAGTGTTATGCAATTTGATTGTGGAAGATTGTCTTTCAAGAGAGGTAGTGCACCTATGCACTGCCTGTGTTGAGAAGTGCATAAAAAACACATCAACAGAACTGGCGCTAGAAGGAGGGCTGACATGTTGAGGCTACAAAGCTGAAAGTTGGAAATCGAAAAGAGCACTTTCAAAGAAGAAATATGAGATTGAGAAATCTCTTTTAATGCTAAAAATTAGAAATTTCTGAAGGCAAAAGAAGCTGAGTCAAAATGGAGCAGCATGCACAAATTGGCATCACTCAGCTGCATGCAAATTTGAACAAGAGACTGAAGAAACCATTGCAGCAATTTGCATTGGTGGATAGATGTCGGATCCATTGCACTCATAGACACAACGAGTTGGGGTGTCTGACTTTTTTGAGCAGAATTGAAAAGGTCTTACAAGGAGAAATCCCCTTCTGGGAAATCTATCTGTGCTTAGCCCTTGTAGACCCGAAGGAAGAATTGACAAGCATGGCAGCCAAGGCATTCAAGGAGTTGATCCAAGAACATTTGAGCAGCAAGGATGGACCAAGACTAAAGGAAGTACTAAAGGGAAGTTGGTGTAGATTTCATAATGCACCACATTCAGAATTTATGTGTCCATCATGTGACAACATCATCGCTCAAGCCAAGGGTTGTTTGGACAAGTTGGAGCAGCCAACTCCCAATGAGTAGAAGTTATCCAATGAGGCAGAAGAGCTGTCAGCATCCGGAGGGCAACACATTGAAGATGAACCAAGAAATTTGATACAAATTGATGTTGGAGCAGCAGACATCGAAGTTGAAAATCAGGAGGAAGAGACAGATTTCACTAGGAAAGCAAGGTTCCTTGGTGAAAATCTAATTGAAACTAATTTAGGTCTTCCCTCCACCAATCAAAGGCATTCCTCCACTCCAAAAGAAAATAAATTGGTAGGTGACAATGAACCAATGAAGTCTGCAGCCGTGCATGCTGGGACAGTCAATGAAGATGCTGAAGATCAGGAAGAAGAGGAGGCTAAAAGCCTTGGGGCAGCAGAAGGAGATGGTAAAAGCATATGAAAAATTAGATTGGAAGACCTCTCCATCTACAATGACAGTGATCAAAAATCTAAAATTACAGATTTGGAGGAGTGGGAACAACCACTCACCATGGTTGTCCACCATCAAGCTTCTTTTTTGAATGATGATGAAGACCCAGTAGCAGAAAGATATGACCAGCTCATCTCCAGATTAGCAAGGGATTGGTCAGAGCTAAAATACCAAATGGATTTGGAGGAACTACTATTACCAAATTGGTGCAGACTTCATGATTCATCACATTCGGAGTTCACATGTGAACTAGGCCAAGAAGCCATAAAAAAAGTCAAAGAACAAGCAAGGCAGCCAAGTGCCCTACCTCCTCTACTTGCTGCTCGAATTGAAGTAGAAGACCAAGAGCCAGAGCCAAGTGACAACTCAACTGAAGGTGGACCTCAAGAGGATGTTGGGACAACAATAGAAGAAGGTTAGTAATATAGTCTCGGACTTCCGAGTGATGAAGTAGATCAAGTGGGAATGTTATCCACCAGTCACTGAGGAGTTCTTCCTCTTGAAGAGCAGTTGTGTACCATGGACGATGGGCCTTTTAGCGAGTCTTTAGAGGGAAATTATGAAATAGACTTTGGTCCCCTTAACGAGGTGCCATCAATTGATGATTTCTTTTCATTGAGAGCTGCACTACGGAGGTATGCTCATGTCAAGAAGAGCACATCCTAGAAGATGGTAGTGATGAATACATACTCATTGAGCCCTTGAATAGTGATGCACTAGAGTTTATAGATTGGGAGAGGAGCTCCTTCTCCATTTATAGCAATAGTGAGCAAGAGGAAACGAGTGAACGTCATGATGAGATGCATGAACAACAAAAAGAAGACAAAGATGGAGGTGCTAAGATAGCTGCTAAAAGAGATGAAGAACTTGACCAACTATGAAATGCAACTTGGATCCCTTCTGCCATGATCACTATTGATCCTCCCTCATATTCAGATGGCTGCAATAGGATAGATTTTTGTATGTCATCATCCCATGACATTGAACATCATGAAAATAAGGCTAACACCTGGGAAAGGAGATGGGACAGCATGCTACCCCTTGAAGACAACAATCAAGAAGAGGTTTTGGCAATGAAAACCCACGCAGATGAGGTGTACTTCCTCAAGGAACAACCACTGGAGGTTGTGGGTCCCATTGGTAGATTGAAAGAGTTGTTTGCTGCCCCGTCCTCCCAACCTTATGCACGCTTAATGTCTAAAGTGATGCACCCTCCACCGCACCCGCTTGAGGCTGAAAATGCAATGATCAATGATGTTGTGCTTGCTCTTGATTGTCCAACGCTGCCACCTCCATGTGACGACATCCAAGTTTTATCCTTCCTTGCCCCTATTATTTCTCATAATTGCACTTATTATTTTGATTATGGGAATGAGGGAAAATGAACCTGTTTATGGATTAACCATGGGTTTGGTGAGCCTCCTCAATTGCTGATTTTTCATGATGACATGATTGAACTTGAGTGTTGCAACATTGAATTTCTTTTTTTAGAATATAAAGATAAATTTGCATGGTTAAGAATGATAACGATTGCCTGTTTGCTTGTGCATGCTTTGCAAAATCTAATGAATGTTAATGTCAGCTCGCCTTGCCTGAACATAGTGCTTTGTAAATATCTTTGTATTTAGCTCTTTTTTGAGTAGTATAGGTTTCCTGTAAATACTCTACTTTCCTGCTTTCCTTAGGTTAGTTGGTTTGATGTAGGTTGTTTTCTTTTTGTTTTCTTTTGCTTTGTTGCTGCTTTCCTCAGGGTCCGTTAACTTTTAGCTGGGCACATCTATGCACACAACAACCATACTTATTGCCTGGGGTTGTTCTATGTATTTATTTATCAAAATCTAATCAAGTCTTCAGAGTGGATGGTGAAGGTCTTCTGTTAGTGTCAAGTGATCTAGGTGTTTGATTCAAAGAGGATAAGTTATTGGTTTAATCTGACTCTGACGTATTCTGAAATCTTACAGCTCTTACACATTTTAAGAATTCGACGGTCATTGTAGGGCCTTTCATGAAGTCTAGTTAAGTGAAAAATCTAAAATTCTGCTCCAGTGCCACTGTGATTCTAAGCCCTGAGTGTGAGCTTCAATGCTTGCAGGTTGAAATAAAAGAGCTGAAAAGAGAAAAAAGAAAAGAAAGAATGAAAACATTGAAAATTAAAAGAAAAAGAGAAAATTCAACTTTTCGGGGGTATCTGAGCAACTCTACAAGGGCTATGGATGCCCGGCTGGTTGTAGAGCAATGTTCGGGAGAATCAGAGTGACAACCTCGTCGGGGCTATGGACATGTTGATGGCGATTTTGACACCACAACAGTGCTAAACAAAGTATGGCTACTCTGCTTCTCCTAAAAGAGAAAAGCAGCACTTGAATGCCTTAGCTCCCAAGGTCTTGGTAGTTGGGTCTCAACTGTGCTGATGTCCCTCAGTGGTCAATGCAATAGTAATATTCAAGGGGCCTACTGGTGTTGGGCTTCTGGACTATTGTGGGTTAAACATGAATATAAATCTACTTTAACCGGGGTTTTAAACGAAACAAAAAAAGATGGATCAGGGCTTTGGAACCAGAAAAGAACAATAATTCATTCAACCTTAACCAGACTTGATAACTTTCAAGGAATTTGTAAACTAAACTGAAAAACAAATTAATTTGTGATTAACACATAGTATCATTCATTCATAATGCTGATTTCAACAACTGATTATAAACTACCATTTAAGTAGTACCATAAAATAAGATTCTTATCCCTTGAAAGATTTCAAAATTAGATGATTAATTTTAGATAAATATCGTTCTTGAACATAATATGAAGTAGATTTGAATTTGGTTGCTTCTACTGTGGGTTAGACAGATAAACAACATTTACAAATCTGGCACAATCACCATTGTACAGAAAACCTATGTCTTCAGACTGCTTCCATCTACACTAGAATAACTTTATAATACATTCCCACCTGTACTGAAACCTAATTGCTAACAAGAAGACAAGAGAAGCTCTCATTACTCAGAATCAAGATGCAACTCTCTCTCCTTCTGCTAGCTTACTAATCCCTAACATTTCTCATCTAGAAAATCCTTCTGATAAATAAGTTCTAACTTTCTATATCTAACTCTCGAGGTTTTTTTTTTTTACAAAGAGGCAAAAAGCCATATATACAAAATGTACAAGAAAGGATGTGTTGTCCCCTGCACTAGGGTTTACAAAAATATCTACACTTGGGAGAGTTGGTTGCAAGAAGGTCGGTGTCTAAATCTTTGACAAAAATTCAAAGCGTCTTCAATGCGGGAGCCTTGCTGTCCAAGCTCACAAAAGTTCTCTATCCTTAGGAGAAGTCTCTTATATCTTCTAGCAGCTACTGCATTAACTCCTTTTTCTGCATGTCCATACTCAAACTCCTTCTGAGATCAGTCTTGAATGCTCAAAATATCACCATTAATGTTGAGCTACCTTTGTCGGTAGATACCAGCTGTCGATTTGACCCACGGCCTTGTCTCCTCCCTCACTCGGCTTTCTTTATGCTCGAGATCCACCTTTCTGCAAGTCCGTCGGCGTAGCATGGGCCAGTCGGTGAGAGGTTTTGGCGAGCCACAAAGGTCATACCGATCTCCCAAAGACCATTGACAAGACCCAAGATAGTTGCTGAGACCATATGGCAAAAACCCTTGCATTCTTTGGAGTTTCCCCGACATCCTCTGTTGACCCTCTCGTGCCAGCTCTTGTTTTTTTTTCGGCGTAGCTTTCTTCCTTTGCCAAGACCTTGTGGTGAAGACATGATCCTTGGGCGAGCTCATCTTGTTTTTGGTGAGGCATGCTGGGTCAGCAAGACGTTTCACCGAATTCCCTTTTCTTTTATGTAGTCTCCCTGAGTTCTATAGTTTTGGCGTGACTTTGATGAATCGGTAGGACATCACCCTAAACCAACCATCCTCTGGTGACTTTATTTCATTTCAGCCAGACCCTGTTGAATCAGCAAGAGATTATGCCGCTATTCCTTCATATCGGCAAGACCTTTTGCTTTCACTGAGACCTTATGTCGAGGTATTCTTCCTCTGTCGAGATATTCGAGTTGGCAAGAAATTTTGGGGTTGCCGAGACCTTATATAGAGGTCTAATAGCTACATCAATGCCTCTTTATTTCCATAAGACTTCTTTCGATCAGCAAGAGCAACGGCGACAACCATCTATTCTCCCCGAGCTCTTTTATTTTGGTGAAACCCTTCTTCTTCGGTGAGACCTTTTGGCGAAGGCTTTACCTTGGCGAGTTCCTTTTCCTCTCGGGGAGACTTCATGGTTTCGGGGAGACCTTACCATGAATGGCCCTTTTCTTATCGAGCCCCTCCTTGTTGTCAACATAGTTCTCCATAGTCGCCCAGACCCTATGGCGAAAGTATAACCCTTCACCGATGCCACATTCATTTCCTTTCACTGAATTCTAGTGTCGCCAAGACCTTTTTGATTCGGTGAGACATTACACCGAACTCACCTTTGCACTAGTTGGTGAGACTTTCTTCGGTTGGCGAGACCTCTTATCGCATGTCAATAGCTACCCTGAAGCCACCTCCTATCGCCGAGACTTAATTTCATCAGTGGGACATTACGCCGAAGGCCCACATTTTATCCAAAGACATGCCTTTGTCGCTATAACACACTGATTCTCTCACCGAAGACACCCGATAGACTCTTTGTACTGTGTCGGTGAGACATTTAGGCTTTCGGCAAGACCTTACCCCGAATTCAACATCTCCCACTGAAGCCTTCTCTTTGCCACTGGTCGGCAAAACCAGTAGACTTCGCTATAACCATATACCGAAGAAAAGACTCCTGCCGAAGTGTTTGATCTTTTTGTTGGTCAGTGAGACTTCCTTTCCTTGGTGACACTTCTTGCCAAAGTCAGATCCTTTGGAAAACTGCTTTAAGAGATACCCTCAGATAAATAACTTGATCCTACAAAACAGATTCCTTCATTAATTCTCAAAGGCAAGTAAGGTATATCATTATTTATCATGCCTCCAATCTTATAAAAAAGAAGTATAAAACTAGCGGAGGTGGGGTCAAAACCAAACGGGAACACACTCCTAAAAATTGGTAGAAGCGGGACCAAAACTTAAAACGAGACGAGAGGGTAAAAACTGGATGAATCCTGGTGGAACCAGGATCAGAGCCAAAAACCATAAACGATATCCGCTGCCTTTGAAACTGGCGGGGGTGGAACCAAGAGAAAACCGAAACCAGGGTCAAAGTCGGGTCGGGAACGAGAAAGAGAACTAACCATCATCCCTGAGTTCATACCCCATCCTGACTCCCCATCTGCAAGGAAAACCCAAAATGCAAAGGATATAAACAAAACACCAATGGGACCAGAATGAAAACCAAACTTGGGTGAAGCACAACGGGGGCGGGGTCGGGACCAAATCCGGCATTGAAACTTCTCCAAGTTTCAATTTTGGATTCATTCTGGTCCTGCCTCCGACAAAAACAAAAGGAAACAAAAACCCAAAGTCTGTCAAAACTGGAACCAGAACCTGGGATAGAGCAAGACCCGATCTTAGAAGAGAATTCCAAGTTCGGTATTGGTCCCGGTTCCGCCTCTGACAGAACTTTGAAAGGGAAATGCCCAAGGCAGAAAAGACCAAAAAGGCGGGGACCAAGGTTGGGGAAGGAACAAGAACTGAGCTTGGAAGAAGTTCCAAGCTCGGAATCCGTTTTGAACCTGGGTCCACCAAAACACAAAAACAAAATGCCCAAGGCTAAAAAGAAAACACCAAAGGTAAAGGACACAGACCGACAAAGACCAAAGAAGAGCAAAGGAAAGGTGGGGTCGGACCCAGGCACCAAAAACAAGGAACATAAGAAAGTTCAACATTCTGAACCCGGGCCCAGACCTGACTTCGACAAAGAACAAAAGGAGAAGGAAAAGAACAGTCAGAACCAGAACCGAAACAGGAAATGAAACAAGACCAAAACACATAATGAAATTCCAAGTCTGGTACTGGTTCTGGACCCAACTCTGACAGAGAACAAAAGAAAGTGAAAACCAAGGTCTATCAGAACCAGAACCGGGGTTGGATCAAGACCCGAACTAGAGAAGGAAGTTCCAAGTCTGGTTTTGGTTCCGGACCTGACTCCAACAAAACTTAGAAAGGAAAACACTTAAGGCAGAAAACCAAAGGTGAAAGGGAAAAGACAAAGGGGGGACCCATTTTGATCCAGATCAAAGTGGGGTGGTTATGCAAGGCATAAAAAATGGCAACTTGGCTGGGAAAATGGTTTAACCATTTTCATGAATCTGAAGGATTTAGCTACCCATAACTCTGGCTCATGAATGACACAACTCTAGTTGGGTCAGTTTAAGCAAGGTAGAGCTAGAATCTAAAATGTAAGTCAATCAACAGCCACCCCCAAATCTATGTGTGTGCTTGATTGTGTATCACTCTCTTTACAAAGTTTTTCCTTATCTTTCAGACAATAATGTGCAAGATTTGAGCTACATGAGTTGATCCCCTTAGCTATTGTGCAATGATATCCTAGGCATTTCTCTACTGCCAATCAGGTGTCCATAGCCTCGACGGAGATACCTCTAGTTTTCTCACAGCATTTCTTTACTGCCAGATAGGCGTCCATAGCCCCGGTAGAGATACTAGAATCACCCATTCGTATTGACTTTTCTTCTTTTGATAATTCTTTTCTTTTCTTTTGGAGTTTCAGATATTTCACTTGATTTTTCTTTTTCTTTTCAGTATGTCAAATGTTTAACATCTGAACTGGGTTGAAAACTACCATGGACCTCATAACAGCACTTGGGAGATCAGATTTTTCACTCAAATCTTACAACACCATAGTCCTAGGACAAATGTACCATTACAAGAGGAGATGATCTTAATTATTTGTGATAGATTCAGGAGAGCTGATGAAGGCTACTTACTTAGCACCTTGTTTCAAAATTTTCCACAATTTTTATTGACAACAAGCATGAAACAACGAATTGAGGACAAAATCATCGAATCAGGAAACCTGAAAATATCTAAACCACTTCTCTCCTAATGAACAAAGCATGCTTCAGATAACAACCCATCACTTCAAAAAGGAAAAAAAACAAATCAACCCCAAAGAAGAAGGCAAATGGAAAACAAAGAACAAAGAACAAAGAAAACCCAAAGAGCAGGAGAAGAGGACAATAAAAAGTGAACTATTTACACAAAGAACAACGAAATATATAGAGGGACTATTTACAAGTAGAAATAATTTATACAAACACACCACCTAGCAGAATGCCAACTTCATGATTCAAAATAATGTTTAAGAAACTACCCATTGACAGGCAAGGGGACAGGTTCTCCAGTTAAACTAGTCAATCGGAAAGTATTTTCTCCTAAGATCTCAGCAATCTGATAAGAACCCAGCCAAAGTTTATCAAATTTCTGGTGACTGCCTTTCTTCTCACTAGCTTTGTCCCACAACAGCACTAGGTATGATATCCTAAAGGCCTTGATTTTGGCTCTTTTGTCAAACCAACGTTTGACAACAACCTGGTGCCTAAAGAATTGATGCAAGGCGATATCTCTCTCCTCTTCTAATTTAAACAAAGCAGCCAATCTGACTTCTATCCTATTGTCCTTAGAGTAAAATTTCTACATGAATTCAAGGATAGGTATTTACAGATGGATAGGAAAGATAGGATCTCTACCATATACCAGTTTGAATGGTGAGGTGTTTAAGGCAGCCTTAACCCTAGTCCTATCTGCCCATAATGCAAATCTAAGCTGGGTGTGCCAGTCTCTAGGGTTATGTTCTAACAATTTCTTAATCACCCCTAAGAGATTCTTATTGGTTGAATTTGCAACCCTATTGCCTTATGGGTAATAATTTGATGAATACTTCAAGATAATCTTGTGATCATAGGCCCACGAAATAAACTCGGCAGAAGAAAAAGCAGAGCCATTATCACATACCAGAGCGAAAGGTACCCCAAACCTTGTAGTGATGCATTCGGTGAGGAACTTGATCACTACCTCTGTGGTGTTGTTCTTGCAGGGTATGGCCTCTGTCCACCTTATGCAGTAGTCAGTGCCAGTTAAGATGAATTTATGTCCTGCAGAAGAGTTCGGGTTAATCACTCCAATAAAATCCAGTGCCCATTGGGCGAATGGCCTTACCTCGTAGACGGGTTGCAATGGCATAGTTGAATGGCGTTCCCTTGGTGTGGAAACTTGGCACATGTGACATGTTCTCACATGCTGATGTGCATCCTTAAATACACAAGGCTAGTAATACCCAGATCAGAGGAACCGGTGCACCAGTGAATCTACAGACCCATGACCTGTGCCATGTTTCCCATGAAACTCAGTAATCACATGTTTAGCCTCTTGATGATCAAGGCACCTTAAGTACATTCCTTCGAAATTCTTCCTGTATAAGAGCCCCCCTTTGAGCATGTAATGTGAGCTCTTCAGTCTCAAGGTTGTCCTCTGAGTGGCAGTCATTCCCTCCGGACACCGGTTATTGAGCATGAAAGAAATGAGATCCGCATACCATGGGTCGTTTGAAAAGGACTGACTAGTATATTGTTGAAAAAATAACGTTGTTACCAGCCTCGGCCATAGATTTAGACAGACCCAAACCTTGAACAAGTTTCATAGGGTGTATCTCTAAATCAAACTCTTGCAAAATGGCCATCCACTTCCCTCTTCTTTCTCCCAACTCTCTTTGCATTAGTAGAGACTTGACAGTAGCATCAGGAACTACAACAATAATCTGACTTCACAGGATGTAATGCTTGAACTTCTTTATAGCTCAGACCAGCGCAAAAGCTTGATTCTCAAGAAGTGTGTATTTGGTTTCCGCATTTTTGAATGGGGAACTCATGAATTCGATTGGCCTCTCCTCTAAGTCTTCTCATTGAGTTAATATAGCTGCACACAAGTGTTCAGAGGCAAAAGAATAAATATAAAACGGCCTCAAGTAGTCAGGGCTAGTGAGGACTGGAGCTTTCGAGATGGATCGCTTGACTTGAAAAAAGTCAGCCTTTGCCTCATCACTCCATTCTATTTTGGCATCCTTCCTCATCATTTTGTTCAAAGGCTTCACAATTTCTACAAAGCCTGTGATAAACTTCCTCACGAAGTTGATCTTTCCAAAGAAGGATCTCATCTCCTTCTTGCTTCCTGGCATAGCTATCTTGAGGATGGACTCAACTTGATCTGGGTCAATGGATATTCCTCTTTCTGAAATTATGTGTCCCAAGAGCCTCCCTTCAGAAACTTCGAACATACACTTTTTGGGATTTAAGGAGACTCCATACTGGATGCATCTTTGAAGAACTTTGGCTAGATCAGTGTCGTGGTTTAATCAGTCCTTGGAAAACACTGTCAAGTCGTCAATGTAAACAATAATGCATTTTTTGATCAGATCCTTGAAAGCTATGTCCATGGCACATTGGAAAGTTGCACCAGCATTTATTAGGCTAAAGGGCATCCTTCTATATGCGAATGTCCCCCACTTGGTGGTGAAATCTATCTTCATCCTATCTTGAAAGTCGACCATGACTTGATTATATCCAGAGTAGCCATCCAAGAATGACATCATTTGAGCTCCATTAACAATCTGCAATACCTCATCCAGGGAAGGGAGTGGGTAGTTATCCTTTTCAGAGGCTTTATTTAGGTTTTTGAAGTCAACACACAGCCTGATCTCCCTGTTCTTCTTACGAACCAGGACTAGGTTAGCCACCCAGGTTGAATGGCGCACCAGGAAGATTATCTTTGTTGACAGCAATTTCTGAACCTCTTTATAAATTAATGGCTCAATCAAGGCATTGACAGGGCATTGCTTCTGTCTAAAGGGTTTAGCTTCAGGCTTCAAGGGAATAGTGTGTCATAACCGAAGCATCAAATGTTTGGAGGTCCTCGTATCCCTAGGCTATCGTAGCAATATCCTTTTTTAGTGCTATCAATATGTCTTCTTTAATTGCTTTAGGACAGGCCTTCCCTATATAGACGTTCCTTTCAGGGCCAGAGTTGGCCAAGTTAACTGTTTCGTATTCTCCTCCCTTTTCTTCAGTTGATGCCTTCTCTCG
>VDFB02000013.1:132849360-132904018 GCA_007258455.2 Sequoia sempervirens | reverse complement strand
AACTGCCAAGGTTTCATCAACATTCTGTTAAGTTTCGATGGTTTCAGAACTTTCCCTCCGGAATTCCCTTCCTCCTTGGCTGTTTGGAAACATTCGCGGACTCCCGTCACTCCCATTTCCTCAATTTTGACTTTGGGGGAAACCTTTTTTGGATCGGGGATGTGCTTGAAGTGCATAAATGAAGTGCCAAAGTTTCGTTAACATTTGGTTAAGTTTCGGTGGTTTCGAAGCTTTGTCCCCCTTTTGCTGTTTTGGATCATCTGTCGGCCTAGGGCGACCCAGCCTCCGGAGCTCGTCCCCTCTGTGGTCGTTTCTGGGACTTCGCCTCTTCGTGGCCATTTTGAACATCTGGCATCCACCTCCCTTCTGGTCTCCCAAGCCCGGCCCCTCCGTGGCTGTTTCTGAGAGTCTATCTCCCTTTGGCCGTTTGGAACATCCAGTGGCCACCTCCCTTCCGGCCTCTGGAACCTGGGTCCTCCGTGGCCGTTTCCAGAAGTCCGTCCCCCTATGGCCGTTTGGAACATCCGACGGCCACCTCCTTCCTGGCCTCCGGAACCCGTGCCCTCCGTGGCCATTTCTGGGAGTTCGTCCCTCCTTGGCTGTTTTGAACATCGAGGAGCTTGCCTCCTTCCCGGCTGTTTTGAACATCCAAGAACCTTCTTCCTTCCCAGCTGTTTTGGAAACATCCGGGAACCTTCCTTCTTCCCGACTGTTTTGAACATTCGGGAGCCCGCCTTCTTCTTGGTTGTTTTGGCTTCCGTCCGCTATCTACCTTTTGGCTTTCTTCTGCCATTTTTCTGCCCTCTCGTGCTCTCACCCTTAAAGCACGCATTAATGTTTATGGCCCAAATGAGCTCCAAAGATGAATATCAAGATATGTTGATGATGCATGGATAGATCTAATAGGGAATTTTTAGGTTTGACTGACATTTTCCTTAACTCATGTATAAATGCACTTACGACATTTTGTGTTTGTAGGAGTCAAGAAGTCTTCCGTAGGTCTATCGGAGAGGCCCATTGAGGGAATTGTCCTACCTTTTTCTAGATAATGATGATTTCTAAGGTGCTTTCTTCCCGAATCAGGGAAAACTAATCCATTGATGCTAATCATTGACAGACTCATTTGATCCAAGGAAGAACACTACAAACACATCAAGTAAGAAGGCAACTTTCAAGCAATTTTAGCTACAGTAAAAGGGAAATTAGCTAAATGAGGAAATTTCTACAATGACTGGCACTAGATGACAAAATAGAGAAAAGACAAGCAATGTATTTTAAATTGCTAGATAATGGAGGGTAGGTGAAACCTTAATTTAATTAAATCTGGGCCATTCGTTGGAAATTGATCCTAGCCATTCATTTGGGCTTTGGAAAACTATAAATAGGGGCTTGCCCCTCATTTGTAAGGGTTGGAGAGCTGTTGTAAAAAGAATTTGTAGCAATAGAAGACAACATTGCATGATTTTATGGATGTTCTCTTTGATTTTTCTCATCTTGCATGCATGGTTCAACTTCCTTATTAGTTTAGGTGTTAGTTTTTTTGAATGGAAGTGGTGATGGTGATTGTTGTTTTAGTATTTGATGGATTTCTAGCTCATGCTTTTTGTGGTTCATTGATGATGAGTCACTTTGCAAAGCTAGTTTGAGCTCATTACTTCATTGTTGCAACTTAGTTCAATTACATGTGCATGATGTGCATGTGCAATTTAAAAATTAGCAGACCTTAGGAGATTGCACTAGTTTTGTGTAGCTGTAGGTTCTCTTGGTCAAGAAAAACTTAGTTTTAGGTAGTTTGTCTACTGTAGCAGCCACCATTGTTACTGTTCATTCATAGCTTAGGATTAGAATACCTTTCTTAACCCTTCATCTTTTGCTATTTCTTTTAATCCTTGGTTAGAGTGGGATCCAAAGCATCACCATGAAACCAAATCAGATGAACTTGATGAGTTTTAGCTTGTTGTTTTGAGTGGACAGCCATTGTTCATTTACTTCCAGCACTTTGAAACTGCATTTGCAAACCCAACTTCCATGCTTTGTAACTCATCTGTAAGTCTGCCTTGTGATTCTAGTAAATCACATCAAACAACTGAGATATTCCAAGCACTGTCAAGACCTGACATTAGAGACCTTGGGATAGTGTTCTGCAATTTGATTGTGGAAGATTGTCTTTCAAGAGAGGTAGTGCACCTACGCACTACCTGTGTTGAGAATTGCATAAAAAACACTTCAAAAAATGCCTTGCAGGACTTGAGCTCCCCATGGCCATTCTTGGGCAAGGGAATTTTCTCCTTCCAAGCCTACAACCATAGCTTTGTTGTTAGTATTCCTTTGAAAATGTTTGAAAATTTGACACAGTGTTAATCCCCGTCAGGTCCACCCTCGCAAGAGTTCCCCTCATCTTAGTTGTCTCGGACTTGAGCAAAATCCATGAATGCAAAATGAAGATCCTCTGACCTTCCTGAATTTGCAAGCTCAAATTTCCATCGATAGAATGCTCATTGACTCTCGTTGTTCCAAACAACAATCCAATCATGACATCACGCCATGTGGATCCCACTCCATTAACTTCCCATTGAACTTAAACTTGGCAAAAAATACCTTTAATCATGGGCTCACTACAGGTCCCCTTCTGCGGACTTCCGCTTGTGGGATTCCATCTAGACTCTACCATTTTCAACAACTTTCACCGGCCATCCTTTCACTCATTGAGCTCTGTAGCCTAATCTGTCATCTCGGCCCGAAATCAAAGAATCTCTTCATGTGGTCCAACCTTTGCGAGGCGTCGCTACCTGTCCGCCGTCATTTAAAACATCCATTTCTTACAGAAAAATACCCAAGCACTTTCGAATGTTGAGTTCTGACCACTTCACCATCGTCCATTCCTCTGAAGGGACCAAGTGTTCCTTATAGGCCTCGCCCCATGGACTTCCCTCTGCGAACCACTATGGTGAGTCTACCATATTAAATGACTTTTATGCAATGAATTTCCATAGTGCGGGTCCCGAGCCCCCCTTGTCTACCTGTATGCCAAAAGAAAAAATTATCAAGTGCTAAACTAGAAGCAAACCATTGCTTGTGAGCCTCCATTGGAAAAACTCCATTAGGATCTTGTCGTCCCAAATGGAAAATGGCATTCATCGGTTTGCTATAAGGGACTCGACCTCCTGATCTCCTTCAGATTGTTCGATAGTAAAATAATGATGTTAAAGCCTCTACAGACCCGAAGCTACAGAAATCCTCTATCGGAATTTCATTTGGCCTTTGTCATTGCAATCGACTATAACCTTATGCCCACAAACACATTCTATCCCAATAGGACTTAAACGCTGAATGAATTGTGATGTCGTCCTCCAAGGCTACGAGTTCCGCAGGGCAGAACACCAGCTGTAGGATTTTTTCCTACCAGTTTTGTTTTCAACGATAAATCTTCAAATGACTAAGTTACTCACTGCTTCCACCTGACTTGGACCCATGCTACAAAATGGTGAACTTAATGACTTCCATTTTGCAAATGAACTTTGACCAACATGCATAAATGACGTGTTCTCCTGAGTGGACCTCACAAAGTGATCAAATCTTGAGGTGGGAGAAACCCTACAGGTCATAATGCTCTGTTTTCCATCCACAACAACCATCATCCCAATGAAGTCAACACCCCCAGACCCACATGGCCATAACTCCCCAAAATAATGAATAGTAGTGATCTGGAGGATATGTTAAGTGCTTTAAATGATGGATTATCTAATCTAACACTATTTTACAGGGTTTTCGCTAAGACTCTTTATGTTTCTATGTTTGAATATGCTTACAGCCTTCCCATTTTCAGGATATATGGAACCAGTTGTAGGAACCTCTAAGGCGTCTATGGAAAAGGAGAAAGGAAAAAGAGCAGCCAAGACCCCTAGAGGTAAAGAAGACAAAGATTAGATGAAATATAAGTCCCAAGGGGAGCCCATCAACTCCCGAGTAACTACTAATTGGAAGGATGTCTCAAACACTAATCTAGGACACATGGACATAGATGAGTTTAAGCAGAGAGTACAGATCAAATCCACATCTGAGAAAGAAATAAGAATCAGAAAGAGTGGGTTGGCAAAGGCTATCGGGTTCCCTCCTTCTCTTGTTGCTCCTGAGCTTGTAATGGCTTGCAGGGAGGCATACCAAGAGGAAACCAGAAGAATTGTGGATAAGGATGGAAATATCCTAGCAAATTTTTCTACCAAATCAATAGGCAACACCTTTCACATCCCTAATTTTGAAGAAATGGAAGTGGCAAAAATAGAAGATGGTAAGGCCACATGAGAAGAAGATCCCCTCAAATGCAAAAAATTGATTAATCAATATTGGTTGAAGGATAAGAGGGGAGGCACAAACAAATTGCCTCAAGAGCTCTATCGCAACAACTTCTATGAGGGCTACCATGATCTGGTAACTCTACTGAGCAAGGTCATGGGCCTTCCCATCGCAGCGTTCTTCCAAGAATAGATGTTGTACTTCGTAGAAGAAAATCCTCCACTAGAAGACCAAATTCTATTGGGCTGAGATAATCAGTGATTGTATGCATGAGCAGTTTATGGTAGTCAACAAGACTTGTTAGTTCTATATGACAACTTACTTGGTCTACCTACTAGCTGACCAAATACAATACAAAGGTCTATTGTTGGCTCTCGATGAGGAACTGGGGCAACAAATGAAGGTATATGACAAATACCCATAGCTTCAGTATAGAAGCTACAAGAAGGTTTATTGGAAAGTCAATGATGCTTTCATTGGCTACATTATTAGATTGCTTGGGGGTGACTTCGAGAGAAGGGTCTCCCATAGTGCTACCACTTCCATCTGCAGATTTGTATTTTTATTTATTCAGTTCCCCAAGTTCACCTACATTAGAACGAGGGACTTTCAAACAAACCATACAAGTTGCCCTGTATCCAAATGACCAGATGGTGCTGCTAGAGGTATCCAAATAGCTGCAATGGGCCCATGCACTCTTGAGCAGGAAACACAAGGCAGAGATTCCTTATCCACTCTCCTTTGGCCAGGGCATGTACTCACTTCTCTCATCCCAATGTGTGGACTATTCAAAAAAGGAACTTAAAATGTACAAATTGGAACTTCACACTACTAGGCCGAGAATGGATCCCTATGGAAAACTAAAGAAGGAGGTCAGAGCAAAGATCTCCCATGTGCATAATGTAGAGGACTTCTAGGCCAACTGCAAGGATGAAAAAGAAGTGCAAATGAGGCATTATATGTGCATGACGGCATACTTTGTCAAAATAGTCAAGCTATTCCCAGTGTTGGATCAGGTAGTGGAAGAAGAGGATACAGTGGTTCATCCGCGATATGACGTAGTGGCCAACCTACCATGGTCCACCATTGATTGGAATGAACAAGAGGTTAGTGACCTCGATATCTTGATGAAGCCCATGGAGACAAAGACAAGGGAATGGATCGAGGGGTAGATTTCCCAATCGCAGCAACAAGGAGTCACTTTAACATACACTGAATTCAAAGAGGAGACCAAAAGTGGGACTGAGGGTAAAAATATTGTTGCTACCCCTTCTGGGGAAACTTCATCATCTCTACCCAATACTCGATCCAGAAAGAGAAAAGAGGTGGTTGAACGGTAGCACAAGCATAAAGTTTATTCCAGGAAGGCCTCAGAGGATGAACCCTCCAAGAAACAAAAGAAGACCAGCGGATTTGAAGAATTTCCGCCCATTCAAGAAGACCCACTCCATGAAGGAGAAGCAACATAAATGGGGGCCAAGTAACTAAAATCCCCACCCACTACCTCCACCATTGTTGTCACTACCATCAGCACTCCTCCGCTAATTTCCCAAGTGATGGTTGCCTCTTCTCCACCCACGGTGGACATATCAATCCAACTCGCTTCCACCCCGCCGAATGCACAAATAATGGTTATAGACTCATCTTTGGCCACCACCTCTCTACCTTCTTCCTCCTCAATATCTCCTTCCACAAGCCTCCCTTTGGCAATAGTAACCACCACAATGCCAACCATTTCACTCCCAGATTCACTTTCTAGACATATGAAGAAAATCCCTATGGAGCTTTCAGGTGTACTCTTGGATCCAAATGTGAGACCTATTTTGGCACAAGTTGTTGTATTACCAATGCCTCCTCTCCCTAAGCCACCAAAAATAGAGGCAACAATGCTAATATTCGAAGAATTGGGAAGGAAAACACGAGGTAGCTAAGGACTTCAAAGAAGAAGTTGATGACTATCATGAGCATCCCGAGTATCAACCCTTGATAATTGATTAAATAGTATGAGTGGGAGAAGAGACATGATCATCTGAGGGTGAAGAGGATGCCATCAGTAGATATATAGTGGAGACCTTCTACCCAGACCTCGAGGTAGAATTGCCCCAACAACTGAAAAATGTTGAGGGGGAAGTTGAAAGGAAGCCTTTTGATGAAGAAAAGGATATAGATGATAAAATGGAGGAAGAAACAAAGCCTCCAATAGGGGAACAGGGTAAAATCCCTGAGATTCCATGTTTAGGCGAGCAACAAGAGAAGGAAAAAGAAGATAAATAAGAAGATAAACCTGAGGAGGAGGCTTAAACCAAGAAAAGTCCAAACATAGAGCCTCATAAAGAGAAAGAACATGAGAAAGAAGAAGAAAAGACCTCCAATGGAGAGAACAGCCCTGCGAGGCATATGGCCACCAAATCCCCAATACAACATATAGTGTTTATCTTGCACTTTGATGAAGAGGAGGAAGACACGAAGATGGAGAAAAAAGCTCCAAGTGACAAAGAAATTGAAATCAGGAAAGATGAAGAAGGTGATTATGAATCACCAAAAGGAGAGTCACAAATGCCTTAATGGCTAGAGAAACAACTTGAAAAGAAAACTCTGACTCCTAGAGATACAAAGGCCAGACTCGAGGCTATCCTAGCCCGAACATAGATCAGCACAAAGAAAGAGAAAGGACTGAAGATCAAATCCCAACTAACCATGGATGCCTCTAGATCAGGAAAAGTATAGGTAGCTACGCCTATGATTGGAGAAGAAGTTAGCTATAATATTTTCACCATCAACTTGGGGACAGCTACTAGAGAGCAAAAAATAGACCATCTCCAAGAATCCATTGCTATGGTTGTGCATCAAATGCACAAATACAAGTCTTCAGAGGAGGATATGAAAGCACAGACAAAGGATCGCATGACTTACATCTGGCAATGATCGTCAGTAGAAGAGCTCCCCACAACATCTTCTACACAACCGCAACTGCTATCCAAGGATCACGTTGACAAACTAGAGAAAAGAAATAATTGGAAAAAAACTACAGAAGATTGGTTCCAGCAAGTCCTCTATGCTGGAAACATGGGCATTAACCATGCTATCAGGACAGCCAATAAATTTTTGGAGGTGCAGAGATGTCTCGAAGCCACAAGGAAGTTCTACACCAACTTCCTTGAGCTCTACATGATTACTTATCCTAAGATTCAGGCAATCCTCAAAATACTTAAGAGAACATGGGAAAAGGAGCTTTCCCTACCCAAAGAAAATCATTGGCTCGTAGAAGAATGGAAGATGGGCCTCGACCATCAAAAATAAGTTTTAGAAAAAGTGCTCTGAGAGTTGGAGCTTGATATTAACTGGGCTAAGGAAGTCAAGGCAACCTATGAGGAAAACATAAAACTGCTAACAGATTTTTATGTCCCCTTTGTTGAGCTAGACTCAGAGAAAATAAAGCCTTATTTCCATAAGAAGATGGAGGATGGAACTTTAGGCGACCTCACAATATAATTCATGAGTTTTTTTTCTCAGGCCTTCACCCAATCTGAATAGGTTAGGGACAATACGCCTAAATGTGACAAAGATTGGGACACCCTCACTAGCCGATCCAGGAAATGGAACTTCCAAGTAATTCAATCTAATATAATGGAATGGAATAAGCTTCAAGCATTTATCATAAAGTTCAAAGAATATGTTGGTATCAAGAAACTGGAAGGATAACCTAGTAATTGATGATGATTTCATCATGACGTAGATACAGCAAGGCAACCCGCTAAAAGACAAAAGAGTAACAGTGTTGCCCTGCTAGAGGACAAAATAGGAATGAAGACAAAATGTAATTTTATATTGTAAAATATTTGGGGTAGGTGAAACCCTAATTTGTAGCGAATCTTGGCCACACAATGAAAATCAATCTTGGCCATTCATTTTTCTTTTTGGACACTACAAATAGGGGGTCTCCTCTCATTTTTAGGAGAGAGTTGAGTTGTTGTAAAGACATGCTACTGGAATTTTAATAGAAATTCATTTTTATTTGGTGGATTCTTGAGTTCTAACTTTGTGTTGCATGAATCTTTTTCTCTTGGTTAGTGAATCTGAGTAGATTAACTTTGTTTTTTTGTATGTTTTTAGTTAGCTTTAGTAGATAGTTAATGTTGTTCATTGGTTTTGAAGAATTTTGTTGTGTTGATTCCCTTCCATGTTCATCCTTTTTGTTCTTTATTGTTGATAAACTGCAGGAAAAGATATTCTGAGAATTATATGAATGTTGCACTCAAGTTCTATCTCATGTTCATGCTTTATGGTGAATGAAATATTGAAAATCTCCAAACCTTAGAAGATTGCACAAGTTTCATGAGACTATACTTTGATTTGGTTAAGTGGAACTTTGTTTTGGGAAGGTTGTCTACTATAGGGTCCTCCATTACCATTGTTCATTGCTACTTTTAGGTCTAGGAATTTCATCTCTTCCTTGCCCTTTTTCCTTTTTTTAGTGATTGTGAACAAGGTTCATTGCACATTGTAAAGCCAAATTTGAACATAAAACAAGAGTTTTGGATTGTTGTCCTAAACCTGCAGCAATTAGGCAAAAAAATTCCCATCTTAAGAACTCCTTTCAAAGAACCAATTCTCCTCTAGCTTAACTACATAAATCTTCCCTATGATTACCAGCAAAATCACATAAGAACAACTGAGATATTCCAAGCAAGTCATGACCTGACACCCAAGAGACCTTGGGGTCATTTTCAACAAATTGTTGTTGGAGATTCCCTTTCAAGAGAGGTAGTGTACTTACGCATTGTCTATGTTGAGAAAGTGGTGAAACACCCATCAACAAAACTGGTGCTAGAAGGAGGGCATTGTTGAGTTAAGCTGGATTTAATTCGCTCATTTTCCCCTAAAATATTCCAAAGAGTTTGAAGGTCAACACCAAACAAATGGGAATTCTAAGAGTTGCAGCCCCCTACAAGGGCTAAGAGAACTAAAGGAGGTGATGCAGCCTCTTCTTCATCTTCCTCCATTCAATCCACTTCACTTCCATCTTCACCTTCCTCTACCTCCCATTCAACCCACACTCAGCTTCATTTATCCACTTCCGCCTTCCTCACTCAGCCACTCATAACTACCTTTGGGCCCCATCCTTCCCACTATCTGGGAGTAGCTTCCATCCCAACCCTCCAATTCCAAGTCACAATCCCAACTACCATTGCCCCTGTACAGTCCCAAGTTACTATTCCACAACAACAAATACTACCTCTTCCTCCCCTCATGGCTTGGCTGGAGCAAAACCCTTCTCCATTGCACTTCACAAATTACCATGACATACCCAAGAATCCAAATGGATTTTGTACAAACTTTAATCCTCAAGAACCATAAAGGACAGCTAAAGAGCACATCAAGATATTTCAAACGACACTCAAGGATATGTAGATCGAACATGAGGATGTGGCATGCTAACTCTTCCCTTATTTGTTGGGAGAGGAAGCTTTCTACTGGTACATCAATTTTCCTATGGGGTCAATCACTTCATGGGGCATTGATGAACACTTTCCTATAGAAATACAAGATTCTGATCAACCCTCTAGAGTTGTACTGACAGTTTATGTCCATTCGCAGGGAGATCAATGAGCCAAACAACTCTTTTAATGACCAATTTCACTGTGCCTACATGAGGCTGTAACCTTTGTACGTTCACAACAACACTATTTCCTTGCTAGTCTATTATCCAGCATTGGACAACCTTACCACAACATTGGTAAAGAGGGTGCATCCACCACCCACAAGGTTAGTCAATGCCTATTCGGAAGTGGTCATAACAAGAACCGATTTGGGACAAAACATTTCAGGTCCACTGCCTTCCTTGGGGCTGGTAGCTCATCTGATGCAAGTCCAAGGGATCAACCAAGCATTTACACATCAAACACCTCTTATGAACCAGGTGTCATAGCTAACCATAGTCCCACATCCAAGACAGTCGATGAACCAAGCTCCTCCCGTGCCTTAGTATTTACAGCCCCAACAGTAGTAGACTTATACTCAGGCTCCCCAACAGCAACAGGCATATGCCCAATAGCCTCAAATATAATTGTACCTACAAGGACTAAACTTCTCCCCAGCACAACAAAACCAGCCAGCTGCACTACCCGTTTACCTTCAAAACCAAGCACTGCAGCCAAGTAACACAGAAAAGGACTAGCTTGATGAACTGATGAAGATGATCAAGAAGATTTCTACGGAGATGACTCATCTAAGAAATCAAAATAATCAGCTGCAAGCTTCTCAACATAGCATCCAAGCCAACCTCAATAGGGAAAATAGGGACAACCATGATGCAAGCCCTTCTTTGGGATAGAGCTATGAAAGAGGAAAAAAATCCAACCAAAATATTGAAATAAGGCCAACTCAAAGATAGAATAGGACATGGAATACAAGGCCCAATAATGGAGGAGTTCCTACTCCACTTGATCAGCCTACTAATGCTGAAAAAACAACTAGTGGTGTGTACCTTGTCGAAGTTGCTTTGTCAAGGTGGTGTTGGATTCACAAAATGAATAGGCACTGCAGCACCCCTCCATGTTGCTTGTTTGTTTGATCAGTGTTTTTATGTATGCTTCATTACTTTTAATAGTTTGACTTTGATGCTTGGTTACTTTGACCGCTATTTGTTAAGCTATATGAACATTATATTTGATGTGATGAGATTTTTAATTATATGTTATCATTATGACATGTTGTGAAATTGATGTAATCAGTGTTAATTTAATATGCTTTATGCTTCAATTGTGTTGCTGATGGATTAGACTTGTCAGTTTAGAATCTGTATTGGTGAAGGGGACAGAATCGTATCACTCGCTTGCAAGCGCCCTATGATTTCTGAGATTCCCGCTTCATGGTGTGTCTTATTATATATATGTATATTGCATGTTCAACATACTCTCGGCTTGTAGGTTTGCAGGAACATGACACCGACTCCACCTGGCTTCACAGGTTTGAGCGTGTCCAATAACCAATGGTAATCGATTGGGAGATAGTAGCTAGGTTTCCATGTCAAGTCGTCACCCTAGTCATAGTTGTCGTTGAGTTTTGCGGGTTTGACTTATATTTACTCCTCTCTGGTTGACTAATCATTTCTTTATTTTAATGTCTGTTAAATAGTAGATATAGTCTAAATGATCATTTAGTGTATTTGGTTTCAATATTTAAATGCAATTTATTCTATCAGTTATTTTGATTTAAATTAATAAAATAATTCATTAGTTACTGATGGATTTGATTTAACTAATAAGATTAGATTGGGTTATTAAGTGATTTGATTATTAGTGAATAATTTAAATAAAGGAGTTATTTTGACTCTATTGAATATTTAGATTTAAATTATAAAGGAAAATGAAATCACATTAGGGATTTGATTTAAATGAAAATTTGAATTTACATGAGATTTATATTTGAAATTAAAAGTGTTTTTAAAATCAAAAGAAATGGAATATCCTTTAATGATTTAAAAATTAGTGAGTGGGCATCTTAGGGTTTGGCCAAATTTTGGGGGAAATCCTTATGAAAGGAGTTGAGATTTCATTTTTGGTTGCAAAAATTCTTGGTTGATTTTGGTGGAGTGCTTGGAGGTGGCTAAAATTGTGGAATTGAAGGAGGGCTTGGAATTCTCCATTGTTGAAAGCTTCCAAAATTTGGAGAAAACACAAGGTTCCATCATTTCTCCCTTCTTCTTCTTCTTTCATTTTGAATGGAATTTAAATGATTGAAAATATAGTTTTGATTCAATGGAAATCCATTGGAATGCTCTCAAATTGCAAACTTGTAGTTAGATTTGGAAATAGAAACCAAACAAGAAATTTACACCAAGAAATAGAATGAAAAATCAAAGAAAACTCTATTTTAGAGCTAGATTTTGGAAAACCCATTTTGTTATTTTTGAAAATAATTTATGTTCTAGAAATGGGTTTGGATTATTTTCATAATTTGAGTTTGAAATCAAAATCTGGGTATATATATTTGTGAATATACCCATGCATATCAATACATGGATATATTCACAAATATATATACAAATATATTTGTTATATTTGAAAATTTTGGATTTTGGGTTAAACCCAGAAAAATGCTCTATATTTTCCCCATAGGCAATGGCTGGATAAAAAAATTAAATTTTTTGTTTGTTGTTGTGGAGTGGGAGGTCAAACCCCACCGCCACCACACAAGCCGCAGCCGTAAGGCCACGGATTGTGTGTGGAACACACAGACCGCGGCCGGAATGGCCGCAGCCTTTAGGGCTTCATGGATTCCAAACAAAACTTTGGATTTCATTTTTTTTATGTTTATTTTATAATTATTATTTAATATTATATTAATATATATATAATATTATTATAATATTTAAATAATATTTATTTAAATAATAATTAATTTAAATATATAAATATATGTAATATATATTATGCATATATGTTTAATTAGATAAATATATATGCATAGTATATATATATATATATATATATGTATATGTATATTTTTATATTTATGATTTTTTAATAATTTGTTAAGTGTAATTAAATTGCTTGATTAAGAGGATTGAAATATTTGATTAAATAGATATTTTTTTTAAATGGAATTTATATATATTTTAATTAATAAGGAATTTTATTGTGAAATTGGTTTTATTGAATAAAATAAATGCCTTGATTTATTTAAATGTATTGAATATGAAAATAATAGGAAATTTAGAGTAAGTAAATTGATTTAGATGTTAGCTAAATGACTTTATTATTTAAGTGTTTTGATTATAATTATAGTTGTGAAATTGTGAATCAATGAAAGATTTATTTTAGTCAAATGATGTTAGTTAATAAATTGTTTGATTATGAATTGGTTGTGAAACTAAGGATGAAGAAATGACTTGATTTATTGCAATGACGTGGAATGAAATTAAGAGTTTTAATTAGATAAATGCAAGGAAGGAAAAACTATGATTGATTGGATTTAGGAAATCCGAATATTAGTTTATTTAATTGCTTGAAATGCTTTTAATGTTTATTCATTCTTGCTCAATGTTGGGAGTATAGAATCATTGTGTGAAGTCTTCCAGATAGGGGATTTGTATCGTGTTGTGGGTTGTCTTTAGGAAAGTCAACTTTTGATGTGTCATGGAAAATGTGCATAGTTACACCATATTGATCACCTGGTTTTTACGAACAGGGATGATATGTGTCTCCCTGGGAATAGGAGAGGGTTATGTGGTTTGTACCTCCTTTGGAAGGAGTGGAGTTGTATTCTATTTTTCCTCCAGTGATTGGAGAGGGTCTTGACCTTGTTGCCTCCTATGTTGGAGTGAGTCCCCTTGATTTGTTACCTCCTTGGATTGGAGAGGTCGTATTATCTTGTTACCTATTGTGGTTTTCACCATGTGAGTTGTCTTAGAAGAGTGACTTGCAATGGGGGCCGGCACACAAAGTGGTGCCAAGGATAACCCTTTGCAAGTTGGTTAATTCAGTGATAACTAAATAAAAAATTTAGAAGCTTAGGTTGCATCAAACATTAAACAAGATAAATTATGCCTCGCTCATGGACCCAAGGGCTTGTTTTAGACTTGGGATGAGATGAGAAGGCTTGGAATGGGAAGATCATCTATCTCATCCCCACGAGAGGTATTTGATTCCGCATGAGTGAGCATGGAGGCCAGGATTTTGGTAGAGGCCACCAGGATAACCCATGGAGTGGGGGCCGGAGCCTAGGAAGATTCCTAGAGGATAAGCCTTGACGAGCTATGTGATGACACTCTTCCTAAGTTAACTATCTGTGTATTTGATCTTTGTGACACTCTCGATCTATTATTTATCTAGAAGCAATGTAACCTATGTTAGTGATGTTAGAATCATGCAAGTGTTGTTCGTTTGACCATCCTATACATGTGATGAGTATTTGTGATTATTTTGTATCAGTTGTGTAGCTTATGTCTAGAGGTAGAAGGTCTTGCCTTGGAATCCTTGTTACTATCTCCTAGCATGGAGGGAGTGGGGCCTTTGGGTTCCACGTGATTGGGTGGCATGTGCTTTTTAATCCATTGGTTCTTATTGTTCATGTGGTCGAGATTTCTAGATGGAGAGCTCACGGGAATTTAGTTCTTCTCCTGCTTTATTCATTCAATTGTTATGTAATTTATACCCCTCTTTGTATTGAGGTGGAATTTGTAAATGTAATCCTTATATTATGGATGTACCTCATTTGGGGAATGAGTGATGTAATTGTATTGTACAATGTACTATTGGAAACACATGGAATGCTTATGTCTCTGAATTAATTTTATATTGTATGGAATGTATGATCAATTATCTATTATGTAACATGATGCAATGGTTTTATTTAATGTTCATGTATGGATTAAAGTAAACTCAGTCGCATAGCCTTAGGGATTGTTGGCAATACGTAGTAAACCTAATTGTAAATTTACATTAAAAAAAAAATTAGTGCGTTTGACTAGTAGATTGCAACTTTCCCTAGGGTTGCATGGCGGGGCATTATAGGCACTCTGAGTTGGACTACCCCAAGTTCCTCATAGCCGCATAAATCTTCCAAGTTGAGGTTTAGAATATTGTAGACAATGTTGGATGTTGGGACCTAGCCTCATCCAATCCCTATGACTCCTCTTGTCTTGTGGTCAATCAAGCGCCATTTCCACGTAGCGATAGTAACACGCTTGAGACTAAGGACAATCCACCAGAAGATGAAGAAACTCAAGAGGTACGTAGCAAAGAGACCTTGTCTCAGCTTTTTGCTTCAGTAAACAATCACCTAATAGATGAGGAAGAACCATATGTAGATGAGGTTCACATGTTTCACCAAAGAGCGACCCCCTACTACCTTAGGAATAGGCAAGTGGCTGGACCTTTTACGACCTCAACTCCACCAAAAAATTTCAATATCCCGCCTAACCCCAATGCCAACAATAATCCTAGTTTTCCTCATGTGCCCACTCAATACCTTAACAAGAATAGGTTGTTAATTAAATCTCAAAACCTGCCTCAAAGTCAGCCCCAAAATCAGTCAAGTCAAGCACAAGCCCAACATGCTACCTCTTCCATAGGTAGAGCCTTCAAAATTGAAATTGAGCAAATGGGTGAATATGTTGTTGAAGAGTTCAAGAAGGTTAAAATCAGCTTGTCTACCTTTGAGTTACTTAAGGTTCCTGTAGTTAGGCACACCTTCTTTAGAGATATTAATGGGACTCATTCCTCTAAGGAAATGCATGAAACACCAGCCAAAATAGTCTACTTCGAAGACCCTCCAAGTGAGTCTATCATTCAACAAATTCATGGGAAGAAGGAAGACTCACCTCCAAATCATCCTACGTGCAAACAACCAGCAAAGGAATCTTATCAGAGTAGCAAGCAGAATCCTAAAGACTAGCCTTCTATGCAAACTAAGGATAAGGCTGGAGACAAACAGAAAGCTCAAGTGGCCCAGGTGGCCCAGGTGGACATTCCTATGGGCCTCTTCCAATGAAAGTTGGAGATGCCACCTTTCCTCACCACTATTCAGATATTTGGAAAGAATCTACACAATTGCCTACTAGACTCAGGAGCATCAGCCAATGTCATGCCCCTTTCTATTTTTCATGCTTTATGCATAGTTCCCACTCCTTCTAGATGGAACATAACCCAGTTGGACAAGACAGAAGTCAACATAGTGGGAGAAATAAACCGGATCCCAATGCAGATTGTTGTAGACCCAAGGGTGCAGCAAGCCATTGATATTCAAGTTGCAGATATTCCCAACACCTATGGGATCACACTTGAATGAGACTTCACTAGAACATTGAATGGATATGTTGCAACAGATCATTCTCACACGTGGCTGCCATGGAGAGGACCACCCAATCAGATTTGTATGATAGTGAGCCTCGCATGAAGTTCATGATTACTGAATATAACAATACTAATGAGGTGTTGCTTGCAAAGACCGAGTTGGGAAACTACTCTCCCATTACATATCAAGGAGAATTGGAGGATTCGGGCAAGGAAATAACTAATGAAGTCTTTTTGGTGCATTGTAGCCCTTTAGCAGACCTAATCCATACTCCTCAGAGCATTGAAATGCTAGTGGAGTCTGATGATGATGAGCTTCATGAAGATGGCACTCTAGGACTATTAGATGGATGTCTAGACTTCATGGATAAGTGTATACAAGATTAGCTCAGCCTAGGTACAAGAATGGACTTTAAAGAGCTTTCATTGCCTAGTTGGTGCAGAGTGCACAATGTTTCCTACTCAAAATTTGAGTGTTTCCTATGCCAGACAGTAGTGGAACATATCAAAGGACAAGTTGCATCCCAAGAGAACTTACCAACTAGGCAGCTTGTTGTCAATCACACCGAGTTGGTACCCACCCTTGAAACTAAAAAATGCAAGTACGAAGCCTAGAGAAAAGGTACACCTCATTGGTCTCGACGTCAAAGAACCATCCAAGTTTTGGACCCTATGCTTTGATGGGTCCAAATCCAAGCAAGGAGCAGGAGCCACATTCAAGCTTATCAACCCCACAGGAAAGACCTATTTTGTTGATCATAGACTTCAATTTTATTTCACCAACAATAAAGCAGAATATGAACCATTAGTACATGGTCTTCTAATGGCTTTGAGAAAGAAAGTTAAGTTGTTACAAGTGTTTGGTGATTCAGAGTTGGCTGTAAAACAAGTCATAAAATTGTACTCCTACCATGATAAAAGGCTAGAAAACTATAGACACGGGGTTTGGGACCTTTTAGAAGGTTTGGATGCCTTCAACATCCAACAAATTCCCTACTCTCAGAACCATATAGTTGATGCTTTGGCTCAAGCAGCCAACACCCTCCAACCCCTATCATTGTTTGGATTGAAGAAATTTACTCTGGAACTTACTTCTAGCCCTTTTGTACCCAACAACATCACCCATTTCTAGGTATTCAATGATGATGAGCACATCCTAGATTTTATCACCAACTCCGATGTGTTTGCAACCCAAATAATTGATGAGGCGGAACCTTAAGAAGGAGAGTTGGATATAGAAGGGGTTATCAACCTTAAGATGAAAACCATTCCAAGAGGCATGGTCCAACTTGAATGCATATTTGATTTTAATTAGATCTGAGACTAGGACTAGCAAAGGAAGAGGGATGCAATCAATAACCAATGTGATACTCACAACCTTGGAACAACCGAGGAAGTCAAGAATGTGTTCATCGGCAAGGTGTGTATGCTAGAAGAGAAGAAGGGAATAGTTGATGCTCTGTAGAAGTACCATGATGTGGTTGCATGGAGCTATGAAGACTTGAATTCTTATGATACCTCCATCATTATGCACACAATCCCTCTTAAGCCTGGTGTGCGACCATTCCGACAAAGACAACGCCCTATCAATGCCTTATTGGAGCCCATTATTTATAAGGAAGTGCAAAAATTGCTTTCAGCACAATCATTTTTCCAGTCAAGCATTCCACATGGGTGGCCAATTTGGTCCTGGTCGGGAAAAAGAATGGAGAAATCAGGTTGTGCATAGATTTATGCAACTTGAACAAAGCATTGGAAAAGGACAACTATTTGATGCCTTCATTATATGAGGTACTTCAGATTGTCAATCGTTCATAGATGATGTCCTTCTTGGATAGGTATTCCAGATACAATCAAGTGATAGTGCCATATGAAGATAGGCACAAGACAACGTTCCCCACCAAGTGGGGAACCTTTTCCTATAGAAGAATGCACTTTGGGCTCATCAATGCTAGAGCTACTTTTCAGTGTGCCATGGCTATCACCTTTAAGGATTTAATCAAAAAGTGCATCATCATCTACATAGATGATTTGATGGTGTTCTCCAAGAAATGAGGTGACCATGTCTTCGATCTATGCAAAGTATTTCAAAGGTGCAGAGAATTTTTGATCTCACTTAACCCAAATAAGTGCATCTTCAGAGTCACAAAAGGAAAGCTACTCAGGAAAGTAATTTTAGAACAAGGAATCTTAATAGATCCTGATCGAATCTAGTCCCTTTTGAAGATACAACTGCTAGGGAGCAAGAAAGAGCTAAAATCCTTCTTTGGGAAGATAAATTTTATCCAGAAGTTCATTACAGGCTTTGCTAAAATCGTCAAGCCACTCAATGCAATGTTGAAGCAAGATGCCAAAATTTAATGGACTCAAGAAGCAAAGCAAGACTTTGAAGAAATCAAGAAAGCCATTGTTGAAGCACTCGTGCTTGTTAGTCGTGACTACCTAAAGCCCTTCTACATTTATTTGTTCACTTCAAATCACTTGTGTGCTAGCATTCTCACCCAAAAAGATGACGAAGGAAATGAGCACCCAATCACCTTCATGAGTACTCCATTGAAGGATATTGAACTAAGGTATCACAATGTGGAAAAGTAGGCATATGTTCTAGTTAGAGGAGTAAAGAAATTTAGACATTATATCTTGCGGAACAAAGTAGTTTCCATTGTGCCTGATCCAACGGTGAAGACATTGTTGATGCAAAATGAATTGGGTGAGAGAAGAGAAAAGTGAGTCACCCTACTACAAGAGTATGATATGGAAATTCAACCGATGAAACTAGTGTGAGGAAAATCCCTTACCAAAAACATAGCAGAAACAACAGCTGAAGCAGGTCCAAAACTCATAGTTCAGCAATATCAGATTAAAGACGTTTCTCCTGGGATTGGTATGACGACATAGTCTACTATTTTCTAAGAAACAAATGTTCACTTCATCTCCAGGGTGTCTAGAAGCATTCCCTTAGACTTAATAGTAGTAGATACATGCTATGAGGATCCATACTCTACACGTTAAACCACAAAGGAATCTACCTTAGGTGTCTTGGCAAAGAAGAAGTAGAACAGGTCCTAAAAGAATTTCATGACAAATTCGGCACCGGTCATGGATATGATCTTTCCACCACCCATTAGATCTTACGAGAAGGTTATTATTAGCTGATGGTCTTATAGGATGCTCACAACCATGTTTGCACATGCCATGTTTACCAGACTGTCACAACCAGGGAAAGGAATGTTGATGTCCCACTACAACTAGTCTTGTAGGTAAGATCGTTTGCACAATGGGGTCTCAACTTCATTGGTCTGGTAAGCCTGCCATCTTCTATAGGATACAAGTACATTTTAACTACTTCTAATTATTGTACTAGATGGATAGAAGCTATTGCATGTAGGCAATGTACTACAGAGGTAGTTGTTAATTTTCTTGAAATTTTTATTTTAAATGGTTCTGGTTTCCCATACACTTTAGTATGTGATAACAGCCCTGTTTTCTCCTCGCTTAAATTCACTAGTTGGGCCTTTGATTATGGAATTTCCCTCAAATTTTTCTCTAATTACTACCCTCAAGGAAATGGCCTGGCAGAATCTACGAATAAGAACCTCATCATTGTGATAAAAAGCTCCTTGATAGGAATCCTAAGGATTGGCATACCCAGCTTTGCTTTGCCCTTTGGGTAGATCACACACTCCATAAGGTTTCCTTGGGTGATTCCCCATTCCACCCGGTTTATGGCCTAGAGCTTGTATTCCCTGTGCACCTTAAGATCCCAACACTCCAATTCATCAACACTTTCTACAAAGAATGGGATCGACGAGAAGCTTTCTTGGCTGAATTGCTCCATTTAGAAGAGGTATGTGACCACGCTGTTGAAAATTTTTCCAAGCATTGGGGTGTAGTCAAGAGATGATTTCATCGACAAGCCAAAGTTAAGGCCTTCTGAATTGTTGATCTAGTCCTATTTGGGACAAGGCCCATGAGAAGAAAGGGGGACATGAAAATTTTGACAAGTTCTGGCTTGGCCCCTTTTAAATTGTTAAAATCTTGGTGATAATGCTTTCCCTTTAAAAACTTTGTGGTGAAGACATCTCACTACCTATCAACAGGTAGCACCTAAAGCATTATTTCCTTTATTAAGCTCTTTTGAGATGGTTCCCTGTAAATATTTGCATATAGGTTAGTTTAGGTTGCTTTGTTTCCTTGCTTTTTAGTCTCACATTGCTTTTGGTTTTGGTTTGTCTCCCAACTTTTTTGTTTTGCTGAGGGTGTCTTTTGTTCTTGTTGCGGTGGTCATGCTTGTTCAACGAATGGTTCACTTTGTTTTCCATTGCTTGTGTTCCTTGGATAAACCTTCATTCTTAACTATGAGTCTCTTATCGCTTTCATGGGGAAGTTTCCTCATTTGAACTCAAGCTTGACTTAGAACTCGACCCTTCGTTGAATATTTTCACATTCATCTTGGATCCTGCACGAATGCACACTAATTGTTTTTGAGGAGCTATATGATAGTTGTTATGAAGGTGAGGCAAGTGAAAAATATTAAATCTACTCTAGTGACCACTGTGATTCCAAATCCATGGTAAGCTTTGATGCTTACATAGTTGAGCAAAAGAAAAGAGTACTAAAAGAAATATCAGAAAGAAACAAAAGAAACAAAAGAAAAGAGAAAATATCAAAATCAAGAAACTGTGTGGGTGTGTGGATAACTCTACTGGGGCTATGGACGCTTGGCTAGAAGTAGAGCAATATCTATAGGATCATAGTGACAACTCCATCAGGGCTATGGATGTCTGATTGGTAGTGGGGAAATGTCTAGGTTACTTTTGGAGTTAGATAATTCATGTAGCTTGCTTAGCCTAATTAGCAGTTGTCGGTGTAGTCTCTAAGGATGGGAAATGAATTCACTTTGCTCACACACTTTTGAGGTGTCCCTTATTTGATTCAGCCAAGGATCTTGTTCTCCTTGGAGGCCCTAGTTCACTTTTGGAAACCAGCCCCTGGCCTACGGAACCAAAGATTTTGGGTTCAAAATGAGTATTTATCCTTGGAATGCTCATAAGCATTCTCCAATGGAGTCACCATTTGTTGTGCCTATAACACACATGCCCTATTCGGAATGGGGACCCTCTTTCTTTTCACTTTGCTAGGTTTTTTTGTCATTGCTTCATTTTGTGTGCCCCTTGTTTTTTGTTCTAACTAGTTAGTGAGACTTGAAAGAGCCATTTCAAGTTGACCATATTTTTCCTCCTCAAATTTTCAAAGGATTTTTTCTTTTGTGCAAATCCCTTGGCAGTTTTCCTTCACTCTTTAGAAATGACATCTTCGGACCCCTTCGGGCCGCCCCTTGTGGGTTTCCTTAGCATTTTTGTCATCCAAATGGTCATCATCCAATGTCCTTCCACATCCCAAGACCCACATCCACGTTTTATGTTTCATCACTGACAGAGCAGCCAAGTCTTGACTGCCATCTTCCCCACAAACTCTGCCTCTCTCATGGTCGTTATCAAAATGACCATTCACCCACCTTCAGGCCTGTCATACTCACATTTATGAGGGGAATTTAATGAGGGAATGTATATAAATAGCCAACTCTGGACTATCCTTTTCATCTGCTAGTTGTTCAGAAATGAGTCAGAGCCCTTTGCAAACATTGTCGTCATGCCCGTTGAGTGCATTTGTTGGTTTGAGACCTTTTCTAACTACTTGATCATTCACCTTAATCGAGTCTTAAAGGTTGGTTTTCCGCTGCACACCCCATTTCAAGTTTTCTTTGAAATTCCATTATAATTTTTTAAAACTCTAAGTGTAAACTTGAAACCAACTAAAGCAGTCCTTGGCACACAAAACCCACTTCTTAGAATTTGAAAGTCCATTCAAAAACCCTATGTGAATGCCTTGCAGGATGAGCTCCCTGTGGCCATTCTTGGGCTAGGGCATTCGCTCCTTGCAAGCTGACAACCATAGCTTTTTCGTTAGTATTCCTTTGAAAATATTTGAAATTTTGACACAGTGTTAATCCCTGTCAGGTTCACCCTCATGAGAGTTCCCCTCAAATTTTCCATCTCAGACTTGAGCAAAGTCCATGAACACAAAACAAAGATCCTCTAACCTTCTCGGATCTACAAGCTCATACTTTCATCGGCAGAATGCTTATTGACCCTCACCATTCCAAATGGCAATCCAATCGTGACCTCACAGTGTGCAGATCCCACTCCATTAACTGCTTGTCGAACTTAAACATGGAAAAAATACCTTTACTCACAAGCTCATTGTGGGTCCCCTTCTATGCACTTCTGCTCGTGAGATTCCATCTAGACTCTGTCATTTTCAATAGTTTTTGCCACCCGTCCTTCTGCTCATTGGGCTTCATAGCCTAATCTGTCATCTTAGCCTGAAATCAAAGAATCTCTTCACGTGGGGCACTGCTATCTATTCACATTGTTCAAAACATCCATTCTTGACGACAAAATACCCAAGCCCTTCCAACTGTCGGGTTTTGATTGCTTCACTTCTATTTGTTCCTCCAAAGTGACCAAGTGTTCCTTGCAGGCATCACCCCACATAATTTTTCCCACAGACCACTGTGGTGAGTCCACCATTTTAAACAACTTTTACACAATGACTTTCCATAGTGTAAGTCCCGAGCCCCCCATATCCGCCTGTATTCCAAAACCAAATTATCAAGTGCTAAACTTGAAGTGGACCATCACTTGCGGGCCTCCACTGGTAGAACTTCATCAAGATCTAGCCATCCCAAATAGAAAATGGCATCCATAAGTCCACTATGAGTGACATGACCTCCCCTTCTCCTTCAGACTATTTGATAATAAAAGAATGATGTTGAAGCCTCTATGAACCTAAAGCTGTAGAACTCCTATGTCAAAATTCCATTTAGCCTTTGCCATTTCGAACATCTATAACCTCACGTCTACCTACACCTTCCAACCCGATAGGACTTAAACACTAAATGAATTGTGATGTCATCCTCCAAGACTATGGGTTCTGCAAGGTAGAATGCCACTTGTGGGATTGCATCCTGCTAGTTCTATTTTAAACAATGGAGCTCAAAATGGCTAAGTTACTCAGTGCTTCCACCTGCCTTAGACCCATGCAACCAAAGAGTGAACTTAATAACTGCCATTCTTCAAATTAACTTTGACCCACATGCATAAATGATTTGTCCTCCTCAGTGGACCTGATCAAATCTTGAGGTGAGAGAAACCCTACGGACCGTTGTGCCCTGTTTTCCATCTAGAATATCCATCAACATAGGGAAGTCCACACCCTAAGGCCTGCATGGCCATAACTCCCCAAAAGAATGACTAGCAATGATCTAGAGGATATGTTAAGATCTTTAAATGATGGATTATATGATTTAACGCTATTTTACAAGGTTTTGGCTAACACTCTTTATGTTTCTATGCTTTAATATGCTTACAGCCTTCTCATTTGCAAGATATATGGAACTAGCTGCAAGACCCTCTAAGGCAACCATGTAAAAGAACAAAGGAAAAAGAGCAGCCAAGACCCCTAGAGGTAAAGAAGACAAACATCAGATGAAATATAAGTTCCAAGGGGAGCCCATCAACTCCTACATTACTGTTGATTTGAAGGAGGTCTCAGACACCAATCTGGGACACATAGACATAGATGAGTTCAAGCAGAGAGTCTAGATCAACCCCACAACTAAGAATGCTAGAAGAATTAGAAGAGTGGGTTGGAAAAGGCTGTCGGGTTCCCTCCTTCCATCGTTGCTCTCGATCTTGTAATGGCTTGCAAGGAGGCATACCAAGAGGAAACCAAAACAATTGTGGATAAGGATGGAAATATACTAGTAGATCTATCTACCAAATCAATAGGAAACTCCTTTCACATCCCTACTTTCAGAGAAATGGAAGTGGCAACAATAGAAAATGGTAAGGCCACATGGGTAGAAGATCCCCTCAAATGAAAAAAATTGATTAGTCAATACTGGTTGAAGGATACGAGGGGAGGTGCAAACAAAGTGCTTCAAGAGCTCTACTACAACAACTTCTATGAGGACTGCCATGATCTGGTAACCCTACTAAGCAGGGTCATGGGCATTCCCACCACAGTGTTCTTCTAAGAATGGATGCTATACTTCGTAGAAGAAATCCTCTGTGGGAAGACCAAATTCTATTGGGCTGGGATAATCAACAATTGTATGCATGAGCAATTTGTGGCAGTCAAGAAGACTTCTTGGTTCTACATGACAACTTACTTGGTCTACTTGCTATCTAAAAAAATATAATACAAAGGTATATTTGTGGCTCCCGATGAGGAATCGGGGTGAGAAATGAAGGTATATGACAAATACACCCAGCTCCAGTACATAAACTACAAGAAGGATTATCGCCAAGTCAATGATGCTTTCATTGGCTACATTATCAAATTGCTTGGGGGTGACTTCAAGAGAAGGGTCTCCCACAATGTTAATGCATTCATCAATAGATTTGGATTTTTATTCATTCAATTCCCCAAGTTCACCTACATCAGAACTGAGGGATTTTCAAAGAAGCCATACAAGTTGCCCCAGTATCCAAATGATCGGATGGTGCTGCTAGAGGTATCCAAACAACTGCAATGCGCCCATGTACTCTTGAGTGAGAAACATCGAGTAGGGATTCCTTATCCCATCTCATTTGGCCAGGGCATGTACTCTCTTCCCGCATCCTAATGCACAAATTATTCAGAAAAGGAACTTACAGAGTACAACTTGGAACTTCACACTGCCAAGCCCAGAATGGATCCCTATAGAAAACTAAAGGAGGTTGGAGCGGAGTTCTCCCACATGCATAATGTAGAGAACTTTTGGGACAGCTAGAAGGATGACAAAGAAGTGTGAATGAGGTACTATATGCGCATGACAGCGTACTTTGTCAGAATAGTCAAGCTCTTCCCAATGTCGGATCAGGTAATGGAAGAAAGGATACAGTGGTTCATCTACGATACAACGTAGTGGCCAACCTACCACAGACTTCCATTGATTGGAATGAACAAGAGGTCAATGACCTCGATATCTTGATGAAGCTCATGGAGGCACAGACAAGGGAATGGATCAAGGGGTAGATTTCCCAATTGTAGCAACAAGGAGTCACTTTAACATATAGTGAACTCGAAGAGGAGACCAAAAGTGGGACTAAGGGTACAACTACTACTGCTACCCCTTCTAGGGAAACTTCATCATCTCCACCCAATATGCAGTCCAGAAAGAGAAAAGAGGTGGCTAAACAGCAGCCCAAGCATAAAGTTTATTCTAGGAAGGCCTCGGAGGGTGAACCCTCCAAGAAAAAAAAGAAGACCGATGGATTTGAAGAACTGCCACCCATTCAAGAAGACCCACTCCATGAAGGAGAAGAAACAAAAATGGAGGTTGAGTAACTAAAATCCCCACTCGCTACCTCTATAATTGTTGCTACTACCATCATCACTCTTTGACCTATTTCCTAGGCGATGGTTGCCTCTTCTCCACCCGCAGTGGACATATCAATCCAGCTCGCTTCCACCCCGCTGACTACAAAAATAATGGTTATAGACTCATCTTCAGCCACAACCTCTCTACCTTCTTCCTCCTCAATGTCTCCATCCACAAGCCTCCCTTTAGAAACAACAACCACCACAATTCCAACCATTACACTCCCAAAGTCACTTGCTAGACATATGAAGAACATCCCTAAAGAGCTTTCAGGTGTACTCCTAGATCCAAATGTGCAAGTTTCTTTGGAAAGATCTATTGCTAGATTACCAATTCCTCCTCTTCCTAAGCCACCAAAAATGGAGGCAACAATGCTAATATCTGAAGAATTGGAAAGGAAAACATAAGAGGCAGCCAAGGACTTGGAAGAAGAAGCCGATGACTATCATGAGCATCCCGAGTATCAACCCTTGATAATTGATGAAGTAGTCTAAGAGGGAGAAGAGACAGGATCATCCAAGGAGGGTGAAGAGGATGCTGACAGTAGATATATAGTGGAGTCCTTCGACCCAGACCTCTAGGTAGAATTGGCCCAACAACTAAAAAATGTCAAGGAAGAAGTTGAAAGGTAGCCCTTTGATAAAAAAAGGATATAGATGATAAAATAGGGGAAGACATTGAACCTCCAATAGGGGAACAGGATAAAATCCCCAAGCATGATGAAGAGAATGAAAAAGAAGAGAAAGAAGAAGATAAACTTGGGGAGGAGGCTAAAACCAAGAAAAGTCCAGAGATAGAGCACCATAAAGAGCAAGAACATGAGCAAGAAGAAGAAGAAAAGACATTTGAAGGAGAGGAAAGCCCTATGAGGCATACAACCACAAAATCCCCAATACAAGATACAGTGTTCATCTGGGACTCTGATGAAGAGGAGGAAGACACAAAGACAGAGCAAGAAGCTCCAAGTGAATAGAAATTGAAATCAGGGAAGATGAAGAAGGTGAACATGAATCAACAAAAGCAGAGTCCCAGATGCCTGAATTTTTGGAGAAGCATCTTGAAAAGAAAAATCCAACTTCCAGAGATTTAAAGGCCAAACTCGAAGCTATCCTATCCCAAAAACATATCAGCACAAAGAAAGAGAAAGGACCAAATATCATATCTCGATTGACTGTGGATGCCTCTGAATTGAGAACAGTATAGGTAGCTATGCCCGTGGTTGGAGAAGAAGGAGTTAGCTATAATATTTCCACCATCAACTTTGGGACACTACTAGAGAGAAAAAATAGACCATCTCCAAGAATCTATTGCTATGGTTGTGCATCAAATGCACAAAGATAATTCTTCGAAGGAGGAGATGAAAGCACAGATAGAGGATCTTGTGACTTACATTCAGCAATGGTCGTCAGTAGAAGAGCTTCCCACAACATCTTTTTCCCCACTGCATCTGTTATCCAAGGATCACATTGACAAACTAGAGAAAATAAAGAATTGGACAAAAAGTAAAGAAGATTGGTTCTGGCACGTGTTCTACGCTGGAAACATGGGCATTAACTATGCTATCAAGATAGCCAATAAATTTGTGGAGGTGCAGAAATTTCTTGAAGCCACAAGGAAGTTCTACACCAACTTCCTTGAGCTCTACATGATTACTTATCCTAAGATTGAGGCAATCCTTAAAATGCCTAAGAGAACATGGGAAAAGGAGCTTGCCCTGCCCAAAGATGATCACTGGCTTGTAGAAGCATGGAAGATGGGCCTCGACCATAGAAAAGAAGTGTTAGAACAAGTGCTCCAAGAGGTAAATCTTGATATTGACTGGGCTAAGGAAGTTAGGGTAGCTTGTGAGGAATACATAAAACTACTAATAGATTATGACGTCCCCGCCATTGAGCTAGACCCAGATAAAATAAAGCCTTATTTCAATAAGGTGCAGGATGGAACTCCAGGCAACCTCACAATGGACTTCATGAGTTTTTTTGCTTGGGCCTTCACCCAATCTGAATAGGTCAGGGACAATACGTCTAAATGTAACAAAGATTGGGACACCCTCACCAGCCGATCCAGGAAATGGAACTTCCAAGTTATTCAATCCAATATAATGGAGTGGAATCAGCTCTAGGAATTGATCGGCAAGTTCATAGAATATGCTAGTATCAAGAAACTAGAAGAAAACCTAGTAATTGATGACGAGTTCCTCACAAAGTAGTTGCAGCAAGGAAATCCACTAAAAGATAAAAGAGCAACAGTGCTGCCCCACTAGAGGAAAAAATAGGAATGAAAACAAAAAGTAATTTTATATTGTAAAATATTTGGGGGTAGGTGAAACCCCAATTTGTAGTGAATCTTGGTCGTACAATGCAAATCAATCTTGTTCATTCATTTTGCTTTCTAGACACTATAAATAGGGAGTCTCCTCTCATTTTCAAGAGAGAGTTGAGTTGTTGTAAACACATGTTGCTAGAATTTTAATAGAAGTTCATTGATTTGGTGCATTCATGAGTTCCAAATTTGTGTTTCATGACTCTTCTTCTCTTAGTTAGTGAATCTTAGTAGATTAAATTTGTTGTTCTATATGTTTTCAGTTAGCTTTAGTAGATGGTTAATATTGTTCATTGGTTTTGAAGAATTCTACTATGTTGATGCCCTTCCATGTTCATTTTTTGTTGTTGTTTATTGATGATAAACTACAGTATAAAGCTAGTATGAACATTATATGAATGTTCTAATCAAGTTATATCTCTTTTTCATGCTTTATGGTGAATTAAATATTGAAAATCTCCAGACCTTAGAAGATTGCACAAGTTTTATTATTTGATGCTAAAAAACTTCAATATTTTTAGGAATAGCAGTAGACTTACAAATTCCAAAATTGCACAAATTGAAAAGAAAAGATTAACTGTAATTAAATGCACTGATTGGTAACTCAATAATTGATTAAGAATGAGTATAAAATATATCAAGAGATGAGCCTTCTAGAATGGCAACTACCAACTAGAAAATAGGCAAAGCATTCCCAATACTTTGAAAGTAATAATCCACCCAAAATTGCAACAGGAGAGGAGGCTTATTTAAGATCCTTGAGAAATGTATTTCCTAATGTTCCCTTGTTCTTAAATATCTCAATTCAATTTAATCCAAAGAGTTCCATGAAATGCTTTATCTAAAAGAAAGAAAGAAAAAATTCAATTGGTATTCCATGAAATGTTTCCTAAAAAGATTCCAATATATTTAATCTTTTGATTGGAACAACTCAATTAAGAAAAGTATACATAATATTCACAACACTTGCAAAACATAATATTCATAGTAGATGAAGTAGTTAACTTCTTGACACATTATCATACAAAAATTTATCTTGAATAGTCATTAAAATTTTCATAGAATAATCCTCATAGTGTAGAATGAATTGTTATGTTCTTGATCCATCAAGATATAAACACATCAAAAGATGTATATGTCAACTTTTTGCAATATTATTTCTTGTATAGGAAATTGAATTAGGAGAAAGAAAGTTATAATTTATAATACAAATAAGAAATGGACTCAATGGTGGAAACTTTATTTATCACACCAAATAATAAATGTACATGAGAGCATCACTTGTTTCTCTTAGATTCCAATTCAAGCATAGTAAATTATTTCAATTCAAAATGACAAAATTCTTCACAATCAAAGTGAATTGAGGAAAAATAAAAAATTTCTAAGTTCCACCATTACACTCATTTACAATTGGTTGTATATTATTGTAAGGGAAAGGAGGATAATTAAAAAAAATCTTGCACTTTCTAAACTTGAGGATGATCATATGATTTTTGTGTGGAAAACTTGGACTTCTCAACCATCGTGTGTATGTTTCTCTTTTTTATTGTTTTGAATTTCATCATAAGGGATCAAGCTGATTAAACTTAGCTTGGAGTGATTCCACATGTTTGGGTGTTTGTTAGTGTGAAAGGGGTACTTTATCTAACTAGTTCATTCTTAGCTAATTCTCCACTAAATTCATGTTCACACTAGCTTAACTTTACATAGGGATAAAGTGGTTGAACCTTTAATGACATGAGTTGTCACACCTCATAGGATGCCAACACATGTCATAATCTGGTTGCATCTATCTCTCCCATTGGCCTATATAACCAAGGAATTTCCTTTGTAATTCTCAATTCTCAAGCTGAATATAGCTTTGCACTCTTGAGTGGAATACTTATGCAGCCAAGATAAGGAGGATCCTCAAAGAGAACAATTTGAACCATGCAACAAGAGTAACACAATGAAAGAAACACATAATATGGAGGAAAATTTAAATACAAATAATCTTATTAACATAAATCTCAGTAACAAATGGCTGGCAACATCCGGGCTTACATATTTGGCTCATAGACCTAATATAACATGCTTGAAATTACAAAATTCCAATATGCTTCAATATGTGAGTGAAATCAACCTGATATTCTTCTATATAACATTCATTGTATTTCTTAATGATCTATTACAAGTTTTATATCACATATGTGGGTCAAGAAGCATCTGTGTTGGCCAAAGATAATTACAATCACCAATGGAGGGAAATGTAACGTGCGCATGAATAGGTCGGTCTCAAATTTTAATTACTCCATCAACAAGTGCATAGGATGAAGTGTGGACCTACAATGAATGTCAGAAACACTCCAAATAAAAATTTGAATCACATCGTTGAGATCTGGAAGCCATGGGAATGATCCATGAATGATCCAACTAGCCATTTGGTTTGAGCATTATTCTAGTGTCGGTTCAAGAAACTGCCACTTATTTTGGAAGCAATAACTTTTCAGAAAAAGATCCAATTGCACTCAAATCTTGGAATGAGGAATATGAACAAGTCCATCATGTACACTTAGATCTGCAAGGTCTAGTGAGCAAATATGACGAATCCACAAATATGAACAGTCTACCTCAACCTGAGAAATCTAAGAAGAATCTTCCACTAGTCTACCCTTCCATTTCACAAGATATTCTTTATACTTCCTTCCACGAGTTTTCCTTTCATCCCTGGTATCCAGAATCTCTTCAATCTCATCTAACTATTGTTTTAGAAACTGATTCTCCAATTATTCCTTACTGTCTTCACTAAACTCTGCTTCATGGTACTAATGTAGATCTGAAATATTGACTATAGGTGATATAGTCATGCCATTCGGTAACTCCACTTCATATGCATTTCCTGAATCAAATTTATTGAAGATATTAAAAGGTCCAAACTTTCTCATCTTCAGCTTGTTGTGTGTGCCAACTGGAAATATTTCCTTTCTCAAGTATACCATCACTTCATCTACAACTTTAAATTCCTTGTGTCTCCTATTTTCATCTTCTTTCTCCTTGTACTTTCAGTTCATGTCTTCCAATTGTTGTTTCACTTGAGTATGCACTTTCTTCATGTGTTCTGCAAATTCTTCTACTTTTATACTCTTCTTGTCTTCCATACTGATGTCTCTCAACTCTGATATACCTCTAGGATGAAATCTAGTAACAATCTCAAAAGGTGTATTTCTAGTACTTTTGTTCATTGAATTATTGTAGGAAAACTCTGCTTGTGCAAGGACCAAATCCCAACTTCCAATCTTTTCTCAAACAAAACATCTTAGAAAATTCCCCAAACTCTTGTTCACTACCTTTGTTTGTCCATTTTTCTATGGGTGAAAAGTAGAATTGAATTTCAAATCCATCTTCAACTTCTTCCAAAGTGTCCTCCAAAAGTAATTGACAAACTTTACAACTCTGTCTAAAACAATACTCTTAGGTAATCCATGCAATCTGACCACTTCCTTGAAAAACAATACATGTACTGCATATTTTTTCTTCATACAAGGTATGAAATTTTCCATCTTCGAGAATCTATCCACCACTACAAATAAAGAATCATTACCTCTTTGTGTCTTCAACAATCCTAGTATGAAATCCATGCTTATGTCTTCCCAAGGTCTCTCCAGAACTGTCAAAGGTTTATACAACCCAACATTTTGACTACTCCCTTTTGTAACTTGAAAAACTCTACAACTCTAAACAAATTTCCTAACATCCTTATGAATTTACGGCCAAAAATAATTCTCACTCACCAATGCTACTATCTTGTCAACTCCAAAGTATCCTTCCAATCCCCCACCATGCTTTTCTTTTATCATATTTTCTCTCATCGAACTCTGGGGTATACACAACTAACTTCCTCTGAACAACATATCCTCCTGTATGAAATAATCCAACCACTAACTCCTATCCTTCAAAACTGGTTCTTTACAAGCTCTCCAAGGTTCTAAAAAATATAGGTCTTCCTTATACAGGTTCTTCAATTCATCAAAACCTAATACCTCCACTCTCATTTTTGTCAAAAAATTCCTTCTACTCAGTGCATAAACAACTCTATTTGACTTTCCACTTATATGCTTCAAAACAAAAGTATAACTCTGTAAGAACTCTACCCATCCCATGTGTCTCTGATTCAACTTACCCTGACTGTTCAAGTATTGCAACACTTGATCATCTATATACAACACAAACCCCTTAGGCAACAAATAATGTCTCCAATTTTTCAAGGCTTGAACTATGGCATAGAACCCCTAATCATACACTGAATATCTCCTCCTACAATCATTCAACTTCTCACTGAAATAAGCTACATGTCTCCCTTCTTGACTCAACACTACTCCAATTGCACTTCCACTTGCATCATAGTCTACTTGAAATACCTTATTGAAATCCAGTAATGCCAATATTGGTTCCTCTATCACTTTCTACTTCAACAACTCAAAACCATGTTCTTCTCTAGATGTCCACTTAAAATCCTTCTAATCTCCTCTCATGGTCTTTGCCATAGGACTACAAATAGAACTGAAATTCCTAATGAACTTTCAGTAGAAACTAGCCAATCCGTGAAATGATCTAACCTCTCCAACGCTCTCAGTTGTAGGCCACTCAACAATCGCTCTTACCTTCTCAGGATCCATCTTCAATCCATCCACAGATATCACAAATCCTAGATATACCAGCTCTTCCTTCATGAAACTACACTTCTTTATAATGTTTATCAACAACTGCTCTTCTCTCAACCTCTGCAAAACTTGTCTGATATGCAACAAATTTTCTTCCCTAATCTTACTAAAAATCAAGATGTCATCCAAATAAACAATCATAAACTTACCCAAGAATTTCTTCAATACTTCATTCATCAATCTCATGAAAGTACTCAATGCATTTGTCAATCTGAAGGGCATCACCAACCACTCATAAAATCCTTCATTTTTCTTGAATGTTTTCTTCCACTCATTTCCTTCTCTAATCATGACCTGATGATATCCACTCTTCAAATATATCTTTGTAAAATATCTAGCTCCACTCAAACAATCCATAATGTCATATATCTGGGGCAAAGGAAATCTATACTTCACCATAATCTTGTTTATAGCTCTAGAGTCTGTACACATCCTCCATTCCCCATCCTTCTTCGATGCTAACACATCAAGTACAACACAAGAACTTAAAATTTCTCTGATCAAACCCTTCCTCAACAACTCTTGCACTTGTCTATTCAATTCTTCATTCTCTGTAGGTGTCATCTGGTGTGCTACTTTATTAGGAAAACTAGCTCCAAGAATCAGATCCATGCAATGACTAATACTCCTTACAAGTGGCAATCCATCAAGTACATTATCTAAAATGATCTCATCATACTCTATCAACAACTCCTTTATCTCTTTTAGGTGTTCTACATGCTTCAAATATTCAAAATTCTTAGGAATCAAGGAATAACACACATTATCATGTCTCAGTCCATCAAGGAATCTCTTCCATCAACCAGGAAAATTCTAGCATTTGTACAAATCTCAACTTTAGGAACATCTTCCAAGGGTAACAAATTCTACTTCATCCCATTAGCAACAATGGTGTATATATTCCTTCTTCCATCATGAATATCCCATCTATCATACTACCAAGGTATTCCGAACAAAACATGACATATATCCATAGGCATGATATCACACAACACTTCATCATGGTAATTTCTTATCTTCAATTTCACCAAACATTGTTCACTTACCAGAATCTTATTCTCATCCTGAATCCAAGCTATCTGATAGGGCTTTAGGTGTTTCAATATTTTGAACTTCAATTTGGTCACCATCTCTTTAGAAACTAGGTTCTCAGAACTTCCACTCTCGACAATCACCTTGCAACATTTACCCCCTACCTTGCATTGAGTTCAGAACAAATTATTTCTCTACAATGGCTTCTTCTCAAACTTGTTTTGACATAATACTCTCCTATTCACCAATACTTCTCCATCTTTCAGTTTGTTAGATGATTCAACATGATCTTCCTCAACAAAGGTTGTTCTTCTATTGTTCTTTGCCTCCCTGCTTGTCTCTCCTTGATTACATTCAAATGCTCTATGTCCTTCACCACCACATTTAAAACAAGTTCCCTTGAATGTCCTTTTCTCCTGTCCTCTATCATCCTTCCTCTAACCTTAATTTTAGTAACCATCATATCCTCCTGTTCTATAAGAATTTCTATCACCTCTATGATACGAATTGTCAATCTTACTAACCTCTGTATCCTTATTCTGGTCTAGAAAAGATCCTCTTCCTCTCTGAAATCTTCCACCTTTTCCTCTTTGTCTCTGCTCCTATCTTTTATTTAGCTTCTCCTCTACTTTTAGGGCACACTAATATGCCTCCTCCACACTCTAAAAATTTATCAAACTAATCTCATCTTGTATAGATGACCTCAAGCCATTCACATATCTGGCTACTTGCTCAATCTCCTCCTCTGAGTGTCCATATCTGATATTCAACTTATAGAATTCTTTAGTATACTCTGTCACACTCAACTCCTATTTCAAATTTTGCAACTTTCGAAACAAATTGATCTAATAATCTGAAGGCATAAACTTTGTCTTTAGCTTATTCAGCATCCAATCCCATGACTCTATCTTCTCTTTCCCTCTTCTCTGCCTATCTGTCTGCAAATGTTCCCACCAAAGGGATGCATTTCCTTTCAACTTTGTGCAAGCAAACTTCGCCTTCTTATCTTTAGTGGTACCTTCAAATTCAAAATATCTTTCCATTTTTGTAATCCAATCAAGCAATTCTTTTGAATCCAACTTACCATTATAATTCAATGGATTAAAATGTGGTATGGTGTTAACCCTAGTTAGGGCTCCTATGAAACTCTCTTCTTCCTGATCAAGGCTAGGCTGATTTCCTCTTTCTCTTTCTTCATGTTCTACTTCTTCATCACTCATATCATCAACTAGTTGACCTCTTCTCTGGGTCATTTTGACTACATCTAATCTAGCAGTAATTCCTCATAACATCTCCATTATCACTTGGTCTGCATTTTCATGCACTCCATTTCCTCTACCATTTCTTCTTCCTGCCATCTTTACACAAGTCCTCTGCAGCTATAGGTCAAATCCTCAATCCGCCACCCCACAACAAATATTCAACAGGACTCTGTGAATTATGACAACCTCACATGGATTGAGTCTCACTCTGATACCATCTTACATAGCCACAGTAAGGAGGATCCTCAAAGAGAAAAATCTGAAATGTGCAGCAAGAGCAACACAACGAAAGCAACATAGAATATGGAGGCAAATGCAGATGAAAATAATCTTATTAACAAAAATATCAATAACAAACGGTTGGCAACATCTCGGCTTACATATTTGGCTCATAGGCCTGATATAACATGCTCAAAATTACAACATTCCAATATGCTTCAATATGAGAGTGAAATCAACCTGATATTCTTCTATCTAGCATTCATTGTCTTTCCTAATGATCTATTAAAAGTTTTATATCATGCCAACCAATGGACGGAAATGTAATGTGCACATGAATAGGTCAGCCTCAAATTTGAATTACTCCATCAACAGGTGCATAGGATGAATTGTGGACCTACAATGAAGGTCAAAAACACTCCAAGGAACGATTATAATCACACTATTGAGATCTACAAGCTACAGGAATGATCCATAAATGATCCAACTAGCCATCAGGTTTGAGCATTATTCTGGCGCCGATTCAAGAAACTACCACTTATTCTAGAAGTGATAACTTGCCCGAAAAAATCCAATCGCACTCAAATCTTGGAATGAGGAAAATGAACAAGTCCACAATGTACACTTAGATCCGCAAGGTCTAGTGAGAAAATATGATGAATACACAAACATGAACTAAGCAAGAATAGAACAAGAACAAATCTGAAAGAATTTTTTTTGGTTGATGCAAGATTTCCAATAACCAAGGATGCTCCTACATGAAATATAGTTTATTCCTTCTTATATTTTTGGTTTTGCTTTCCTTCAGTCATTAGATTCCTAGGTAGGCTAATTAGAAAATCTCACATGGTATCAAAGCTAAATTTGAGTTGTGGGTTAGCATTCCTTTAGGAAATTTGAGTGTTGAGAAAAACTAAGTATGATCTTCTCTTGCATCCTCGAATGATCTGGAGAATCAAAAAGGTGTGAAAAGAATATTAGTTTCTAGGGGGTTCATACATTGACTTGTCAATTACAGGTCTTCTGAAGCTTCCTAGAGAGATTCTGAACTCACTGTTGAATCCAGAGCTGTTAGTGTAGGTTTTTTATTTTCCTTATGTTAGGGAATATTTATTTTTCCTACACACATTATTAAGAATACCTTAGGTTATAGGAGATGTGGTTTATGTGAGGACACATGGTGTAATCCATCGGTTACATGTGTTGCTCCCACTCACACTTAGGTGGTTGAGTTTCACACCCTCTTTTGGCCTTATATGCCACCTCACAAAACCACTCATTTGTCTCTTTCTGAGTAGGTTATGCCACCTATTTGGCATTTTCCAAGTAGGCATAACTCCCACCTAATTTGGTTATTTGGGAGTTATTACCCCTCTTGGAATTATTTGCCCATATTGTGCTATATAATCAGCACTCACCTCTCCCTCCTATCTAGTCAAGATGAGTTCTTATTAACTCAATCAATTCAAAGGAGAGTTGAGGCATATTGTATCATTTAGTGTGTGATAATAACATCATTTTGTTATTGCACTATATTCTTGCATTTTATCTCTTGTTGCTCTCATGTGGAAGGTTTATCTTGGTTTTGCAGGTGATCCTGGGTGCTCGAGTTCATCAACAACTCTTACAAGAGCAATTGAGACATTCAGATCTGCGCTTTATTTCACTTGAAACAAACATCAGAGGCCAGATGTGCAACAATTTGAAGTCATTGCTAGATCCAGCAAGGAGCCATCATTTCAGAGCATTTTAGGTCAAATATGACCCTGCCATCATGCTCAGAAGGCCTGAAAACCATAAAATCGACTATCAAAACGTTAATTTTAGACAAAGTTGCTAGGTAAGGCAAAAAAAATTGTCCATAAACAATTAATTTAAAAAATATTTTATTTTATTTTAAAATGAAAAAAATTGTTTTAAAATAAATATGATTTTTATTTTCTTGTAATTGCAAATAAAACTATATTTTTTATTTTTTAAATTTTCTTTGCAAATAAAATTATATTTTTGATTAAAAAAAATGCAAAAAATATATATTTAGATATATGTATTTTTGGTTTTTTCTAAAAACAATTACAAACATATACTTCTCTAAATATATTATTTTCATTTTTTTTTAAAGCAACAATTAAAAAAGAAAATTGCAAATTTTTTGAAATTTAAAAAAAAAACATAATACAAAAACATTCATTAAGATTTTTGGTTTTTTAAAACATACAAAAAGAAAACAAATATAAAAAAATTGTGCGCAGGTACCTTGGTACCTGCGGACCACTACGAGCAGTGCAAGCAGTGCATAGTGTTGTACCTTCGGTCTTCGGGCTTAGAAAAAAAAAATTGTAAAGTTTTTTTTTAATAAACTTTTTAAATATTAAAAAATCAAACTTTTTTTTTAAATATTCGTCCTATTAATTTTGCCAACACTTTTATTATTTTTTAATATGTTTTTCATGTTAAAAAATATAATTCTTTACATCTGCCCACCAACTTTGACATTTTATATTTTTTAGTATTAAAATTATTCCAAACTATTAAAAAATATAATAGTAGTTGGCCGACACTTTTTAAGCAATATTTTTTTAATCTTTTTTATATTAAAAAAATATAAACATTTAAAATCCATCATTTTTTCCAAAAAAACATCTGCTGACATATTAAATAATTTTTTAATATTTTTTAATTAAAAAAACATAAAATTTAATTTTGTCAAAGTTGGAGGAGTGTTTGGCGGACAGTTAAACTGGCAGTCAACTAAATTTATCTAGTAGACTTCTATATTTGGCGCAGTTCTAAATTAGTTGGCATATATCTTTTTTTGGAAAACCACTAATTTTTGCAACAATTCCACTAAATTTGGTGGAAGTTTTTCATAGCCCCTCTCCGTTGATGCATTGATTTTCCAAGGCCAACTTTGAAAGTTGTTAACTCGGGCTCTCGAACTCCGAATTCAGTGCAATTTTTTTTTCGTGCTCTATGCATTGGTGAAGACGATTTCAGATTTTGGCACACAAATTTTTCAGAAATTTTTTATTCTTAGGGATGACTCCTCACCATTCTCGTTTTGTAAACTTCAAAGTTGCATAACTTTTGCATACGACCTTGAATCGAGTTGATTTTTTTTTAAAGTGCTTGATTTTTCGTGTACTTCGCATTGTTGTTTATTTCATATGAAATTGTATCAAATGTACACTTTCAACACATGCTCATTTTTTGAGGATTTGTAAAAGCATTGAAATCAAGAAATTTGTAACTGCACTAAATATAAAGTGTCAAATCATTTTTTTTTGTGGGGGGGGGGTGGGTTCTTTTATTGAGTAAAGAAGGGGGGTATCTTGTTGTCTTTGTGCTTGAACCTCTCTCATACTTTGTGCTCTATTTTTCCTTCACTATGGGTACATTTAATTTTCCATTGCTCACACCCTACAACTACAACACATGGCATCAAAATGCATGGAATGCCTTAATGCAAGTAGGATATACACCTTATGTTGAGAAGAAAGTAACTAAACCCACAAATGATAAGGTAAAACTACTTTGGATGTTTGAACATACAAAAGCTCTTGGTTATCTAAGGAGTTTAGTTTCTCTTGATATAAAGTTTCAAATTGAATCATGTAAAGATTCACATGATGCATGGGAAAATTTAAAAATTCTTTATGGTACAACTGATGAAGTTCGTGATTATCAAATTGATAATGAACTATTGGGTCTTGATCCAAAGCCTTTTGATAACATCCAGGATTATGTAACAAAGGTCAATGACCTTAGAGCACAATGTAAATCATGTGGCTTAGAAAAGAAATACATTCAACTTGTCTATAACACTCTAAACAAACTTGGACCTAAATTTGAATCTTTTATTTCTAGCTTTCATACTCATAGGTTTACAATGGGATCTACATTTACTACACCTTCTTTTACTTCATTTTTTGAAATGTTAATGCAAGAACAAGGTAACCTTCTTTCAATGAGTCTTCTCAAGCCTTCACATTCACAAGCTTTGATGGCTAGTCAACCAAAGGGTTAGAAAGAATCAAGGAAATCTAACAACAAACAAAATCAGTTCAAGAAGAAGTCACAAAGAGATCAAGCACAATCATCTTAACAACAAAAGTTTACTCCACGTCCTCTTCAAAGGGTAATTTTCAAAAGAAGGAGCAACCAACTTGTAGCTACTAAAAGAAACCTGGTCATGAGGAACATTCTTGTCATAAGAAGTAGATCAATGAGTTAAAGCATCTTCTTAAAGAGAAACAACATTAATCTGCCTTATTTTGTTGCTCAACAATCCTCTACTCCTTCCAAATTAGGTAAAGGGAAAGCACATGCATTTGTTGTTATTACTGATTCTTCAAAAGAGTGGATTCTTGACTTGGGTGCATCACATGGGTTCTAGTAAAGAACAGTTTTCTTTGTTGGAGCCTTGTTTTGTGCCCCACATTCTCATTGGGGATGATTCTCTAGTGGAAGTCATTGGGAAGGGTTCAATTGATACTGGCAATGGTGCATTTGAGGATGTCCTATGTGTTCCTGATTTGTCAACCAACCTTCTCTCCATCTACCAAATCACTTAGAATGGTAGAAAAGTTGAATTCACCTCATATTTTGTCAGCATCGGGAATCTTGAAGATAATGCACTCCTTGCAATTGGTAAGGCCAATCATGAGTCTCTCCTGTATGCTTTCTCTCATTTTGTACCTAATTCACATTCAACTACATTTATCACCCATTCAAATGTTGTGAGCAAACTACGGCATGAGTAGTTTGACCATCTCAACTACCACTATCTTCAGTAACTCAACAAATAGAATATGGTCATGGGTCTTCCTCAAATCAATTTTTCAGATGGTGTATGTTCAGGTTGTGCCTTGGGAAAACATCCTGAGGAGAAGTTTGACAAAGGGACGGCTTGGAGGGCTTAAGAAGTCCTTGAGTTGGTTCATAGTGATTTGGCGGGTCCTTTTCCATCATTATCTTTCAATAAGGCTCGTTATTTTCTCACCTTCATTGATGATTATTCCAAATACACATGGGTCTACTTTCTTAGACACAAAGTAGAAGTATTTGATAGATTTCAAGATTTTAAGGATTTGGCTGAGAAATAATTCAGAAAGTGTGTCAAAATTCTTTGCACTGATAATGGCAAAGAATTTGTGAACCACCGATTTGAGAAATTTTTTACTCTTGAAGGGATTGATCTTCAACACACTGTTGCCTACACACCACACCAAAATGGTGTAGCTAAGAGGAAAAATAGTTCCCTGAAAGTGATGGTTGGCTACATTATCCATGCTCACTCCCTTTCACCTACATATTGGGAAGAAGCTATCAATTATGCTTCTGAAATCCAAAATTGAGTTCCACATAAGGCATTAAAGGGCATCACTCCCTTCAAAGCTTGGTGTGGTAGGAAACTTGTTGTGGGGAAATTTAGAGTTTTTGGTTCCCCAACATGGGCACATGTTTCTTTAGAGAAGTGCAAGGCCTTGGAACCTCAAAGTCGACCTTGCATCTTTGTTGGTTACCCTGATGGTGTCAAAGGATATTGGCTAATGGATCCTACAGCACATGAGCTCTCCATTGAGTGTAGTGTGCATTTTGAGGAAAGCTCTTCTAGCTCACCCTCTTCTCTTCCTTCCTCCACAATAGATTTAGAGGATTCTGACATCAAGGATTTTCCTCAAGCTTCCTCTAGTCATCAAGTTGATCATGATATTTCATCTTCCTCTTTAGAGAGTTCAAAATCTCCTCCTCCATCCCCTACCATGCCTCGTTGGGCTCGACAAACACTTGATTCTGTAGGAAATCTTGTTGGGGATCCTTCAAGTTCATAGAGGACTCGATCACAACATCAAGACATTCCACATTCCTACATTGCCACTACTTCAGATCCACAATCATTTCATGAAGCATCTAGTATTGTGAGTGGGATTCCACAATGGAGGAAGGGTACAACTCTTTAATGCGGAATAAAACAAGGGATCTTGTTCCACTTCCTAAGGGAAAAAACCTAGCTCGGTGTAAGTGGATCCATTGAACTAAATTTGGAGCAGATGGCTCAGTTATGTTGGCATATGGCTTCTAGTGTTGTCATTGATGGCAACCTAAGTCACTATTCTAATCTGTAGTTCAGGATGTGTTCATATAAGTAGGCAGAGTGAAGAATAGAATATTACCGGAAGATAGAATAAAGAACAGGGTATCTGGTTAGTATTTTGATCTGTATGCTTCACCCAATTATCATTTTGAGTTGTGGATATCCGAGAAGATTGTTAAGCATCTGGAATATCTCATTATCAAGTTTTGTGTTGTCACATCGATCGGTGTAGAAGCTAAGAGATCCGGTAGAATGATTTTCTGCTTATTTGTTCATGAAGGTCAACTTAGTGAATGTGGCATGTCGTGGATATTTGAGGTGTTATTGTTTAAGGTATTTTGTGTTTGGGGATTTTGTTTTGCGCACTCACTATTATGTGGCCAACTTTGATGGGTGTGCATTAAATATTATTTGAGATTTGAGCTGACTATTGGAAAATATTTTCATATTTTGTTGAAGCCGACATGAAGTGATTGAATCCTTAGTAGCGGATATATATAGATCGGTTAATTCATTTTGGTGTGTGAGTGGTGTGTTTGAAGTGTATTGCAATATATTTCCAGTATCAAAATGGTTACAAAGTGATTTTTGCACAATTGCACTTGTGCAGAAGAGGAATTTGTCAAGCCAGTTAAAGCAGAGTAGAGTGAAGTATAGAATCAGATAGAAGGTCCAAAATCTGATCTATGAGCCTAACTAGAACTGTCACCAAGAATTTTTAGATGCTACTTTCTCAGTTCAACCTTTTGATGTAATCTAAATCTTTTGTAAGGCAGTGAACCTTCCTAATTTTGAGCAGTGAGCTCTAGGAAATGTGCCTGAATGCACGTGCATTCCCCCTTTTTCATACTTTTAACAGAGTATAAAATTGTGGATTAACCTCCACCGTGGTTTTTCCCCTAACAAGGTTTCCATGTAAAAATATTGGTGTTATTGTGTTATGATTGTTTCATTCATGTGCTTTCTTCTTTACTTTTGATTAACTACTGTGAATGGTTTAAGATCAGATTTTTATAGTTAAGTTTTTTGGAACATTGATTCACCCCCCCTCTTAGTGTTCCTTGAGTCCAACAATTGGTATCAGAGATAAGTTCCTCTAAAGAAGTTTAACAGCTTGACATGGATCTTGGAAAGAAATGGACTCTGGTGGTCTTCAACAACAGTTTTTGGTGGCACTTGATGATCTTGATCAGTCTAAAGAAGAAGTCTTAGAATTGAAAGCAAATCTTGAAGATGTTGAAAAATTCATTCGATCATTGAAGGATAAAATTAATGAATCAAGAGACAAGAGAAAGGAACTATGTGATCAACTCAAATAGATAGAAAGTAAAAGCTTGGAAAATTTTCATTTGAATCAAACCTTGAAGGAAATAACTGAAGAATGTGAAAATCTTGCTAGAGATAATGCTACCCTAAAGCTTGAAATGGAATCTAAGGTAATGAAGCTAACTAAGGAGATTGAAGGAGGAAAGAAGAATGAGGAAAATCTACCTTAGTCCTTACAGGAAAAATCTGATGAATGCGGTTGAATTAATAGTGGATTCATTCAACTGGAGATTGAACTGCAACAATCCAAAAATAATGAACAAGAGCTTGAAAGATAGATTGTTATTCTCAGAGATGAACTTTCTACTGTAAATGAATACAAGGAGAAGTTTAAGATCAATTTTTCTAAGCTTGATGAGCTAACTAAAGGACATAAAGATGCAAATGACAAGTGAGGTCTTTGATATGAAAAAGGAGAAAGCTTTGGATCTAAACATAAGGATTCCAGACAAAGAAATCAGATGAACAAAGGTGGAAGGTATCTGGTAAGATAACCTAATGGTCATTGCTTTGCTTGTAATAAATTTGGTCACATGGCTACTCAGTGTAGAAGTAAAATAAATTCAAGTAGCCCATTTTTTGGTCAATATTTTAGTTGTAATAAATTTAGTCATAAGTCAATTGAATGTAGAAGCATATCAAACAACTCTGTCAGTAGAAAGAATGTTAAATGTTGCACCTATGGAATATTTGGGCATATTGCTAACCAATGCAGATCGAGAAGAAATCAATGGAATGACTGGTCTAGACAAAGAAATCTTGTGTGTTACAATTGCAATAGATTTTGGTCACATTGCAAAATTCTCCAATAGAAACATGGATAGAAGAGGTCTGGTATACAAAGGAAGAATTTCACAGAAAGATGATAAAGGAAAAGGGAAAGTGATTGTGGAAGAAATAAGAGATTAGATGAAGAAAACATGGGTAAGGAAGCGTGAGTCTACTGAAGGAAATATTCCCACACTAGAATCTTCTTCTAGTAATTCGTCCAGGAATTGACCTCAGGCCATTCGCCTAGGGGGAGTTTTTCAAGAAAAATCCTTTGTTCCCCTATCAGTAGTTAGCACCGAAATGTAGGAGATTGTCAATAGTTGTGCTAATAGTTTTAAAATGCAATAGTGATCACCTGTGTAGAAATTTGAGTTGAAGATCCACATATAAACTTTTCTCTCACTATCTGAGAAAGTAGGGTATCTGAAACACCTAGGGAAAAACATTTAATGCGGTAAAAAGGGTTAGGTGTACAAGTTATAAAAGGCTATTTGGAACCCTTATTTGTCACTTTGCATCGAAGAAGAGTAGAATGAGAACCTCTGCAGCATATTTTTGAAGGAGTGGAGTCTATGTAGTGGTGAATCTCTAAATTCATCAGGTATTTTTAGTTATTTGTGGATTTTCCACTTAATTTGGTGTCCGGAAGAAGAACCTATTCGATATGGAAAGAAAAATGAAACAAATCAAAGGAATGGTGAATTTAGATGAGTATAGCAATGAGAAGTTTAGGGATGTGAGAAATATGTTGTTGGCCAATGAATTAAAATGGCTTGAAGGTGCTAAACACAAAAGTCTGGAAATTTGGAGTGAATTCCCCTATTTTGACAACACAAAAGTTGTTAGGTTTATTCTGGACAAATTAAATGATGACATTCTAACTCTGGATAAACCTTATCACATTTTGAAAGAGGTGATTGGAGTTGTAACTAGATTATGCAATGTTGGGGATATACTAAAAAATAAGTCAATCTAGAACAAAGAAGTTGAAACCTTAACCAAAGTAAATGGAGATCAAAGGGCTCTAATAATTGTGACAGTCAAATATCTGATAACAAGGTACATTGCGCATGGAATTTCATACAAAATATTTTTCAAAAACAAGGAAGGTGCAACTTCAGTAGGTGCAATTTGCATCTCTCACAAAATGATAATGGAAGATTAGGATTTTGACCTATGTGGATTGCTAAAAGATCAACTGATGGAAAATGTGCAATTGACAAAGGAGGTAGATTACCCCTTTAGGTTTGGAACCTTGGTCATATGTCTTGTGATGTATTTTCTAAAAATATTGTTGCTGATCAAAAATGTTATATGGGAAAATGTTAGTATAATTAATTAATTAATTATTACACTAGCATAAGTTAACCTAGGTCATGCATCATTTAGTCCTAGGTTGCATTTTAATAAATCATTTAATAAATAGGGTAATATTCCCTTCCTTGTTTGTAGAAGATAAGATTCCTTCTATAAGATGAGTTGTCCTTCTAGAACTTATCTCAACATTTAATAATTTCTTAGATAGGGTTCACATGTTGTCACATCTTGTTAGATCAAGACACATGGCAACATCTCATGTATCTTAGGTTTTCTCTTTTTCCTATATATTCAGGAAACTTGTTCATTTGTAATATATCCAATATCAATATCAAATCAATCATGTCATTAATATAGAATCTCCATTGTGCATGCCTAGTTGCAACACTTTTTGGGTGGTTGATTATCTTTCCTGGCTCAAAGGTCCTCCATTGAAGACTGCAGCTTCAGGGGCTATGCATCCATAATCTCAACATGGTATTAGAGCTTGTCTAGTGAAACGTCAACCCTTGATCAAGAAAGTTGGTGTGTGAGATTCTTCGCAGGCTTGAAGGTTTCCATTAAAGGCTACTTGACTCCACCCAGAGACCAAGCTGATTTATGAAGCAAATTGAGTCAAATCTGAGCTCTCCATTGTCTTCAGAAGGCCTTGAAACCCTAGGATCGCCTGCCCAATCATCAAAATCGGATACATCAACCTAGGAGCCATTAGAGGTATTTTTAGGGTTTTCAAAATCAATCGTACGATCCATACAATTTGTAGTGAAAAATCATCTCAATCAGTTGTCCTCTAAGGAAAAAAAAATTATACGTAGGCCATTTTGTTTTTTCAAAAAAAAAATCAAGGCATTTTCTATATGTTTTTGGCAAAAAAAATTATTTGGAAATCTCCTATAGTTTCAGAAATAAATAATCTAAGGGACCCTGTGCATCCATAATCACAACATGGTATCAAATAACAGTCAACATAAATATTTTTCTCATCGGTCATTGGTTTTTGTTCTCACTGACAATCTGTATTCTGTCGTTGACCGTTGAACTTTTCGGCATCTCTGTTGGGCCCATGCCGGCCATCCTTCACCAACCATTGTCAGCCCCATCACCGCTGACCCATCCAAGCTCCTGACAACCACTCTTCTCCCCGTCATCAATGATCTATTCCCAGCTAGTACTTTGTTGCCACGGCCGACCGCCGTCATCAAGAGGATTTGTGAGACTCTAGCCACACCACCACCTAATCACCGCTCTGACGCTGCTCCTAGTGGAGCACTTTTTTTTTGCCTTATTTATTGCTTGTAGTCATATGAACGACTAGCAGTTAAGCCTGGGGTACTAAATTTTTGCACCAGTTTAGCCTACAAAGTGCCTCATATAGGCCTTTTTTTCATTTTATCACAACTTTTCACCAGGGTATCGAAAATTGACAAACGAGATACTGTCAGAAAAAGAGTTTCATCTAATTTTTAATGGTACAATCTATTATGTGAAATTTTTCTCACAAATTTTTTTTACAATCAACTGAAGTCAAAACCCTAATCTGGACTCAAAGGCTCGTATCTTCGCAATTGTTCATTATGACACATTCAGTTTTCTAGACTTGACATCACTAGATGGATTTGTTTTAGGTATCACTGACTTGGCTACTTATATAGGTTTGGAGGACATTCTTAAGGGGATATCACTCCTCTATTCAGACATTTCATGTATGAGACTTCTTCCCTGTCATTCCATTCAGGATTTGAGGTATCTTCAGCATCTAGCATTGGATTGGCTGCAGGCTTCTTTTAGTGGTTTTGAAGACACTTCATTCAAGGGGGGCCATCAAGTCTCCATCACATCCATAATATTCATTGCATCACCATCTTTGGATATTGTTCAGCATCAATTTCCGCATCGTCCTGGTTTGTCACCCTCTTCATTGATTGTGGCATCTTCATCATTAGGCAAGGAGACATTTGAGCAGAGTTCAGAGACATCATCAACATCCATCTTCATCCTTCCTTCCTTCAATTCCTATCCAGAGTGGGAAGCACCACTGCACTTGCACTTGGTTTTGTTTCTTCCGAAAGGGAGACAAGTTGTTTGTCGACATTGGATCTCATTTTGTCTTCAGACACTTACCATCTTTGTAGGTGATATCATCTTCTAGGGGGGGCTATGTAGTCTCTCTATTTCCTCCCTATGGGGGGGCTATTGTATTGTATCCATGTGACAGATGGTGTCCTTGGGGGGTATTTGGGAGTCCTCCATCCTTCCCATCCTATCTCACATTTTTTCTTTTTCATATCCTTTTTGGAGAGGGTTTTTGTTCCCACTGGGTTTTCCCCTTTTATCCAGTTGTGGGAGATTTTTTGCATCTTCATGTACATGGGTACCTAACATGGCCTCGTAGCTAGGACCCATCATCATCTTCTTGCATAATCATTGCATTTTTCTCCCTAAGTTGAACTTATGGTGGGGTGTTAGTGTAATTAATTAATTAATTATTACACTAGCATAAGTTAACTTAGGCCATGCATCATTTAGTCCTAGGTTTCATTTTAATAAATCATTTAATAAATAGGGTAATATTCCCTTCCTTGTTTGTAGGAGATAAGATTCCTTCTAGAAGATGAGTTGTCCTTCTAGAACTTATCTCAACATTTAATAATTTCCTAGATAGGGTTCACATGTTCTCACGTGTTATTAGATCAAGACACATGGCAACATCTCATGCATCTTAGGTTTTCTCTTTTGCCTATATATTTAGGAAACTTGTTCATTTGTAATATATCCAATATCAATATAAAATCAATCATGTCATTAATATAGAATCTCCATTGTGCATGCCTAGTTGCAACACTTTCTAGGTGGTTGATTATCTTTCTTGGCTCAAAGGTCCTCCATTGAATACTGCAACTTCAGGGACTATGTATCCATAATCTCACCAGAAAAGAATGAATTGGTTTGCAAACAGATTTATATTCATTCTATAAATTTAGCAGAATATGATCAAGAATATTCAAGTTTCTTTAGAAGTTTGCTAAGGAAGTTTGGAGAAATCAGTATTTCCATTTCAGAAAGAGTACGTGAAGTTGGATCCTCTTGTGGTGAGATGGACAGGAAGAAGAAAAGAGCATAAGAGATTGTTGATTACACTCCTATGACACATAAGACTCCAAAAATTGAAGGGAAAGGTAAAGAACATGTGATTGTGGACATACTAGATAAGGAATTCGATGAGTACACCCCAAGGGAAGAACCAGAATCAGTTGAACTAGATGAAGTAATGGCAGAAGGAAGTGAAGAAGAAGGTGTTTTATCTAAAGAAAAGATACTGCAGCTTATTCATGATAAAGATTGGATCCAAAAAATTGATGACATATGGTCTGTTAGACCATCATATGAGTAGGACATGATTAAGAGCACACTAAGTACTTATTTTGTGCAAAATAATATTAGATTGGAGAGTTTGCAGAATGTGTTTCCTAAAGAGATGATTGAATGCATTAAAGAAACCATGGAGTCTAAGTCTTTGGACAAGAAGGAAGGAGAAATAATCCTACATCTAAAGGAGCAGTTCAGGCTATCTCTTACCAAGTTGAAAAGGAAAATGAACGAATTAAGGAAATGCATAAATATTGCAAACAACATCTATAACTATTGCATTCATTGGCTTCATGCAGTTGGGAAATACAAAGATAAATTGGAGAAAATTGAAACTAAGTTGAACAAGATTGGTAAAGATTATAACATGTTCCAGGATCAGGATGAAGCAATCAAGAAAAGGATTCAAGAGTTGCAATCTGAGCATGCAAAATTTGAAATCAACAAAAACAAGCTTATGGACACTTTTTGGAAAGTGGAGGAATTAATCAAATGTAGACTGGAGTAGTTAATTGAGGTTCTAAGGAAAAGAGAGAAATTAGAAGAAGCAATCACAATTCCAAAATCCCTTATCAAAATTATCAGCCAGACATCTGAAAAAAATAGCTTGATTTTAGTCATTGGGATTATAGTAGAAGCTTGGAAGAAATTTCTTCCAGAGATGAAAGATAAGTACAAGATAATTTTCTAACTCGAGTAGCAGTTGTATTTCTTCAAATTTTGATCCAATTTTTGAATTAGTAAGTTTTTGGTTATATTTTGAAGGGGGAGATCCAAAACATGTTTTTCATTGATGTCAAAGGGGGAGGGAAAGTAGTGAAAAATGCCTTATCATTCTCAGGGGGAGTTGTGTTTTGAAATTTTGGACTTTTGGAGAGAAATCATATTTTTGACACTTAGTCACTTTTCACTAAGTGTTGCCATCAATGCCAAAGGGGGAGATTGTTGGAATATGGCTTCTAGTGTTGTCACTGATGGAAACCTAAGTCACTATTCTGGTCTGCAGTTCAGGGTTTGTTCATACCAGAAGGCAGAGTGAAGAACAGAATATTACTGGAAGATAGAATAAAGAACAGGATATCCAGTTAGTATGTTGATTTGTATGCTTCACTAGATTATCATTCTAAGTTAAGTTGTGGATTTTGGGGAAGATTTTTAAGCATCTGGAATATTTCATTATTGAGTTTTGTGTTGTCGCATTGATCGGTGTAGAAGCTAAGAGATCTACTAGAATGATTTTCTACTAATGTGTTTATGAAGTTCGACTTAGTAAATGTGGCATGTCATGAATATTGGAGGTGTTATTGTTTAAGGTATTTTATGTTTCAGGATTTTGTTTGGGGCACTCACTATGTTGTGGCTGAATTCAATGGGTGCGTATTAAATATTATTTGAGATTTGAGCCGACTATTGGAAAATATTTTCATATTTTGTTGAAGCTGACATGAAGCAATTAAATCCTTGGTAGCAGATATATATAGGAGATCAGTTAATTCATTTTGGTGTGAGTGGTGTGTTTGAAGTGTATTGGAATATATTATGAGTATCAAAAGGGTTACAAAGAAATTTTTGCATAGTTACACTTGTGGAGAAAAGGATTTTGTCAAGCCAGTTAAAGCAGAGCAGAGCAAAGTGTAGAATCAAACAAAAGGTCCATAATCTGATCTATGAGCCTAACCGAAACTGTCACCAGGAATCTGTAGATGCTACTTTCTCAGTTCAACCTTTTGAAGTAATACAAATATTTTGTAAGGTAGTGAGCCTTCTTGATTTTGAGCAGTGAGTTCTAGGAAGTGTGTCTGAATGCATGTGCATTCCCCTTTTTTTCATACTTTTAATAGAGCATGAAATTGTGGATTAACCTCCACCGTGGTTTTTCCCCTAACAGGGTTTCCACGTAAAAATATTGGTGTTATGGTGTTATGATTATTTCATTCATGTGCTCAATTCTTTAATTTTGATTAACTAATGTGAATGGCTTAAGATCAAATTTATATAGTTAATTTTTTCTAAACACTGATTCACCCCCACCCTCTCAATGTTCCTTGAGTCCAACAGTTGACAAGTATAAAGCATGAGTTGTGGCCAAAGGTTTCTCTTAAGTACCAGGTATTGACTACACTGAGACCTTTTCTCTTGTTTCCAAAATGAACTCCATTCGCTTGCTACTTGCTATTTTTGTAGCTCATGGTTGGGTTGTACATCAAATGGATGTGAAGAGTGCATTTTTTCATGAAGTTCTACATGAAATTTACATGGAGCAGCCATAAGGATTCATTCAAGATTCTTCACTGGTTTGTAAACTAAGGAAGTCTCTCTATGGCTTCAAAAAGGCTCCACGAGCTTGGTATGCCAAAATGGACTCCTTTCTTCACTCCATTGGGTTCTCCAGATGCCACTCTGATTTGAATGTCTACATCTTATGGCAAGAGGATTCTCTTCTTTTCTTGGCTCTTTATTTTGATGACTTGATTGTCATTGGGAGCACTTCATCCATCATCACAATTGTGAAGAATTCTTTGCATGACAATTTTTTCATAACTGACTTGAGTCTCTTGCACTACTTTCTCAATATTGAGATCACTCAAACCTCTTATGGGATCTCACTTGCACAACCCAAGCATGCTCTTGATATTTTGTCACATTTTCATATGGTTGATTATAATCCTGCATTGACTCCCTTTCTGTCTGGAGTTAAGATTGAGGTGAAATGTTCCACACCACTAGTTGATGCTACTTTTTATCGTCAACTTGTTGGTAGCCTCATCTACTTGACTCATAATCGCCCTCACATTTCCTTTATAGTTGGCATTGTTTCACGCTTCATGATAGAACCACATGAGCTTCATTGGAAAGCTTCCAAACGCATCTTGCACTACATCCATGGCACTCATTGGTATGGGATTCACTATGCAGTAGGCACAAGTTTAGACTTGTTGGGATACACAGATTCTGATTGGGCTGGTGATATTGATGATCACAAGTCCACATTTGGCTATAGTTTTCATTATGGTTCTGGCCTCATTTGTTGGTAGAGCAAGAAGCAACATGTCATTGCTCTTTTTTCAATTGAGGCTGAGTATCGGGGAGCTTTCAATGCTGCCATTGAGGCAATTTGGCTTCAGAATATCCTCACTGAACTTGGAATCACCTTTCAAAAGCCATCAATCATCTATTGTGACAACTAGAGTGCCATCTAGATCTCAAAGAACCTAGTCCATCATCAACGAATCAAACACATTGAGATCCATATGCATTTTCTCTGAGAGTTGATTTAGGAGCAAGTCATTGATTTGTGATACCGTCCTACAACAGATCAAGTTGTAGATATATTCACCAAACCCTTCAATGAAAGAAAGTATGTTCATATTTAGTTTCTCTTGGGGGTGAGGTACATCTCTTCTGGGGGGTCATTTAGACCTTCTTCATTCACCCTCTCATGGGCAGGAGTTTTTTCCCACTGGGTCACTTTGCAACATTCAACTACTAGCATTTGACAACTTTTTCCCAAAGTGAAAATTTGCCACCATGGGAAAATGCCTTCGAGATAGTGAAAAATAAGAGAGGTTATTGTAGAGGGGCCCAATGCAATCCCATAGGCTTACACGAGAATTTTTTAAGCATTATAGTTTCTGAGTAAGAACTCGTCGAATATTGCAGCCATTTTGCACTTTGGACTCTTAAGGGATTCTACCAGTTGAATGAATTTTGAAGTGATTTAGCATGTTTGGGTGCAAAATAGGACCATTCCTAGCATAAATGTACCCACCTAGATGCGTTGGAATAGTTCGTTTGGTCACATAAGTTGCAGAATGAAAGTTGCACTACTTTGCAACTTTCAACTACTTACATTTGACAACTTTTTCCCAAAGTGAAAATTTTCCACCATAGAAAAAAACCTTCAAGATAACAAAAAATAAGAGAGGTTATTGTAGAGGGGTCCAACATGATCTCATAGGCTTAGATGAGAAGTTTCTAAGAATCATGCTATCTGAGTAACATGTTGAAGTTTGCATCTATTTTGCACTTTGGACTCTTAAGGGATTCTACTGGTTGAATGTAGCTCAAAGCGATTCAGCGTGTTTAGGTGCGAAAGTGGACCATTCCTAGCATAAATGTACCCACCCAGATACATTGGAATAGTTCATTTGGTCACATGAGTTACAGAATGAAAGTTACACCATTTTTCAACTTTCAACTACTTGCATTTGACAACTTTTTCCCCAAATAGAAATTTTCCACCACAGGAAAACGCCTCTGAGATAGAAAAAATCAAGAGATTTTAATGTAGAGGGGCCCAACATGATCTCATAGGCTCAAATAAGAAGTTTCTAAGCATCACAGTGTTTGAGTAATAGCTCGTTGAAGATTGCAGCCAGTTTGCACTTTGGACTCTTAAGGAATTATGTCAGTAGAATGTAGTTCGGAGTGATTCCGCGTGTTTGGGTGCAAAAGAGGTCCATGATTAGCGTAAAACCACTCATCCAAACACATTGGAATAGTCTATTTGGTCACACGAGTTACATAATGAAAGTTCCACCACTTTACAACTTTGCACTGCTTGCATTTAATACTTTTTGCATCAAGTGAAATCTAAACACCATAGGAAAACAACACTAAGATAACAAAAACTGAGAGAGGTTATTATAGAGGGGCCCAACATAATCTCATAGGCTTAGATGGATATTTTATAAGCACCACGGTTTCTGAGCAATAGCCCGTCAGAGATTGTTTCCCTTTTACACTTTAGACCTTAAGGGATCAAGCCAGTTGAATGTAGCTCGAAGTGATTTCACATGTTTGAGTGTGAAAGAGGACCATGCTTAGCATAAATGTACCAATATAGATGCTTTGGAATAGTTCATTTGGTCACATGAGTTGTAAAAAAAAAGTTGCACCACTTTGCAACTTTACATTGCCTGCATTTGACACTTTTTCCATCAAGTGAAACCTGAACACCACGGGAAAATGACTTCGAGATAACAAAAAAAAGAGAGGTTATTGTAGACGGGCCCAACGCAATCTCGTAGACTCAAACAAGGAGTTCTTAAGCATCACAATTTTTTAGTAATAGCCCGTCAAAGATTGCTTCCCTTTCGAACTTTGGACTCTTAAGGGATCAATTTGGTTAAACATAGCTCGGAGTGATTTCTCATGTTTGGGTTCAAAAGAAGACCATGCATAGTGTAAAAGAACCCATTCAGCTGTGTTGGAATAGTCTATTTGGTCACACAAGTTGTAGAACAAAAATTTCACCACTTTGCAACTTTACATTGCTTGCAATTGACACTTTTTTCATCAAGTCAAAATTGGACACCACAGAAAAATGACTCTAAGACAACAAAACCCGAGAGAGGTTATTGTAGAGGTGTCATAGGAGATCCTGATGTCTTAGATGAAATTCTTGTAACTAACATGATATCCAGTTAATAAGTCATCAAATATTGTTGCCCCTTTGCAATTTGGACTATTAAGGGATTACATTGCATAAATTACAAATGTTTGAGGGCAGCAATAAATTTCAATATTTGAGTAAATCTCATTACAAGTGTTTACTTCAATAGACTATATGTTGTATTGATATTGATATATAATCATTAGGTTGATTTTTTTTAATAAATGAATTTTTTATAATAAGTCGTTAATTGGTGTTGATTATAATAAGGAGAATAAAAGAAGAAAAAGAATGATTAGTAACCATCAAACATTATTACACTCAATATATTAATAATATTATGTTTACAATAAAATGAAATTTATTTGGCTATCCTAATTCTTTTATTTGTGCTACAATTGTCTAATATGCTTCATACACTGTTTTGAAACAAAAACATTGCAACATGGTCTTAAAGACCTTATTTCAAAACACAAACATGACCTTAAACATAAAGACACTACATACTAAACCCCTTTTACAAAATGAAGGCCCGGGTGCCTTGCACCATAGGCACAATGTCTTAGGTACTTCATTCTCATAGATCTCTTACAATGTCACTCATACATTTGAGATTCTCTTATAATTTCTACATCATAGGTTCTCATGATGAGGTTAACTTCAAATGAATAACTTGAGATTCTCTCACCAAGATTCACATGCTCTTTTATAATGTCTTCAAATCAAAATTTAGATTTTCCAAGATCATCAAAATAAGGATGTTGCATTGCTTTTTTGGCTGATATTCTCTTCGATGGCTCATAAATCAACATTTTTTGCAAGGAGAGACCAATCAATTTTTAGTAGTTTTCTTACAAATACGCAAAGTAAAAGAAGAAAAAGAAAGACCATCCAAAATGGAAATGAAATGAAAATAGATGGAAGGCACTTACAAACAACAATTCTACACCATTTGTTCCAATTTGGGAACAACAAGGCATAAATCTTGATGCTTCCATTGAGGATAGGCAGTCAGTCTCTCAACTTAGTCACTCCTAGTCATACATCTTCATTGGGAGTTCCAAGATACCTATTCCACACAACATCTCTCATGAATAGAATAACTTAAAATTTGAGATGCTCTTATAATGTCTACATCATAGGTGCTCATAATAAGGTTATCTTCAAATGAATAACTTGAAATTCCATCAAGAATCTTTGCATGCACTTTGATAATGGCTTAAAATCATAATTGATATTTTTCAAGATCATCAAAATAAGGATGTTTCATTGCTTTTTTAGCTTAGATTCTCTTGGATGGCTCATAAATCAGCATTTTTCTGCAAGGGGA
>VDFB02000013.1:132837699-132849260 GCA_007258455.2 Sequoia sempervirens | reverse complement strand
ACAACCTTAATTACCGGAAGCTAGTTTCACTTCACCAAATCCACACGCTTTTGGGTTTCTGATTCTCTTAATGAGAGAAGAGCATAATCCACTGACGAGTGAAAGTGCTAAAGATTCACTACCTTGCTCCGCTTCCTAAGAGTTCGCCATATTAGTAAGATCATAAGGAGCCTGGATTTGTCCATGGTCATCACCTCTATGTAACAAAGATCCAAATTCCCTACTCACTATCGAAACTCCTAAGAATTTTAACGAAGCCCTAATTAGACTATGTGAATTGAAAAGCAGGAAAACAAACACAATGTTTTTTAAATAAGATCTTTGACAAGCGTAAGTGTTTGTTTTCAAGTCTTTGTCATGCGTCCTGCAATCAAACCGTTAGTGTGTTTCAAGTTCTCTGACTGGCGTCCTGCAGAAACTGTTATGCTGTGAAAAAAGAATTTAGAAGAACCAGAATTAAAAAAATCTAATTTAATCTAGTCAAAATTTAATCTAAAAGGAATTAGTTAACAAAACTAAAATTAAACTAAATTAATCTAATACTAAACTAAAAATTTAAAACAAAACTAATCTAAATTAATAAAATTAAAAAATCTAATCTAAATTAAAAAAATTCTAATCTAAATTAATAATTCTAATTTAAATTAATAAAGTTAAAAAATCTAAAGTAAAAAAATCTAATTTAAATTAACAAAGTTAAAGAATCTACTTTAAATTAAAAAAATCTAATTTGAATTTTAGAAACTAAAAAAAGTATCTAATTTAAAAATCTAAATTAAAGTCTAAACCAAACTAACTAAAAATTAAACTAAATTAAGATTAAAAACTAAATTAAAATTAAAAACTAAACTAAATTAAAAACTAAAAATTAAAAACTAAATTAAAACATGCATAAAAATCTTCAAATTTTATTTCTGAAAAATCTGTTTATAATGAGTAGATAAAAACAGAAACCCAGAAATTTTTTGAAGCAAAAAATAAAACCCAGAAATCGTTTTTTGATCCAGCAAGTAGAAGATGAATTTTTTTTTTTTTTAAATCTTTAGCCAGCTGAAAAAAATGACGTGCGACGGTTTTTGTGCAGCTATTTTCTTCAGATCTGTGAAAGAAATCAAAAACTGAAAAATACCCAGATCAGATTTCGACCCTGGCTACAAAACCCAGAAATCATTTTTCATGCAACTGAGTGGAAGCTGGATTTATGAAGCAAAACTAAAAACTAAATTAAAAACTAAACTAAAAAAACTAAAAATTAAAAACTAAATTAAAAACTAAACTAAATTAAAAACTAAATTAAAAACTAAAAAATAAATTGAAAACTAAATTAAAAACTAAATTAAAAACTAAACTAAATTAAAAATTAAAAATTAAACACGGTAGGCGCCAAAATGTATAAGTGAAAGTATGTTATACTTCTGTGAATCCTTGCATGCAAGGATACTCAATAATGAGTCCTTGCAAATCAATTCACAACTCTCTATCCGAGAAGAGCAGGGATTGATATTGTGGCCCTCAGATTAACCATGTTACCCCTGCAAATAGAATCTCAGAATGAGAGATTCAAAGAGGAGAAGCAAGAATGCCAATCTCTATGAATCATGTTCTTGCAATGCAACAATGAAAACTAATCTAAATGGCTGTAAAATACAATAAACCAAACTAATTTATTGAAATGAAAATTAATCTACATGCAATGCCATAAATAAATTATTTTGCAAATTAATCTACTATGAAGATTAAGCTAAAATGCAATATTAAACTATATGCTCTAGAACTAAGATGCTTATAAAATCAAACTAATGTAATCTCAAATGATAAAATTTAAATTTGTAGCATAAGTCTGATGTAAAAATTCATGATTCTTTCTCTCTTTTGAAATGAGAATAAGAGAGCTCATTTTATAGGCAAAAGTGGAATTGAAGGAAAATTCAGAAGCAATGTGGGATAAATAGAAAAATAGAAACAAATCTTGATTGAAATTCTTTTTTTAGTTTATTTCCCTTTTAACTGATTTGTTTAATTTCTTTTCATCACAGGATATTCTTGAGAGGATATTTCATTTATTTTATTTTATTTAAGATGATAATATCTCTTTTAATAAAATAAAATAAGATTATGTAATTTTAGAAATGAATATTAATAAAATAAAATAAAATTATTTAATTAAAAATAGATTTAATTAAATAGCATCATTTTATTTAAGTAATATTAACTTCAATTAAATAACATTATTTTATTTATTAAAAGGGATTTATTTTTTTGATTAAATAAAGTTAATGAAGCATTCAAACCTTAGGGAAAATTGAAACATTTGAAATAGTTATGAATTGATTAAGAAATTTGATTTGAAAATGCAACAATCATTGATTCAGAAAGTTGATGTTGACAAATTAAATAAATGGGGCCCAAAGTCTAGGTGACCATTTTAGGTTGCATACACCACCTACCTTGCATCGAGTTCAAAACAAATTATTTCTCTACAATGGCTTCTTCTCCAACTCCCTTTGACATAATACTCTCCTATTCACCAATACTTCTCCATCTTTCAGTTTGTTAGATGATTCAACATGATCTTCCTCAACAAAGGTTGTTCTTCTATTGTTCTTTGCCTCCCTGCTTGTCTCTCCTTGATTACATTCAAATGCTCTATGTCCTTCACCACCACATTTAAAACAAGTTCCCTTGAATGTCCTTTTCTCCTGTCCTCTATCATCCTTCCTATAACCTTCATTTCAGTAACCATCATATCCTCCTCTTCTATAAGAATTTCCATCACCTCTATGATACAAATTGTCAATCTTACTAACCTTCGTATACTTATTCTGATCTAGAAAAGATCCTCTTCCTCTCTGAAATCTTCCACCTTTTCCTCTTTGTCTCTACTCCTATCTTTTATTTAGCATCTCCTCTGCTTTTAGGGCACACTAATATGCCTCCTCCACACTCTACAAATTTATCAAACTAATCTCATCTTGTATAGATGACCTCAAGCCATTCACATATCTGGCTACTTGCTCAATCTCCTCCTCTAAGTGTCCATATCTGATATTCAACTTATAGAATTCTTTAGTATACTCTGTCACACTCAACTCCTATTTCAAATTTTGCAACTTTCGAAACAAATTGATCTAATAATCTAAAGGCATAAACTTTGTCTTTAGCTTATTCAGCATCTGATCCCATGACTCTATCTTCTCTTTCCCTCTTCTCTGCCTATCTGTCTGCAAATTTTCCCACCAAAGGGATGCATTTCCTTTCAACTTTGTGCAAGCAAACTTTGCCTTCTTATCTTTAGTGGTACCTTCAAATTCAAAATATCTTTCCATTTTTGTAATCCAATCAAGCAATTCTTCTGAATCCAACTTACCATTTTAATTCAATGGATTAAAATGTGGTATGGTGTTAACCCTAGTTAGGGCTCCTATGAAACTCTCTTCTTCCTGATCAAGGCTAGGCTGATTTCCTCTTTCTCTTTCTTCATGTTCTACTTCTTCATCACTCATATCATCAACTGGTTGACCTCTTCTTTGGGTCATTTTGACTACATCTAATCTAGCAGTAATTCCTCATAACATCTCCATTATCACTTGATCTGCATTTTTGCACACTCCATTTCCTCTACCATTTCTTCTTCCTGCCATCTTTACACAAGTCCTCTGCAGCTACAGGTCAAATCCTCAATCCGCCACCCCACAACAAATATTCAACAAGACTCTGTGAATTATGACAACCTCACATGGATTGAGTCTCACTCTGATACCATCTTACGCAGCCACAGTAAGGAGGATCCTCAAAGAGAAAAATCTGAAATGTGCAGCAAGAGCAACACAACAAAAGCAACATAGAATATGGAGGCAAATGCAGATGAAAATAATCTTATTAACAAAAATATCAATAAAAAATGGTTGGAAACATCTTGGCTTACATATTTGGCTCATAGGCCTGATATAACATGCTCAAAATTACAATATTCCAATATGCTTCAATATGAGAGTGAAATCAACCTGATATTCTTCTATCTAGCATTCATTGTCTTTCCTAATGATCTATTACAAGTTTTATATCATGCCAACCAATGGACGGAAATGTAATGTGCACATGAATAGGTCGGCCTCAAATTTGAATTACTCCATCAACAGGTGCATAGGATGAATTGTGGACCTACAATGAAGGTCAAAAACACTCCAAGGAACGATTAGAATCACACTATTGAGATCTACAAGCTACAGGAATGATCCATAAATGATCCAACTAGCCATCAGGTTTGAGCATTATTCTGGCGCCGATTCAAAAAACTACCACTTATTCTAGAAGCGATAACTTGCCAGAAAAAATCCAATTGCACTCAAATCTTGGAATGAGGAAAATGAACAAGTCCACAATGTACACTTAGATCCGCAAGGTCTAGTGAGAAAATATGATGAATACACAAACATGAACTAAGCAAGAATAGAACAAGAACAAATCTAAAAGAAATTATTTTTGGTTGATGCAAGATTTCGAATAACCAAGGATGCTCCTACATGAAATATAGTTTATTCCTTATATTTTTGGTTTTGCTTTCCTTCAGTCATTAGATTCCTAGGTAGGCTAATTAGAAAATCTCACATGGTATCAAAGCTAAATTTGAGTTGTGGGTTAGCATTCCTTTAGGAAATTTGAGTGTTGAGAAAAACTAAGTATGATCTTCTCTTGCATCCTCGAATGATCTAGAGAATGAAAAAGGTGTGAAAATAATATCAATTTCTAGGGGGTTCATACATTGACTTGTCAATTACAGGTCTTCTAAAGCTTCCTGGAGAGATTATGAACTCACTGTTGAATCCAGAGCTGTTAGTGTAGGTTTTTTATTTTCCTTATGTTAGGGAATATTTATTTTTCCTACACACATTATTAAGTATACCTTAGGTTATAGGAGATGTGGTTTATGTGAGGACACATGGTGTAATCCATCGGTTACATGTGTTGCTCCCACTCACACTTAGGTGGTTGAGTTTCACACCCTCTTTTGGCCTTATATGCCACCTCACAAAACCACTCATTTGTCTCTTTCTGAGTAGGTTATGCCACCTATTTGGAATTTTCCAAGTAGGCATAACTCCCACCTAATTTGGTTATTTGGGAGTTATTACCCCTTTTGGAATTATTTTCCCATATTGTGCTATATAATCAGCACTCACCTCTCCCTCCTATCTAGTCAAGATGAGTTCATATTAACTCAATCAATTCAAAGGAGAGTTGAGGCATATTGTATCATTTAGTGTGTGATAATAACATCATTTTGTTATTGCACTATATTCCTGCATTTTATCTCTTGTTGCTCTCATGTGGAAGGTTTATCTTGGTTTTGCAGCTGATCCTGGGTGCTTGAGTTCATCAACAACTCTTACAAGAGCAATTGAGACATTCAGATTTGTGCTTTATTTCACTTGAAACAAACATCGGAGGCCAGATGTGCAACAATTTGAAGTGAGAAATTCATTGCTAGATCCAGCAAGGAGCCATCATTTCAGAGCATTTTAGGTCAAATATGACACTGCCATCATGCTCAGAGGGCCTGAAAACCATAAAATCGACTGTCAAAACGTTAATTTTGGACAAAGTTGCTAGGTAAGGCAAAAAAAATTGTCCATAAACAATTAATTTAAAAAATATTTTATTTTATTTTAAAATGAAAAAAATTGTTTTAAAATAAATATGATTTTTATTTTCTTGTAATTGCAAATAAAACTATATTTTTTATTTTTTAAATTTTCTTTGCAAATAAAATTATATTTTTGATTAAAAAAAATGCAAAAAATATATATTTAGATATATGTATTTTTGGTTTTTTCTAAAAACAATTACAAACATATACTTCTCTAAATATATTATTTTCATTTTTTTTTAAAGCAACAATTAAAAAAGAAAATTGCAAATTTTTTGAAATTTAAAAACATAATACAAAAACATTCATTAAGATTTTTGGTTTTTTAAAACATACAAAAAGAAAACAAATATAAAAAAATTGTGCGCAGGTACCTTGGTACCTGCGGACCACTACGAGCAGTGCAAGCAGCGCACAGTGTTGTACCTTCGGTCTTCGGGCTTAGAAAAAAAAAATTGTAAAGTTTTTTTTTAATAAACTTTTTAAATATTAAAAAATCAAACTTTTTTTTTAAATATTCGTCCCATTAATTTTGCCAACACTTTTATTATTTTTTAATATGTTTTTCATGTTAAAAAATATAATTCTTTACATCTGCCCACCAACTTTGACATTTTATATTTTTTAGTATTAAAATTATTCCAAAATATTAAAAAATATAATAGTAGTTGGCCGACACTTTTTAAGCAATATTTTTTTAATCTTTTTTATATTAAAAAAATATAAACATTTAAAATCCATCATTTTTTCCAAAAAAACATCTGCTGACATATTAAATAATTTTTTAATATTTTTTAATTAAAAAAACATAAAATTTAATTTTGTCAAAGTTGGAGGAGTGTTTGGCGGACAGTTAAACTGGCAGTCAACTAAATTTATCTAGCAGACTTCTATATTTGGTGCAGTTCTAAATTAGTTGGCATATATCTTTTTTTGGAAAACCGCTAATTTTTGTGACAATTCCGCTAAATTTGGTGGAAGTTTTTCATAGCCCCTCTCTGTTGATGCATTGATTTTCCAAGGCCAACTTTAAAAGTTGTTAACTCGGGCTCTCGAACTCCGAATTCAGTGCAATTTTTTTTTTCGTGCTCTATGCATTGGTGAAGAGGATTTCAGATTTTGGCACACAAATTTTTCAGAAATTTTTGATTCTTAGGGATGACTCCTCACCATTCTCGTTTTGTAAACTTCAAAGTTGCATAACTTTTGCATACGACCTTGAATCGAGTTGATTTTTTTTTTAAAGTGCTTGATTTTTTGTGTACTTCGCATTGTTGTTTATTTCATATGAAATTGTATCAAATGTACACTTTCAACACATGCTCATTTCTTGAGGATTTGAAAAAGCATTGAAATCAAGAAATTTGTAACTACACTAAATATAAAGTGTCAAATCATTTTTTTTTGTGGGGGGGGTTCTTTTATTGAGTAAAGAAGGGGGGTATCTTGTTATCTTTGTGCTTGAACCTCTCTCATACTTTGTGCTCTATTTTTCCTTCACTATGGGTACATTTAATTTTCCATTGCTCACACCCTACAACTACAACACATGGCATCAAAATGCATGGAATGCCTTAATGCAAGTAGGATATACACCTTATGTTGAGAAGAAAGTAACTAAACCCACAAATGATAAGGTAAAACTACTTTGGATGTTTGAACATACAAAAGCTCTTGGTTATCTAAGGAGTTTAGTTTCTCTTGATATAAAGTTTCAAATTGAATCATGTAAAGATTCACATGATGCATGGGAAAATTTAAAAATTCTTTATGGTACAACTGATGAAGTTCGTGATTATCAAATTGATAATGAACTATTGGGTCTTGATCCAAAGCCTTTTGATAACATCCAGGATTATGTAACAAAGGTCAATGACCTTAGAGCACAATGTAAATCATGTGGCTTAGAAAAGAAATACATTCAACTTGTCTATAACACTCTAAACAAACTTGGACCTAAATTTGAATCTTTTATTTCTAGCTTTCATACTCATAGGTTTACAATGGGATCTACATTTACTACACCTTCTTTTACTTCATTTTTTGAAATGTTAATGCAAGAACAAGGTAACCTTCTTTCAATGAGTCTTCTCAAGCCTTCACATTCACAAGCTTTGATGGCTAGTCAACCAAAGGGTTAGAAAGAATCAAGGAAATCTAACAACAAACAAAATCAGTTCAAGAAGAAGTCACAAAGAGATCAAGCACAATCATCTTAACAACAAAAGTTTACTCCACGTCCTCTTCAAAGGGTAATTTTCAAAAGAAGGAGCAACCAACTTGTAGCTACTAAAAGAAACCTGGTCATGAGGAACATTCTTGTCATAAGAAGTAGATCAATGAGTTAAAGCATCTTCTTAAAGAGAAACAACATTAATCTGCCTTATTTTGTTGCTCAACAATCCTCTACTCCTTCCAAATTAGGTAAAGGGAAAGCACATGCATTTGTTGTTATTACTGATTCTTCAAAAGAGTGGATTCTTGACTTGGGTGCATCACATGGGTTCTAGTAAAGAACAGTTTTCTTTGTTGGAGCCTTGTTTTGTGCCCCACATTCTCATTGGGGATGATTCTCTAGTGGAAGTCATTGGGAAGGGTTCAATTGATACTGGCAATGGTGCATTTGAGGATGTCCTATGTGTTCCTGATTTGTCAACCAACCTTCTCTCCATCTACCAAATCACTTAGAATGGTAGAAAAGTTGAATTCACCTCATATTTTGTCAGCATCGGGAATCTTGAAGATAATGCACTCCTTGCAATTGGTAAGGCCAATCATGAGTCTCTCCTGTATGCTTTCTCTCATTTTGTACCTAATTCACATTCAACTACATTTATCACCCATTCAAATGTTGTGAGCAAACTACGGCATGAGTAGTTTGACCATCTCAACTACCACTATCTTCAGTAACTCAACAAATAGAATATGGTCATGGGTCTTCCTCAAATCAATTTTTCAGATGGTGTATGTTCAGGTTGTGCCTTGGGAAAACATCCTGAGGAGAAGTTTGACAAAGGGACGGCTTGGAGGGCTTAAGAAGTCCTTGAGTTGGTTCATAGTGATTTGGCGGGTCCTTTTCCATCATTATCTTTCAATAAGGCTCGTTATTTTCTCACCTTCATTGATGATTATTCCAAATACACATGGGTCTACTTTCTTAGACACAAAGTAGAAGTATTTGATAGATTTCAAGATTTTAAGGATTTGGCTGAGAAATAATTCAGAAAGTGTGTCAAAATTCTTTGCACTGATAATGGCAAAGAATTTGTGAACCACCGATTTGAGAAATTTTTTACTCTTGAAGGGATTGATCTTCAACACACTGTTGCCTACACACCACACCAAAATGGTGTAGCTAAGAGGAAAAATAGTTCCCTGAAAGTGATGGTTGGCTACATTATCCATGCTCACTCCCTTTCACCTACATATTGGGAAGAAGCTATCAATTATGCTTCTGAAATCCAAAATTGAGTTCCACATAAGGCATTAAAGGGCATCACTCCCTTCAAAGCTTGGTGTGGTAGGAAACTTGTTGTGGGGAAATTTAGAGTTTTTGGTTCCCCAACATGGGCACATGTTTCTTTAGAGAAGTGCAAGGCCTTGGAACCTCAAAGTCGACCTTGCATCTTTGTTGGTTACCCTGATGGTGTCAAAGGATATTGGCTAATGGATCCTACAGCACATGAGCTCTCCATTGAGTGTAGTGTGCATTTTGAGGAAAGCTCTTCTAGCTCACCCTCTTCTCTTCCTTCCTCCACAATAGATTTAGAGGATTCTGACATCAAGGATTTTCCTCAAGCTTCCTCTAGTCATCAAGTTGATCATGATATTTCATCTTCCTCTTTAGAGAGTTCAAAATCTCCTCCTCCATCCCCTACCATGCCTCGTTGGGCTCGACAAACACTTGATTCTGTAGGAAATCTTGTTGGGGATCCTTCAAGTTCATAGAGGACTCGATCACAACATCAAGACATTCCACATTCCTACATTGCCACTACTTCAGATCCACAATCATTTCATGAAGCATCTAGTATTGTGAGTGGGATTCCACAATGGAGGAAGGGTACAACTCTTTAATGCGGAATAAAACAAGGGATCTTGTTCCACTTCCTAAGGGAAAAAACCTAGCTCGGTGTAAGTGGATCCATTGAACTAAATTTGCAGCAGATGGCTCAGTTATGTTGGCATATGGCTTCTAGTGTTGTCATTGATGGCAACCTAAGTCACTATTCCAGTCTGTAGTTCAGGATGTGTTCATATAAGTAGGCAGAGTGAAGAATAGAATATTACAGGAAGATAGAATAAAGAACAGGGTATCTGATTAGTATTTTGATCTGTATGCTTCACCCAATTATCATTTTGAGTTGTGGATCTCCGAGAAGATTTTTAAGCATCTGGAATATCTCATTATCGAGTTTTGTGTTGTCACATCGATCGGTGTAGAAGCTAAGAGATCCAGTAGAATGATTTTCTGCTTATTTGTTCATGAAGGTCGACTTAGTGAATGTGGCATGTCATGGATATTTGAGTTGTTATTGTTTAAGGTATTTTGTGTTTGGGGATTTTGTTTTGGGCACTCACTATTATGTGGCCAACTTTAATGGGTGTGCATTAAATATTATTTGAGATTTGAGCTGACTATTGGAAAATATTTTCATATTTTGTTGAAGCTGACATGAAGCGATTAAATCCTTAGTAGCAAATATATATAGATCGGTTAATTCATTTTGGTGTGTGAGTGGTGTGTTTGAAGTGTATTGCAATATATTGCCAGTATCAAAATGGTTACAGAGTGATTTTTGCACAGTTGCACTTGTGGAGAAGAGGAATTTGTCAAGCCAGTTAAAGCAGAGTAGAGTGAAGTATAGAATCAAATAGAAGGTCCAAAATCTAATCTATGAGCCTAACTGGAACTGTCACCAAGAATTTTTAGATGCTACTTTCTTAGTTCAACCTTTTGATGTAATCTAAATCTTTTGTAAGGCAGTGAACCTTCCTAATTTTGAGCAGTGAGCTCTAGGAAATGTGCCTGAATGCACGTGCATTCCCCCCTTTTTTCATACTTTTAACAGAGTATAAAATTGTGGATTAACCTCCACCGTGGTTTTTCCCCTAACAAGGTTTCCATGTAAAAATATTGGTGTTATTGTGTTATGATTGTTTCATTCATGTGCTTTCTTCTTTACTTTTGATTAACTACTGTGAATGGTTTAAGATCAGATTTTTATAGTTAAGTTTTTTGGAACATTGATTCACCCCCCCTCTTAGTATTCCTTGAGTCCAACAATTGGTATCAGAGATAAGTTTCTCTAAAGAAGTTTAACAGCTTGAGGTGGATCTTGGAAAGAAATGGACTCTGGTGGTCTTCAACAACAGCTTTTGGTGGCACTTGATGATCTTGATCAGTCTAAAGAAGAAGTCTTAGAATTGAAAGAAAATCTTGAAGATGTTGAAAAATTCATTCGATCATTGAAGGATAAAATTAATGAATCAAGAGACAAGAGAAAGGAACTATGTGATCAACTCAAATAGATAGAAAGTAAAAGCTTGGAAAATGTTCATTTGAATCAAACCTTGAAGAAAATAACTGAAGAATGTGAAAATATTGCTAGAGATAATGCTACCCTAAAGCTTGAAATGGAATCTAAGGTAATGAAGCTAACTAAGGAGATTGAAGGAGGAAAGAAGAATGAGGAAAATATACCTTAGTCCTTACAGGAAAAATCTGATGAATGCAGTTGAATTAATAGTGGATTCATTCAACTGGAGATTGAACAGCAACAATCCAGAAATAATGAACAAGAGCTTGAAAGATAGATTGTTATTCTCAGAGATGAACTTTCTACTGTAAATGAATACAAGGAGAAGTTTAAGATCAATTTTTCTAAGCTTGATGAGCTGACTAAAGGACATA